>JAVIAB010000145.1:18232038-18467038 GCA_032433765.1 Megaustenia siamemsis | reverse complement strand
GTCTGTCTGTCTGTCTGTCTCTCTGTCCTGTCTGTCTGTCTGTCTGTCTGTCTGTCTGTCTGTCTGTCTGTCTGTCTGTCTGTCTGTCTGTCTGTCTGTCTGTCTGTGTCTGTCTGTCTGTCTATATGGGTGAAAACTGGCGTGCTGAGACGCCGATTCAAGTCTCCTACTTTACTTTCACTTTAAAGAGATACGAACTCATGTTCATTACCAACATCGACACTACAAGAAAAGATGTTTTCTGTGTATGTCCTTAGATATTTTTCTGTTGTTTATTGTTGCAGCTGAAGGCTACTTCGCAGAAACTTCGTTCTACTTCTGTTGTGTTTCTCACCGACGTAAAGCTGTTATCGTACCACTTTATCCTTTTTTTTAAAATGTTCATTCGCATCATCAGCTTTACAGCAGCTCCGTAATTCTATGCATCTAGATACCACTCAGTTCTGATTTCTTCAGCAACACCAACCACTGTCTTCGAACCCAGCCCCCTTCGATCTTCCTGAGCGTGCCATGTTTAAAACTGGCTCTACATAACATTTAAGAAAGTGTTTCCCCTTTTTTAACATTTTCTTAATTGCGGTGTGTTTAGCTTAGTTTAGTTTAGTCAACGGATCATCCTCACTGCACTTCGAACATATGTGCTCAGATCTGGTCCCCAGTATGTCCGTCGGTGTGTGTGGAGACTGATGACTCCAGTCCTGTGCTGATTTGTTATTATTCTGTATCTTATCGCGTTGCGCTTCTTTCTAACGTCTCCAATTGTGACCCAATGCTCAGGCAGTCTGGACATGGTTGTAGATTCATGACCATTGACTGAATCTTTACGTAGCCCTACCTCCTTCAGGGTATTCAGAATGTCAGTCCGGTCAACTACACGTCCGCTATCCATGGCAGCCGTTCCAGCCAGACTGTCAGTCCTGAGTTCTTTAGTAACACCAACCACTGTCTTCGAACCCAACCCCATCGATCTTTCTCAGCAAGCTCATCGATTCACTCAGAAAATACATGAGTAAAAGGTTGTTTCTTCTAGCCAGGCTATCGGTTTAGTTACTGCTCTGATCTCCATGGAAATTGAACTGGGCGTGGGTTTACAATCAGCTGCAATAACTCTAATTTATATACAACTCATCCGACATTGTATTGTAGTACCGCATTTGCCATTCAAATACAGTACACCAGACTAGTAAATCTCGCTTAATTTAACAACAGGATTGTGTAGTAGGATCTTCATCATTTCTGGGTCGTTGATGATTAATCTGGAACTCAAGTCTATAAATGTGTTATTTGTAAGTTAAAACTAATCTATTTGAAAGTTGACAATTAAAAAGTGACCAAGGTATGCTGTCGCCAGCCTCATGCTTCAGCCTCATGCTTTCATGAGAAATTCGAAAGGACCCTCGGACACTTGGGGTGAGACGAGTAGAATAGCCAGTTACCAAGGTATGCTGTCGCCAGCCTCATGCTTCAGCCTCATGCTTTCATGAGAAATTCGAAAGGACCCTCGGACACTGGGTGTGAGACGAGTAGAATAACCAGTTACCAAGGTATGCTGTCGCCAGCCTCATGCTTCAGCCTCATGCTTTCATGAGAAATTCGAAAGGACCCTCGGACACTGGGGGTGAGACGAGTAGAATAACCAATTACCAAGGTATGCTGTCGCCAGCCTCATGCTTCAGCCTCATGCTTTCATGAGAAATTCGAAAGGACCCTCGGACACTGGTGGTGAGACGAGTAGAATAACCAATTACCAAGGTATGCTGTCGCCAGCCTCATGCTTCAGCCTCATGCTTTCATGAGAAATTCGAAAGGACCCTCGGTACAGCAAGGAACATAAGTACTCTCTAACCCGAAACGTTTGAGAAAATAACATTGATCTTGTAATAAAGACGCGGACGTCAAAGAAACCACGACGCTCATGCCGTTGTTGCATTTAAACTATAGCATTAACATGTTAATCTATCTATCTATCTATCTATCTATCTATCTATCTATCTATCTATCTATCTATCTATCTATCTATCTATCTATCTATCTATCTATCTATCTATCTATCTATCTATCTATCTATCTATCTATCTATCTATCTATCTATCTATCTATCTATCTATCTATCCATCCATCCATCCATCCATCCATCCATCCATCCATCCATCCATCCATCCATCCATCCATCCATCCATCCATCCATCCATCCATCCATCCGTCCGTCCGTCCGTCCGTCCGTCCGTCCGTCCGTCCGTCCGTCCGTCCATCCGTCCGTCCGTCCGTCCGTCCATCCACCCATCCACCCACCCACCCACCCACCGTCTATCTGTCTGTCTTTCTGTCTGTCTGTCTGTCTTTCTATCTATCTGTCTGCCTTCCTGCTTGCCTGACTGTATGTCTGTCTGTCTGTCTGCCTGCCTGACTAACTGAATGTCTGTCTGTCTGTCTGTCTGTCTATCTATCTATCAATCTATCTAATCTGTCTATCTATCTGTCTATCTGTCTGTCTATCTGTCTGCCTGCCTGCTTGCCTGACTGTATGTCTGTCTGTCTGTCTGCCTGCCTGACTAACTGAATGTCTGTCTGTTTGTCTATCAGTGAACTAATGATAGATTCCCCGTGTTTGACAATCTTTGTACTACATCTCTCTACACCTTCCTGTTCTGGGTAACCCTCTCAACATCGGCAAGAGAGCTGATGCCTGCTGCTGCTTCATCTCGCCTCACTATTCTTTTTAGTGTTTCACTAGGTCGGCATCTTTTTCTTTTACCCCCTGGTTCCCATTTGAGAATAATAGAACAAAGAAGTATGTGTTAGCACTCGGAAAAAAATTGACAGACAAACAACAATAGAAAAAAACAAAGAACAATATATGGTCCGAAGTGGGATCGAACCCGTACTCAGTGGCACCGCGCCTTGCCACGAGAAGCCGAACGCTTGGCACACTGCCACGCAGCCAACTAAAAAATTGGCTATTGCAGCAGTGTCTTACACGATGACGTTCTCAATGACTAGAGCATAGGGTAACGTTCACAGACCGGAAATAAATTGTATATTTGTACTTTCCTATTAATGCAAGTATCTCCCAGTAGGGCTGAATACTTGTGTTGTAGACAAACATTTATTGGACGAAACAGCACGAATAGTAGTTTCCAGTGGTTATATACTGGGTACAAATAATAATACATAAATATTATTATATGGGGAACTTCCGAGGCGATATTCCCATTTGAGGCCTGTTTTGAGATTCTTGTATTGTCTCTCACCACATGGCCACCATGTGACCGCTTTTTTATCTTCATTATAGATATTTAGTTACTTTGTCATCAATACTTCATTGTCCTAATTTATTTTAATAATCTATTTATGCCTTGTTTGTTTGTTTGTTTACGTTCCCAGGGATTGGATGTTACATGAATATCACTTTTATTTCAAAATGTTCACCCCTGTGGCCCTTGTGCTCAGATGTCCCTCGCCATACAGGCAGATATTCTTCTACTTCGGATGTACCTTCATTTTTATCGTCTAGAGTTGTAACATTTTGGATAGATTCGGTTTCCTATTAATTTTGCCTGGACAGTGGCCATTTTTGGCCTACGCTTTTTTTAAAATTTCCAACTGTGAAGAGTTCTTTAACGTGAATTAACGCGGGTCAGTCTGTTTTACGTTGTTGTCAGACATGGCTGGGCTTCGGATCTCACGACCCAGAGGTCAAGGGGAGTGTAAAGCCACAACGAAACCACCAATTCGAGATTTTTTATTTTTATTTTCCACTTCCTGTAGCGGGAATCGAACCTCGTACTTTCTTGTCGGGAGACCGACGCTACATCTAGACCACCCAGCGGCCCTCCCCCCAATTCATGTCTTAACTGACTATAGTTCGTACACAAATTCGTGTCCACAGAGTTGATCAATTATCTCGGAAACAGTTTGATGAATTTCTGCAATTCTTTTTCATGAAATCTTATTTTTTTCACCGACCTTCAGATTTTATAACATTTAAGTACAAATGTAGTCTGAATTTTGCACAAATCGTTTTTTGTTATATAATTTTAGGAAACTATCAAACCGTGTGTTCTAAACATTACATTTTAATATAAATTATGTTAATTTTCTAACAATGCAAGCCGAAGGCGTATCCGTATTACATTATATAGTAATATAACCGACTCTTTTTAGATTCCTTGCAAAAGTGCATGCACAATAACACAGTTACCTTTTGCATAGTGATGAATTTACACTTTAAACTT
Organism: Megaustenia siamemsis; assembly: GCA_032433765.1. NCBI lineage: Eukaryota > Metazoa > Mollusca > Gastropoda > Stylommatophora > Ariophantidae > Megaustenia > Megaustenia siamemsis. The sequence goes on along the minus strand of JAVIAB010000145.1, from coordinate 18,462,803 downwards.
TTTATGGTTTTAAAAATCAAGTAGTCACTTCACAACAGCTTACAAATTATCACACATACAGGAATATTCATTAATAGTAAATATTTTGTCAAAATACGCCTCTGGACCAATTTAACAAGAAACCGGAAATGAAATTACCAAAAAAAAACCCTCGGAGTGGCGTTATTTTACAATTTAAGAGTGTGAAACAGTGCTAAGACTGTGTGGTGTGCACGTGAAATTTGTCTTTTTAATTGGTGAGTTGATTACAACAAATGTGGGTATTGTAAAATCCTAAAATTTAGGACAAGCAAGAAAATAATATTTTTATATACCTCAAATAAGCAACAATCTTTCCTAAATGCATGACAGTAGGGCAAACAATTAGACTGAAGGTCGGTGAAAAAATAAGATTTCACGAAAAAGGATTACAGAAATTCATCAGTTTTCGAGATAATTATTAAACTCTGTGGGCACGAATTTGTGAACGATCTATAGTCACCAGAACAGTGACGATATACTTTTACAATTGGTACGAAGGGGATTTATAAATCCCCACTCCCCTATCCCCTCTTTGATTCTTCTTCTTCTTCTGCCTTTCAGCTCCCTGTGGAGCATCGGTCTTCAACAAACATTTCCCAAGCCGTTCTCTCTCTCTCTCTCTCTCTCTCTCTGCGATCAGGACTCAATCAGAGTAGGATTCCAGACTCTCACATGAAGTCAGCTGTCAGGTTAAGTATGTTGATCGCCCCCGCAGACAGAACATCACAATTAGAGTCTGCCAGATCCACTCTGATTGAACACCCAAAACCGTTCTGTTTCTTGCCATTCTTTTAAAATCAGTCCATGTCTTCCCCATCATCTTCATCTCTGCTTCTATCTGTCATCTCCGAGAATATTTTGGTCTTTTCCTTTGTTTCTTCCCTTGGGGATACCAATAAAGTGTCTATCCTGTAATACTTTCATTTGGCTTCCGCAGCGTGTGTCCTATCCAGCACCATCGTCTTCGCTGTATCTCTTTATATCCACAGGTTAATGACTGGTACTTTCCCATAATCCTATGCACGCGATTTTGTTCTGCCATTGCCATCCTTTTAGTATTGTACGCAAGCATACTCCTTTGATTACACTTCTATAAATAGATCGGGGGAGTGTGTGGTCTAGAGGTAAGACGTCAGCCTCTGGACAGGAAGGTCTCGGGTTCAAATCCACTAGTGAATATTATTTTTAAAAAAGAAAACTTAACCCAAGGTTTCTCGACAGTTTTACCCTCTCTGTGTAGTGAGATCAGATATCTAACCCTCTCTGTGTAGTGAGATCAGATATCTAACTCTCTCTGTGTAGTGAGATCAGATATCTAACCCTCTCTGTGTAGTTAGATCAGATATCTAACTCTCTCTGTGTAGTGAGATCAGATATCTAACCCTCTCTGTGTAGTGAGATCAGATATCTAACCCTCTCTGTGTAGTGAGATCAGATATCTAACTCTCTCTGTGTAGTGAGATCAGATATCTAACTCTCTCTGTGTAGTGAGATCAGATATCTAACCATCTCTGTGTAGTGAGATCAGATATCTAACTCTCTCTGTGTAGTGAGATCAGATATCTAACCATCTCTGTGTAGTGAGATCAGATATCTAACTCTCTCTGTGTAGCGAGATCAGATATCTAACTCTCTCTGTGTAGCGAGATCAGATATCTAACTCTCTCTGTGTAGTGAGATCAGATATCAATCCTCTCTGTGTAGTGAGATCAGATATCTAACCCTCTCTGTGTAGGGAGATCAGATATCAATCCTCTCTGTGTAGTGAGATCAGATATCTAACCCTCTCTGTGTAGGGAGATCAGATATCTAACCCTCTCTGTGTAGGGAGATCAGATATCTAACCCTCTCTGTGTAGGGAGATCAGATATCTAACCCTCTCTGTGTAGGGAGATCAGATATCTAACCCTCTCTGTGTAGTGAGATCAGATATCTAACTCTCTCTGTGTAGTGAGATCAGATATCTAACCCTCTCTGTGTAGTGAGATCAGATATCTAACCCTCTCTGTGTAGTGAGATCAGATATCTAACCCTCTCTGTGTAGTGAGATCAGATATCTAACCCTCTCTGTGTAGTGAGATCAGATATCTAACTCTCTCTGTGTAGTGAGATCAGATATCTAACTCTCTCTGTGTAGTGAGATCAGATATCTAACCATCTCTGTGTAGTGAGATCAGATATCTAACTCTCTCTGTGTAGTGAGATCAGATATCTAACCATCTCTGTGTAGTGAGATCAGATATCTAACTCTCTCTGTGTAGTGAGATCAGATATCTAACTCTCTCTGTGTAGTGAGATCAGATATCTAACCATCTCTGTGTAGTGAGATCAGATATCTAACTCTCTCTGTGTAGTGAGATCAGATATCTAACCATCTCTGTGTAGTGAGATCAGATATCTAACTCTCTCTGTGTAGTGAGATCAGATATCTAACTCTCTCTGTGTAGTGAGATCAGATATCTAACCCTCTCTGTGTAGTGAGATCAGATATCTAACTCTCTCTGTGTAGTGAGATCAGATATCAATCCTCTCTGTGTAGTGAGATCAGATATCTAACCCTCTCTGTGTAGTGAGATCAGATATCTAACCCTCTCTGTGTAGGGAGATCAGATATCAATCCTCTCTGTGTAGTGAGATCAGATATCTAACCATCTCTGTGTAGGGAGATCAGATATCTAACCCTCTCTGTGTAGGGAGATCAGATATCTAACCCTCTCTGTGTAGGGAGATCAGATATCTAACCCTCTCTGTGTAGGGAGATCAGATATCTAACCCTCTCTGTGTAGTGAGATCAGATATCTAACCCTCTCTGTGTAGTGAGATCAGATATCTAACCCTCTCTGTGTAGTGAGATCAGATATCTAACTCTCTCTGTGTAGTGAGATCAGATATCTAACCCTCTCTGTGTAGTGAGATCAGATATCTAACCATCTCTGTGTAGGGAGATCAGATATCTAACCCTCTCTGTGTAGTGAGATCAGATATCTAACCCTCTCTGTGTAGTGAGATCAGATATCTAACCCTCTCTGTGTAGTGAGATCAGATATCTAACCCTCTCTGTGTAGTGAGATCAGAAATCTAACTCTCTCTGTGTAGTGAGACCACTCAAAGCCGCCCTAATTTCGCAGATAAAATCATTTTTAGAGACTGAGTTGACCATAATAGACATAGAACTGCGGTCAAGCTGGCGAGCAGAAGTCAAGGTTAGCACAGTGCAATATGTTGTTGCTGTTGTTGTTGTTGTTGTTGTTGCGTTCGCCAGCCTTCAACTCTTACGAAGTCCCTAGAGACTAAGAACTCAATTTTTCGTGTTAATTCATTTTTCCTAGGCAGCCGTGTGCACATGGGTCCCTCGCCGCACAGGCAGATAACTCCGACTTCGGAGGTACTCAAGTTTTATCCGTCGATAAGTAGCCGAAGTTTCAAACCGGGCCTCGCTGCTGAGACCAGGGGTGATTGCCGCAGAGAGAAATCATAAATAAATATCCCAACCGGTGTAGCCGGGATTTGAACCCACAACCTCTCTGTCTCGAGGCCGGCGTCTTGCCTCGAGACCAACCAGTCCCCCATGGACTTGGAATATGAGGAAACTGCAACAAGGAACACTTTTCATTTATAGCCTTCAATGATTCCTGCCGCCTATCCACCATATACCGGAAGTTCACGTCCTCCTGAAAATGATCATATCGTATACAATATATAACGTCATATTTAACCAAAAAATGTACAGCGCTTGATGATGTTAGGACATCGTTTCTGACTCCAATTCCGAACATATAACACACAGTCGTCAAATTAACCCCGTCGCACATCAAACAGCAGACCGTAAGATTAGCGTATGGCCGGTCTAGGTATATATGATGAGCCATTACGACTGTGCAATATGACAGGTTTACAAGACATCGAGGTTAGCACAGTGCAGGAGACAAATAATAATAAATAAATATTATTATAGAGGGAAACTTCCGAGGCGATAATTCAGGGAATCATAGGAGGAAGAGGTATGTACTACAGCACTCAGAAAAAAAATGACAAATAAACAACAGAAAAAAACAAAGAACAATAAATGGTCCGATGCAGGATCGAACCCGTACTTCTATAGCACAGTGCAATATGACAGGTTTACAAGAGATCGAGGCTAGCACAGTGCAATATGGCAAGTTTACATGAGAGAACAAAACAAAATACAATTGCGTTTCGGCCTCCCATAAGCTCCAAGTTCTTAATAAATTTCTCGTGTTCAGTTTATTTTTCCTTTTCTGAGGAAGGTTATATGGACAGCCGAGATATCATATTTTTTAGTTTCGTTCTCTTAACCACGGCCGTTATAATACACTGTGTCCACCCGTACCTCATTCCCTGAAACTATATAAATATGGCGGTCTAGAAAGCAACGAATAATCTAAAAGCACCAAATCTTGAAGCTGAGCGCATTAACCACTCAAGCATCTCAATTCGTGTGTGGTCGATTAGATTGGATCTACAACTTCTAATCGGGTGAGTGCGGGATCAATTTCCGGAAGAGTAATTTGTTTTCTTCTATCAGCAGTTAAAAATAAATAAATAAATGCACCTGTAACCCACACATCGTGATGACTGCACTTATTTTCTTTTTTGATTGTGTGTGTTTGTTTGTTTGTTTGTTTGTTTGCATACATCAGCTTTACACCCCTAGCGAAGTTCCGAAAGAAATAATTGTGAGCGAATATCGCATTTAAATTGAAAGTAAAGAGCCCCATCACGCCAAGTGGCGTGTATGAATATGGTGTTAGTGACCATGAATTTTACAGACCTTTAGCACATGATTTTTGGGGTAATGTGGTCGGTATTACGCCAGTGCCGCTTTACTTTCCCGGACAAACAAATCCGGTACCCATTTAAGGCTGGGTGAACCCGGAAGCCGTCGGTTGGGATCGAACCCTAGAAGGTAAAAGAAGAAGCCGACTCAGAGAAACACTAAAAGGAACATTGAGGCGAGAGGCAACAACAGCAGGTATTTGTTCCCTCACCGAGGTTGAAAGGCTCGCCCAGAACAGAGCCGTGTGGCGAGATACACTGCGGACCATGTGCAAAGTCTGATGCTTGATAACAAGGATTGTTGGGCACACAGAGTCTAGAAGTTCTGTCCTATGTGCTTCTTCGGCAAGACAGGACAATAGTTATATAGACGGAGGCAAAGTAGAACCCCCAAGCAGTAGCTGGTAGCTGTCAGCGACCCACGGCTGGTGGCTTGCGACAAGATCGGTGAACCAGACCCACCCAGACCATATTCTACCTCTCAGTGGTGCCTCCAGTAACAGACTAACCTGTCTAGTCTGGCCAAGCGAGTAGGGATCGAAGAGGGAAGACAACCTGGTGCTCAAAAATAAGGAGACAGATAATAATACATGAATATCTCTCTCTCTCTCTCTCTCTGCGTTCAGGACTCAATCAGAGTAAGGATTCCAGACTCTCATATGAAGTCAGCTGTCAGGCTAAGTGTGTTGATCGCCCCCACAGACAGAACATCACAATTAGAGTCTGTCAGATCCACTCTGACTGAACACCCGTTAATACGTTGCACTGTGTTCTGCGCCAGTGGCCCAGTGCATCCGATTTCAGCCAGCATTTTATTCGGGTTTGCTTTCCCTAGCCTTTGATTGTCCCCAATCTTCATGCAAGGCAGCAGATGATCTTTTCTGTAGGGGGATTCTGCCCTTAGATGGTAGGCCCTCCCAGGTTTACGAGCACCATCTGCCCGAGTCACTAGAGGTGACTAACACAGACACGGACACACAAAGATGTGAGATGTGACTAACACAGACATACACACACAAAGATGTGAGATGTGACTAACACAGACATGCACACACAAAGATATGAGATGTGACTAATACAGACATGCACACAGCGATACGAGGCATGACTAACACTGACACACATCAAGATATATTACACATGACTAACATAAACATGCACATAAAGATATGAGATATAAATGACATTGACATGCACACACAAAGATATGACACATGCCTAACATAGACATCCACACAAAGATAAGAGATATGACTAACATAGATATGCACACACAAAGATATGAGATGGGACTAACATAGCCATGCACACACAAGGATATGAGATGTGACAAACACAGACATGCACACACAAAGATATGAGATATGACTAACATAAACATGCACACAAAGATATGAGATATCACTAACCCAGACATGCACACACAAAGATATGACATATGACTAACACTGGTACACACTAAGATATGAGATATGACTAAACACAGACACACATAAAGATATGAGACATGATTAACACGGACACACCGAGATATGAGATATGACTAACATGACACACACCAAGATATGAGCCATGGCCAGCACACACAAGCTAAGATATGAGCCATGGCTAGGACAGAAACACAGCAAGATATGAGCCATGGTTTCACTAAAAAACACCAAGAAATGAACCATGTCTAGCACAGAAACACATTAAAGTGTCCATATGCTTGGGCTTGTTGTAGTCGGCAGACTCTTCTGAACGTGGGAATCACAGGTTTCGTTAAACAGTTGTCCGGAGTTTTGAGAGTGCAGTCTGACCCATAGAACGTTCTCTTGCATGTACAGATTCCCGATCGACTGTTGACAGGTGTCGTTGAAACAGTTATCCGGACATTTGAGAGTACATATGATGTCACAGCCATCAGAACACATCTGTTCGCACTGTAGCCCAAAATTACCATCTGGACAAGTGTCATTACAGGTATTGCCAAGATGTTTACAATGTAGGCATTTTCCAGATTTTTCCTCAAATAAAGGACAGACACTGAGACAAGACCCGGAACAGTCGTGTCCATAGATCCCATGTGAACAGTAGCCGTGACAAGTACCGATGATGACATTGCAGCCTTTACTACACCCACTACACACTGCACAAAACGACAAGACTGCTCGTCCAGACAATAGGTGTCTGTAAATGTTTGCACCTCACATACCGTCAGTGCACTGTCGGCCTGCGAAATGGTCGATGAGAACTCAATCTTAATGTGTGCCATTGACGTTTGTGTTTTGACTACAATAGTGTTCACAGATAAATTAGGGTAGGATATATCATTATACTGGAACACCACTGTCAGAGAAAGCCCTTAGAGTGTCATTCTTTACCCGAATCATAGTGCTAGCTCGATGATAGATTCGAATGATGTGAGTCTTCTGGGGCGTTGCAAATACATGAATATTATTATAGAGGGAGCTGGGCTACAAAGGACATGAGGTAGGGTTCGATCTCAACCGACGGCTTCCGGGTTCACCCAGCCTTAAATGGGTACCGGATTTTTTTTTCTGGGAAAGTAAAGCGGCATGGGCGTAATACCAACCAAATTACCCCCCAAAAAATCATGTGCTGAAGGTCTGTAAAAATTATGGTCACTAACACCATATTCCCTATATGCCACTTGGCGTGACGGGGCTCTTTACTTTTTTAACTATTATAGAGGGAAACTTCGGAGAGGATATATGTTGGCAGTGTTCCCTAGCGTTTTGGCTTTTCGTGGCAAGGCGCTGTGCCACTGAGTACGGGTTCGATCCTGCTTTGGACCACTTGTTGTTCTTTGTTGTTTTTTTTTTCTTTCTGTTGTTGATTATTTGTAATTTTTTCTGAGTGCTGTAAACATACCCCTTCCTCTAAAATAACATGTTGAAGTCGAATGTGTTGGACGTTCTTCTTCTTCTATCCTTCCTCCATTGCAGTTGGCGTCGAGGGGAGATACGATCTGCGATTCTTTGCTCTTCTGTTGGTCTCTTCTGGTGTTATCCCTTCTAGTGACGAGTATTACCTTTATCCATCTCTTTCTCGGCCTTCCGCGTTTTCGTAGCGTTTGTTTATGGCTCTTTGAGTCATTGTTAGTTCTTTTTGTCTTGTTATGTGGCTGAACTAATTTATCTGTTGTTTCTTTATGTATTCGATGGCTGGTTCAATTTCGAGTTTCTTCCTCAGGTCGGTGTTTCTTACTCTGTCCCTTAAGCTGTTTCCTGTCATTCTTCTGACACATTTCATTTCGGTGGTCGTTATCTTTCTTATTGTTCTAGAGTCCAGCGTCCAATTCTGGCACTGATAGCACAGAGTTGGTAGAAAAATTGATTTGTATATTGCCCTTTTTGCTTCCGTAGTTATTGCTTTGTTTTTCAATAGTGTTGATACTTGGCCTATAACTTGACATGCTTTGTTACACCTTATATCTATCTCTGTCGCTTAGTTATTGTCTTGTGTTAACGTGCTACCCAGATATTTAAAATTGTCTACTTGTTTCAAAGATGTATTATCTATTATGATGTTTAGTTTTTATTTCTTTCTCGCTATTGCCATTACTTCGGTTTTGCTTATGTTGATCTTCATGTTGTATTGTTTACAATTGTTGTTTAGCCTGTTGATATGTTCTTGTAGGTCCTCAGTTGTTTCATGTATCAGAACTTGTTCGTCTGCAAATAGTATTTCATTTATTTCTTTCTCCCTTCTGCTGTTGTCTGGTACGTATATTTCGTTCTCTTTTGCGTTATCGTTTGTTATCATCCTTGTTAGTATACTTCCTTTGATTGGGCATGCTAATTTGTATATATTGTCCATATGTGTGATGAAAAGTAAAGGGGAAAGCATGCAGGGGAGTGTCTTACTCCGGAGTTAATGGTGAAATGTTTAGAGTAGCATGCTGAAGATCTTACTGTACTGCGACTACTTTCATAGAGGCTTTTGCATATCTCTACTAGGTGGTGACTCACTCCGTACAAGGGCAATACGGACCACAGTTGTTCCCTGTCCACCCTATAGAACGCCTTTTCTTGTTCAATAAAACCTGTATATATTGTTTTATTGTGCTCTATTGTTTTCTCCGCTAGTTGTTTTATGATAAATAGGGCATCTGTGCAACCTCTGTTCCTCCTGAAGCCCACCTGAGCATTGTGTTGGGCCGAAATGTGCAAATATTACAGTATTACTGCAAACCACAACACAACTCAGACACGCCCATTTAACGTCCTTGTAAGGGCGGATGATAAGAAAGGGTATTCCTTTAGTCATCGAGCGAACGTAAGCAAGCAAGCAGATATATAGACAGAGAAATGGATAAATCATATTTCCCAATTTTTCAAAAAAAAAATTTTTTAATGTGATCTTTACAAGGATTGAAAACTGCCAGAATAAAAAAAATAAGATAAGAAAAAGATTATCTGGGTCTACGCCCTATGGGCCGGCTACGGCTTGAAAGCTCAATAGATAGCTAGAGCAATGCTTGTAGTAAAAGTGTAAAAGAAATGGCAAATCTGAGTTTCTGGAATCAAATTTTCAATTTTTAAGCACAAAAGTTTTTACATTTTAAGATACAGCTTCAATCACTTTAGGGAGCCGCGATAGCTCAGTGGTTAGTGAACTGGACTACAAAGGACAAGGGGTAGGGTTCGATCCCAACCGACGGCTTCCGGGTTCACCCAGCCTTAAATGGGTACCGGATTTTTTTTCTGGGAAAGTAAAGCAGCACGGGCGTAATACCGACCACATTACCCCAAAAACCATGTGCTGAAGATCTGTAAATTTTATGGTCACTAACACCATAGTTCCCTATACGCCACTTGGCGTGACGTGGGTACTCAACTAAAGGATCAGTGACAAATAACTGTGATTATTTTGCGATCTTTCTTATTTGCTTACGTTCCCCCGATGACTAAAATATTCTAGAGTATTCATAGACTGTAGAATTCCTCTTCGTCATTCGCCCTTAAAAGGACGTTAAGTGGACGTATCTGCGTTGTGTTGTGGTTTGCAGTATAACTGTTATATTTGCGCCTTTCGGCCCAACACATCCGACTTTTGCACGACATTTTTGAGTACTGGGTTGTCTTCCCTCTTCGATCCCTGCTCGCTTGGCCAGACTAGACAGTTTAGTCTGTTACTGGAGGCACCGTGGAGAGGTGGAGCAGGGTCTGGATGGTTTTGGTTCACCGATCCTGGCGCAAGCCATCAGCTGTGGGTCGCTGACAACTTCCAGCTCCGGTGCTGGGAGACGCGCCTTATACTCATTCTTATTTGTGATAAGACCTAAATATGAGATGCCCACAGACACAACTGATATCAAACTGACATTATAACTGCAGCTGTCAATAGATCTAAATATGAGATGCCCACAGACAAAACTGATATCAAACTGACATTATAACTGCAGCTGTCAATAGATCTAAATATGAGATGCCCACAGACACAACTGATATCAAACTGACATTATAACTGCAGCTGTCAATAGACCTAAATATGAGATGCCCACAGACACAACTGATATCAAACTGACATTATAACTGCAGCTGTCAATAGATCTAAATACGAGATGCCCACAGACACAACTGATATCAAACTGACATTATAACTGCAGCTGTCAATAGATCTAAATATGAGATGCCCAGACAAAACTGATATCAAACTGACATTATAACTGCAGCTGTCAATAGATCGAAAAATTAAAAGGAGATGTAATAATGATACAAGTAAAGAAAGAGAAAAACCATCACAACAAATAAGTCAATTCATTGTTTTAATGAAAATCTGATGAATTCATGAAAAATAAAAATAGAAGATTACTCTGGAATGTGTGTACATTATTGCATTTATATAGAGCCAGTGGATAAATCATCATCATCATCAAGGTTGGCTACCATGGAGCGCCATTCCGTTCTGTCTCATGCTTTGATGGTGCAGGTTTTAATAAGCTGACTTGTCCATCTTTTGATGTTACTCATCCATGTTAGTCTTGGTCAGCCTCTACCTCTTTTACCTGGTATTTTCCCTTCTAAGATTACTTTTAGTAGGCTGTTGTGTCTTTTAACACGCTCCAAAAATCTTGTCTGGTTTGAATTGTATTTAGTAGTTCTCTTTTCATTTTTAGTTGTTTTAAGATTTCATGCATAAAGTGTAAAAGAAATATAGATATAACCAAAATGAATGAGTTACAACAACAAAGAGACATTTATTTATTGATGCACAAAATTTATGCATTGTAAAATTTGATTTTTTTTTTTTATCGCCAACGTTAAACTTTGTCATTCACGACAAATTAGAAGTTGAAGTTAATTGCAACAGAAACGAACTGTGGGATTAAAGCAGTTGTCGTGACCAATTAGAAATAAGACTAAGGGAAATAATCAGTATAGAACCAATACAGTGTTACATTTATTATCATTTTCCTTTTGGGTTGAAAGCGGCACGTTGCTCAGAAATCATTGTTCACCACAATTGATCATTTGCTGCTAGTTCTTGTAGCTCTTGAGAGGGAGGGTTCGATCCCAACCGACGGCTTCCGGGTTCACCCAACCTTAAATGGGTACCGGATTTTTTTCTGGGAAAGTAAAGCGGCACAGGCGTAATACCGACCACATTACCCCAAAAATCATGTGCTGAAGGTCTGTAAAATTTATGGTCACTAACACCATATTCCCTATAGGCCACTTGGCGTGACGGGGTCACTAACACCATATTCCCTATACGCCACTTGGCGTGACGGGGGTACTTTACTTTTTTTTTTACTTGTAGCTCTGGGCTGTTTCTTAGATCCACAGTTAATCCTTCCCTAGTAATTGTTCTACATAGTGATTTTCTGGGTTTGTTTTGTTTTATTTTAATTACAGCGTACAATCGCACGGATTCTCTCTCTTTCTCGTTCCGGCCACGGTCCACGACACAGGGAAGAAATGTCTCTTTTCTTAAACCAGTTTTGATTATTTTGTTTTGGATGTTTCATTACTAGTTATCTATGTAGGATTAGTTTTATTCACTTACATATCTGTGTGTGTGTGTGTTGTTTGTTTGTTCCTGCTGAAGGCCTATTGAGCCGAAACGTCGTTCAAATTTGTGTCGTCTATCAATCACGTAAAGCTTTTACCATACCATTTTTTTCTACTATTTTTTCAATTCTCCCTTTGTTTTATTTTACCAGATGGTTTCCACATGAATACCTTGTGGGGAGGTCTTTCTTTAATCATTCTCAGCACATGACCGATGTATCTCCAACATCTTCTTCTTATAAAGATTGACACATATTTGTGTTTTGATTCATCTCTTATCAATTTGTTTAAAATGTGTTCTATCCAGCTTAAGTTTGAGATCCTACAAAAACATTTGTTTTCCAAGACATTTAATTTCATATCTCAAGTCTTGGTGGATTTCAAACGTTCACATCTATATATATATATGTTAGCACTGGCGTCACACTGGAGTTGAACAGTATAAGTCTAGTTCATTAGTTGAGTACTTTGAATCTCCAGATGTTTTTTTTGTCAGTTTGTTGAAAGCATTTATTTATTTGGGAGCCGCGATAGCTCAGTGGTTAGTGAACTGGACTACAAAGGACAAGGGGTAGGGTTCGATCCCAACCGACGGCTTCCGGGTTCACCCAGCCTTAAATGGGTACCGGATTTTTTTCTGAGAGAGTAAAGCAGCACGGGCGTAATACCGACCACATTACCCCAACAATCATGTGCTGAAGGTCTGTAAAATAAATGGTCACTAACACCATATTTCCCTATACGCCACTTGGCATGACGGGGGTACTTTACTTTTTTTATTTATTTAATTAATTTATTTATATAGACAATAATTTACACATTTTTTTTTTAAAAATAGTTTTCACACAGGAAGAGAACAGTCTTGTAGGTCCAAACATCGTCACAACCATCATCAAGCTGCTTGTCCTTGACACAGCCTGGCTCCCATGGCAGCTACTCTGAAGTTTTATTCTCTCATCATCATCAAGTACCGGGCCTGCTGCCGTAGGTGATCATGTCTCTCCACAACTTTCGATCACGACAGTTATTTATCATTTCTGCTGTTGACCTTCTGCCTCTATCTCTTTGTCCCTCAATTTTCCCAGTTGTTACAACATATTCCAGCTGTTCACTTCTCATTACATGGCCAAAAAAATGATGATTGTTTCTTCCTAATATTGGAAATTAGCTCTCTTTTTGCTTTGGCCTCTTTCAGAACATTTTCATTACTCTTCTTAGCTGTCCATGGTATTCTCAACATTCTTCTGTATTATTATTATTTATTCTCTATCCTGTGCAAAAGCTGTCCAGCATCTGCAGCAGTCAATCCCAGCCTGCCTGTGATATCTAGCACCCACCTTCTTCCAGGTCCTCCTTCCCTCGTTTACCTTGAACTATGCCCTCCATAATTACCTTCTCAGGGTCATTATGTTGTTTTACAAGACCAAAGTATTAAATTTGTCTTGCTTTTAAGTTCTTTATAAAAAAAACTTTCTGGAATTTTAAGTTTTTGCTAAATTGACATGTTTGTTCTTTTCTTCATCCATGGTATTCTTAGTGTTATCCTGTAACACTTACAATCAATGGCATTAATGTATTCTTAGTGTTATCCTGTAACACTTACAATCAATGGCATTAATGTATTCTTAGTGTTATCCTGTAACACTTACAATCAATGACATTAATGTATTCTTAGTGTTATCCTGTAACACTTACAAACAATGACATTAATGTATTCTTAGTGTTATCCTGTAACACTTACAATCAATGACATTAATGTATTCTTAGTGTTATCCTGTAACACTTACAATCAATGACATTAATGTATACTTAGTGTTATCCTGTAACACTTACAATCAATGACATTAATGTATTCTTAGTGTTATCCTGTAACACTTACAATCAATGACATTAATGTATTCTTAGAGTTATCCTGTAACACTTACAATCAATGACATTAATGTATTCTTCAGCAGATCTGTCAATTGTCCATGTTTCAAAGCCATATGTTGCTACGGGAAAAAAACAAGCTCCATACCATAAAAGGCTTGTATAATAAGAGAAAGAAAAGGCACAGAAAACCCAGAGTAAAATGGAGTGACAACATCAGGGATACTCTACACAGTGTCACATGACAATGATGAAAGCATCCAGAAGAATGAGAGCTAGAAACTACATCTCCGTCAACATTTCATGAGCTGTAATAGGAAGTCAAAAGGAGGAGTGATTAATCAAAAACAGAACCAATTTAATGAACTTCAACACACTGCGAAGAGCAACTAGCTCACAGCCAAGGGAATTAAGTCAAGTCAATGCAAACCAAAAGTCCCATCTGTAATCAGGAAAAGGTGGGCATGTGTTGACTATGTGATTAGAAGAATATATAGAACAAGCTCTAAAATGGGAAACAGGAGGAAAAATAAAGAGTATTGACCCCAGGAGAAACTGAGAACACTGACAAGACATGTGAAAACAGCAGGCATTGATTTCCTTACTGAGATTAAGCTTTACAAGAGTAGTTGCTATGGTACTTAACTATAATGATGTCAATTTCTTATTCTTCCAGCACTGCTAGATGGTGCATAGGGCTTGTTGTACTTTTTAGCTATCCATCTCTATTCTTGGAGCGACGTTCAATCCTATCAAATGAATCTACAAAAAAAGTAAAGTACCCCCGTCACGCCAAGTGGGAACATGGTGTTTGTGACCATAAATTTTACAGACCTTTGGCACATGATTTTTGAGGGCATGTGGTCGGTAAACCGCCAATGCCGCTTTACTTTCCCCAGAAAAAAATCCGGTACCCATTAAAGGCTGGGTGAACCGGAAGCCATCGGTTGGGATCAAACACTACCGTTTGTCCTTTGTAGCAAATGAATCTATGCCTGATAATTTTGCTACTCTTATCAGTATTCTAGGAAGCCGTGATAGCTCAGTGGTTAGTGAACTGGACTAACACCATATTCCCTATATGCCACTTGGCATGACGGGGTCTCATCAGTGTTGTTATTAGTGGTCTTTTCAGTGTCTCTCTAGTTTTCTGTATCCTGTTGTTTCACATATAAAAGTCTGTTTTGAAATTTTAGATTTATAAATCTTTCAATAAATATAAATTATACCTTTCTTTATTTGTTTATTTCTGTCTTCACTTCCGCTTGTACCCATTTGGGTGTGGAGAGAGATAACAAAGATCTGGTTCACCCTTTTAGCAGCTTCAGTCATTGTCAATTGGTGTTGTTGTAGCATTTCTTTGATGTTGTTTGTCCGTCTTACTCTGGGTCTACCTCTTGATCTTCTCCCTTCACCTCTTCTAATATATGCCCTTCATGGTGTGCACAGCATTCTTAAAAGAATGGCAAGAAACAGAACAACTTGGAAAGTGTTTATTGAAGACGTATGCTCCACAGGGAGCTGAAAGGTAGAAGAAGTATAAGAAGAAACAAAAGAAGAAGTAAAAGAAGAAGAATGTTATGCACAGCATTCTTTCTTGATGGAGAAACCTCTTTATTTGTTGTTTATGTAAGAAGCTTGGGATTGGCTCAATACTTACTCACTCTCATATAATATCATTTCTTATTCTGTCTTTTCTGACCATGCCAAGCACTTTTCTCAGACATCTCATCTCTGTGATAACCAGCTTTCTATTTTGCTTGGTCGTAAGTGACCATGTTTGTAATAGCATATGTAAAAGTACAAAAGTAAAGTACCCCCATCACGCCAAGTGGCGTATAGGGAAATATGGTGTTAGTGACCCTATATTTTACAGACCTTCAGCACATGATTTTTTGGGGTAATGTGGTCGGTATTACACCCGTGCTGCTTTACTTTCCCACAAAAAAACCATTGTACCCATTTAAGGCTGGGTGAACCCAGAAGCCGTCGGTTGGGATCGAACCCTACCCCTTGACCTTTGTAGTCCAGTTCACTAACCACTGAGCTATCGCGACTCCCTAATAGCATATGTGGGAATGAATAAACTTTGTATAAGATGTTTCTTTGTGGTAATAGGTCTTGCTTCGTGTTGAAGTCTAGGGGATAGCTGTCATAATGTTTGGTTTACCTTGTTACATCAGACATATATTTCTTTATCTGTTTTACCATCTTAAGAGAATGTTGTTCCATGACATTTAAAGTCAGTTACTTGTTTTATAACTATATTTAATGTCTTCTTTTGTTTTCCTATTGATAAAACTTCTGCTTTTTTCAGTGCTTATTTTCATGTTTCATCATCATCGTTGAGTGCTGTCTCTGCACCGAAGGTTGGCTACCATGGAGCACCATTCCACTCTGTCTCTTGCTTTGATGGTGCAGGCTGACATAGATTGACTTGTCTATCTTTTGATGTTACTCATCCATGTTAGTCTTGGTCTGCTTCTGCCTCTTTTACCTTATATTTTCCCTTCCAATATTACTTTTTCTAGGCTGTTGTGTCTTTTAACATGCCCCAAAAATTTCATTCGTCTTGTTCTAATTGTGTTTAGTAGTTCTCTTTTCATTTTCAGTTGTTTTAAAACTTCATCTTTTGTTCTCATTTCTTTCCATCCAATTCTACCTATTCTTCTATATATCCACATTTCAAAGGCTTAAATTTTCTGTTCTATTTTCTGATCTAATGTCCATGTTTCTGTACCATACAGGAATGTTGAGAAGATATAAGATTTTGCTATTCTTAGTTTTAGCCCTGGTGTTATTTGTTTTGATGTTAGTATATTTTTCATGGCATTAAAATTACTTTTTGCCATACCTATTCTTTTGTTTATTTCAGTTGTACATTTTCCATCACTGGTTTGATGGACTGGATTTTCATTTTATAGATTTAAATTCTGTTGTAAAAAACAAATCCTCACACACATACATAAAAATGTAACCTTAATGCAAGAAATTACATTTAAATAACTTCATAGTTACCTGATTTTAATGTGTAATAAAACACAGACAAAATCAGACGTGTAAAGATTTGTATCATAAAAATTTCACCCGCAAAACTTCAGAATTAGAATTTTTAGCATTAGCGTATATGAGGTAGATATCAGAGCCATCTTTTATGACTTCAAAGTCAGCATTTGGCATTGTGTGAAGGTAATGTACTGGCACAAACTTGTCTAATCCCTGCCAGCGATACAAAACACTTAGTAGTCTCTCCTCTGTGCCTCCATTCTGGGCATTTGAGACTAGCAGGTAATGCTCATCACCAATGTTCAAATATTCCCAGTCTATTGCACTGTTGAGATAACAAATTAAAAATAGATGATTTAATTCTTGTCTATAAAACTGGTAAAGTAGCAAATAAATAGATGATTTAATTCCAGTCTATATGTTTAAGACTAAAGAAATAAGGAGAGTTATCTTACATGAAAAGAAGGGGAGATTAGAATTAGAAGTATTTTTTGAGTGGTCTCTCTTGAGTGAGACAGGAATATTGTGAGTATGAACTCAGGAAAAGTCAGGTAGAAAACTGGCAACTTACAGTGAAATTTTCTTGCTGAGGTAAATAAAAAGTGCAGGTCCTTTATTCAAAGTCTGTGACACAGTTAGGGAAACATGAGCTAGGTAGCCTGAAATCAAATGGGTTTTCAAACTGATCAAGATGTCACTTAATCTCAAAATGTAACTGTCTGAAACCTAAAACTGATTAAGATATCACTTAATCTCAACTTGGGACTGCGCAGCAACTGTCTGAAACCTAAAACTGATTAAGATGGCACTTAATCTCAACTTGGGACTACGCAGCAACTGTCTGAAACCTAAAACTGATTAAGATATCGCTTAATCTCTACATGGAACTCCTTAGTGACAGTCTGCAGTCCAAAACTGATTAAGATGGCCCTTAATCTCAACCTGGGACTACACAGCAACTGTCTACAACCCAAAACTGATTAAGACATCACTTAATCTCTACATGAGACTCCTCAGCAAGTCTGCATCAAAACAGACTGGCTAACAAGATGAGGATCACAAGAGTCCCTAAAGTTGTGGGGATCAATTGATATAGAAGACATAGTATTACACAACCCACTAAGATGGGAAAACTCTAACTACTCAAACAGACTCAAGGTATCATGAAAGTCATTGCAGACCAACACATTAAGAAGTTCTAATTGAACCAACTGCAACACTGTAATATCAACATTAACAACATGATAAAGTTAACACTTGAACTCAATCCTTTCAGTGCCGCTAACATTCACACAGGGCTTGTAGTGTTTTTTTTGCCATCAATCTCAATTCTGGGAGAGTTGTTGGTAACTTTGTTTCCCTTATTAGTGTTCTTTTCAGTGTCTCTTAGGTTTTCCTCTTTTTATCTTTTCCTGATGTTTCTCCTAGAAGAACCTGTTTTTAAATTCCTTTGTTGTCTCTTCTCAACACATTCCTACATGTGTCCTATCTTCTCTTCCTAATTGTAGATGAGAACGGAAGTCAGATTTCAACACTTGAAAATAGTATTTAATTCAATTTCTATGACCATGACAAGAGCAACTTTTGTCTAAATGTACTGAACCTGTTTTTAAATTCCTTTGTTGTCTCTTCTCAACACATGCCTACATGTGTCCTATCTTCTCTTCCTACTTGTAGATGAGATCGGAAATCAGATGTCAACACTTGAAAATATTATTCAATTGAATATCTATGAACATGGCAAGAGCAACTTTTGTCCAAATGTAGTAAACCTTAGCTGTAAAAAATTGTAAAGACAAGATCCAAGCTAAGCCTATTTAATACAAATGTAAAACAGTCCTGTTGTATGTCTTAGAGTCAAACTATCTTTACGGCATTTTCCCATTACCAAGGTCTGCTGGGAGGGAATTATAGGACCGGAGAATAAAGGTCACTTACCCAGTGCAGTCATTGCAAGGTGTTTGGGTCTGAATTTTTATTTCACTCCCGATAGAAAAACTTGTCACTCTACTGCTTATTAGAGTCATGGATATAATGTAATGAAATAAAAGGTACAGGAAAGAGAGGTGAAAACAGTGAGGCAGACATGAAATAACCTTAAGAAAATAGCATAAAACAAGTAATTTGGAAAATATTTGTTGAAGACCTGTACTCCATAGGGAATTGAAAGAAAGTAGAATTATTAGATATGACAGAAAGAAAAAGAAATAGAATTACTAGAGCTGAAAAAAAGAAGTAGAATTATTAGATATGACAGAAAGAAGAAGAAATAGAATTACTAGAGCTGAAAAAAAAATAGGTAGAATTCTTAGATCTGACAGAAAGAAAAAGAAATAGAACTACTAGAGCTGAAAAAAGAAGTAGAATTATTAGATATGACAGAAAGAAGAAATAGAATTACTAGAGCTGCAAAAAAGAAGTAGAATTATTAGATATGACAGAAAGAAGAAGAAATAGAATTACTAGAGCTGAAAAAAAGAAGTAGAATTATTAGATATGACAGAAAGGAGAAGAAAAAGAATTATTAAAGTTTAAAAAAGAAGTAGAATTATTAAAGTAAACTTGCCTGTTTGTACAAATACTCTGGTATTTTGTGAAGACACGCTTGTCTCTGTCCAGTTTGTAGACTGTGGAATTGGTTCTGTAGCTGTCAATGTCCTGGTAATTCTGACTGCCATAGTTGTAAGCATTCGCTACCACGAGGTAATGGTCATAGTTTATCGTAAAGTGCTCCCAGTCTGTAGCACCATTTGTCTAAAGCCATGAGATTACAACAAAAAAAAAACCAATATCTTCAAAACATAAAACACTGAAAATTAACAATAGAAAATGAAAAGTACATTACATTTACAACAGAATATATAAAATATGTCTCATCATCATCTTCATTCAGTGCCATCTCCGCATCGAAGGTTGGCCTACCTTAGTGCGCCATTCCATTCTGTCTCTTGCATTGATGGTGCAGGTTGTCATAGGCTGACTTGTCCATCTTTTGATGTTACTTGTCCATGTTGGTCTTGGTCTACATCTGTCTTTTTTGCCTTGTATTATCCCTTCTCCCGTGTGTTACCGGGGCCTCATTATGAGGAAAGTAAAGAATAGTGACACTGTGACCTTCCAGGCATGTCGTAAGAGGTGACTAAGGAAGTTGATCGATGGCTTGACAAGCTGTCATTATAAAAAGTATTGTTATGGAAACAGCAATAGATTTTAGAAGCAGCGATCTCTACAATATGTGCCATTTGGTACGCAAGGTTTCTGTATTTGAGATTGTGGTTCTGCCCTATGTGCCGTCTTCGGCTCGAAAGGACAATAGATAGATAGATTTTCTCTTCCAAGATTATTTATAGTAGGCTACTATGTCTTTTAACATGCCCCAAAATCTCATTTGTGTTGTTTGAATTGTGTTTAGTAGTTCTATTTTCATTTTTAGTTGTTTCAAGACTTCATCATTTGTTTTCTTTTCTTTCTATATGTCATATTTACAATATAAAGTACTTTATCTGAATAGATACTTGGGTCAAAGTAATCCAATATGAATTATTTTGACAAAGAAAGAAATTAGGAATATGTCTTCAAGAAACCTTGAAAGTTTTCTTGATGTAGCATAAAAAATAACTTATATTTTGTCAACCACAATCACTATGTTTTTTATTCCTCTTCACTGTAATCTTGTTGATCACAAGTAGTCGACGTGAGATTTTATTTTCTTCTAAATTCATATCTAAATAAATCACATCACTGCTTCTGTTATCAATACTTTTATTATTTGAAATATAAAAAAAACAATTAGTTTATTGGCTTCTTCACCTATCATCAAATGAATTCTCTAGCATTAGAATCACTACTCTCAAAGCTATTTTTATTAGTTTATTTTGTGGCAATAAACACTGATAATCCAAATTGCAAAAATATGGACTAGAAGTGAATATCAAAAAGACTAAAACTATGATCATAAACAAAGAAAACACTCAAGACCTGCAAGTGGATATCAAAATAGAAGGAATAGACCTGGAGACAGTTCAGAACTACTACTACCTTGGACATACTATAACCAGTGATGGAAAATGTACAACTGAAATAAATAAAAGAATAGGAATGGCAAAAAGTAATTTTAATGCCATCAAGGACATACTAACAACACCATGGCTGTAACTAAGAATAGCAAAATGTTACATCTTCTCAATATTCCTGTATGGTGCAGAAACATGGACATTAGACAAGAAAACAGAACAGAGAATTGAAGCCTTTGAAATGTGGAAGTATAGAATAATAGGTAGAATTGGATGGAAGGAAAAGAAAACAAACGACGAAGTCTTAAAACAACTAAAAATGAAAAGAGAACTACTAAACACAATTCAAACAAGGCAAATGCGATTTTTGGGGCCATGTTAAAAGACACAACAGCCTACTAAAAGTAATCCTGGAGGGGAAAATACAAGGTAAAAGGCAGAGGCAGACCGAGACTATCATGGACGAGTAACTTCAAAAGATGGAAAATTCAGCCTATGACAATCTGCACCATCAAAACAATAGACTGAGCAGAATGGCGCTCCATGGTAGCCAACCTTCGTTGCGGAGATGGCACTCGATGATGATTTTGTAACTACCTCGTGTAGAAGGAAGGATGAATTTATACGTGAAAAATATTTACAGGAAACTATAAAATCATCATCATGATCATCATCAAGTACCGTGCCTGCTGGCGTAGGTGACCATGTCTCTTCACAACTTTCCATCTCGACAGTTATTTATCATTTCTGTTGTTGGCCTTCTGTCCACGCCATTTATAAAATAGCTAATTTAAAAGTTTGGATATAGTTTTTACATGAAACAAATTGGAAATGATGCAGGGCGAGGCGTATTGTGTGGGATTGAAATGGGCAGGACACAGGCTGCAACGAATTGTAACGAAAGAGCTAGCGCCCACATTTAGCAATGGTAGCAGAATTCACAACCGAATTAACAACCAAACAGGGCAATTCCAATATATAAAACAAGGAGTCACACAAGGATGTAGTTCTGTCACCGGATTTGTTTTCACTTTACAGCGAATATATTATGAGATCAATACTAGACAAAAAGGGAATTGAAGTCAACGGTCACAACATAAATAATTTGCAATATGCGGATGGCACAGTCTTAATAGCAGAGACAGAGAATGAACTACAAGAAATGATAGATAGTAAAAGAAAGCAACAAAAAAGGTCTCAGTCTGAATAGTAAGAAAGCAGAAGTAATTGTCATATCGAAGAAACAATCATCACCATCGTGCAGCATAAAAATAAACAGGACAAATCTGAAACAAGTGTAACGCGTCAAATACTTGGGCACAATAATAACATCAGATGGGAGATGCACCACAGAAATAAAAAGCAGAATAGCTCAGGCCAGAATAGCATTTCAGAAAATGAAAAATATCTTATGCAACAAATCTATGTCAATAGAAATGAGAATGAGAGTTCATCGGTGCTATATAGAACCAATTCTGACCTATGGAAGCGAATCATGGACAGTAGACAAAGAAATGAAAAGACGATTAGAGGCCACAGAGATGGGATTTCTCAGAAGAATGTTGAAAGTTCCCTGGACAGCTAAAAAGACCAATGAGGAAATTCTCAAAGAGGCCAACACAAAAAGGGAGCTTCTAAGAAACATCATAAAGAAGCAATCAACATTTTTTTGGGCACATGAGAAGAGGAAAGTTGGAATACTTGGTTACAACTGGCAAAATACAGGGAAAGATGATCGCAGACGACAAAGAGAGAGAATACTAGATAGCTTGGTGTCATGGCATGGAAAACAGTCAACAACAGAATGGATACAATGCACTGTGAATAGAAGATTGTGGAAGGACATGATCACCTATGCCAACCGGTGTGACACATGATGATGAATGAAGAGGTCTAACCTTTAGTCAACATGTGAATTTGTATGAGCGAACAGACAGCTCACAATGAAGAAAATACAAATCATACTGAAGGAAACTAGCTATAAACATCAAATGTTGTCTGAACAAGTTCCAGGGTTATTGACAGAGTCTGAGACGTTTCTTTCGCCTCATCATCATCATCATCATCATCATCATCATCATCATCATCATCATCATCATCATCATCATCATCATCATCATCATCGAGTGCCATCTCTGCAATGAAGATTGGTTACCATGGAGTACCATTCCACTCTGTTTCCTTAAACAATAGTTAGAATTTCTCTCCATGGCTTTCATTGGAGTGTTACGTGATCAGGCTCCAATCTCTTTCAAGGTGGTCTGCCATATTCATCTTTTGTGTCCTGAATATGCTCCATGTGTACCACACACTTTGCTATTTGCTTTTTGGGCTGTTGATCATTTCTAATTCTTCCACCCCATCCACTGTCACAGACTTTTTCACATTCGGGTTGAAAATACCCGGCTGCCGGCGCCATTTTTTTCTTTTCTTTCGTCTAAATTGAAATATTTGAGAATTAAATAATAAAAGTCATGGAGCCTGTGGTGGGGAGTGTTAAACACTCTAAGGTATGAAGACAGCTTTACAAGGGAGGAACACAACAGAATACTGATGTTTCGGCCTGTGGCCTTCTTCGGAGTACAAGGACAACGAAAACAAACGGTGAAACACAATTATCTATAACTACATGATCAGAAGAGTGGAGAGGTGGACAGAAAAGAAGAAAGTAGGATGTAGAAAAAGTCATCACTTTTCTCATACTGAAGTCAGACGTGTTGGGTGAAAAGGTGCAAATATCACAGTTATACTGCAAACCATAATTTTAATGCCATGAAAAAAGCTATTTTTCTAACAACAAAACAAATATCAACAGGGCTGAAACTAAGAATGGCAAAATGTTACATCTTCTCAATATTCCTGTATGGTGCAGAAACATGGACATTAGACAAGAAAACAGAACAGAAAATTGAAGCCTTTGAAATGTGGATATATAGAAGAATAGGTAGAATTGGATGGAAACAAAAGATAACAAACGATGAAGTTTTAAAACAACTGAAGATAAAAAAAGAGAACTGCTGAACACAATTAAGACAAGACAAATTACATTTTTGAGGCATGTTAAAAGACACAACAGCCTACTAAAAATAATATTGGAAGGAAAAATACAAGGCAAAAGAGGCAGAGGCAGATCAAGACTAACATGGACGAGTAACATCAAAAGATGGACAAGTCAATCTATGTCAGCCTGCACCATCAAAGCAAGAAACAGAGTAGAATGGCGATCCATGGTAGCCAACCTTCGTTGCGGAGAGGGCACACGATGATGATGACTGCAAACCACAATAAAACGTAGACACACCCTCGTAACATCCTTTTAAGGGTAGAAGATAAAGAGGTGTACTCCTTTAGTCATTGGACAAACACAAACAAGCAAGTTCTTTTCTTACCTCCATCGTCTGGTACTCAATCCATGAGTTATTCTGCCAGAAGTAGATGACGGAGAACACTAAAGTCGTCAAGCCAGTGAAAGCATTGGCCACAGCCAGGAAGTGAAAAGTGTCCACCATAAAATACGTCCAGTCGTAAGCTCCAATTGTTAATAGCCGTTGATGCTCTAGAAACTGTTTTTCCTTTTTTGACCATTTGTAAACAATGGAGTCAATCTGGTTCTTGTCATCTGTAAGAAAGAGGAATAATTACAAGTTTATAGAGATCTGGTTCTTGTCATCTGTAAGAAAGAGGAATAATGACACGATTATAGAGATGTGGTTCTTGTCATCTGTAAGAAAGGAATAATTACAAGATTATAGAGATCTGGTTCTTGTCATCTGTAAGAAAGAGGAATAATTACAAGATTATAGAGATCTGGTTCTTGTCATCTGTAAGAAAGGAATAATTACAAGATTATAGAGATCTGGTTCTTGTCATCTGTAAGAAAGAGGAATAATTACAAGATTATAGAGATCTGGTTCTTGTCATCTGTAAGAAAGGAATAAATACAAGATTATAGAGATCTGGTTCTTGCCATCTGTAAGAAAGAGGAATAATTACAAGATTATAGAGATCTGGTTCTTGTCATCTGTAAGAAAGAGGAATAATTACAAGATTATAGAGATCTGGTTCTTGTCATCTGTAAGAAATGGGAATAATTACAAGATTATAGAGATCTGGTTCTTGTCATCTGTAAGAAAGAGGAATAATTACAAGATTATAGAGATATAAATAACACCAGGGCTAAAACTAAGAATAGCAAAATCTTACATCTTCTAAATATTCCTGTATGGTACAGAAACAAGGACATTAGACAAGAAAACAGAACAGAGAATTGAAGTCTTTGAAATGTGGATTTATAGAAGAATAGGTAGAATTGGATGGAAAGAGAAGAAAACACACGAGGAAATTTTTAAACAACTAAAAATTAAAAGAGAACTACAAAACACAATTAGAACAAGACAAATGCGATTTTTGTGCCATGTTAAAAGACACAGCAGCCTAATAAAAGTAATCTTGGAAGGGAAAATACAAGGTAACAGAGGCAGAGGCGGATCAAGACTAACATGGATGAGTAACATCAAAAGATGGACAAATCAGCCTATGACAATCTGCACCATCAAAACAAGAGACAGAGTGGAATGGCGCTCCATGGTAGCCAACCTTCGCTGCGGAGATGGCACTCATTGATGATAATAATGATGATAGAGATTTGGTTCTTGTCATTGGTAAGTGAGAAAAATAATTACAAGATTAATTGGAGGCAAAGTCACCTCCCAGCAGCAGAGCTGGAAGTTGTCAGCGACCCACAGCTGATGTTTTGCAATAGGATCGGTGAACCAGAACCATCCAGACCCTCCTCCATCTCTCCGTGGTGCCTCCAGTAACAGACTAACCTGTCTAGTCTGGCCAAGCGAGTAGCAATCAAAGAGGGAAGACAACCCAGTACCCAAAAATAACATGCTGAAGTCAGAAGTGTTGGGCTGAAAAGTGTCCATATCACAGTTTTACACACAAAAAAAACCAACTCAACGCAGACATGTCCACTTAACATCCTCTTAGGGGCAGATGATGAGGAAGTGTAATCCTGTAGTCATCAAGTAAACGCAAGCAAGATTAATTACAGCTGGTTTTTATCTATAAATAATGGAAAAAAATATGAGTACCTCCGAAAAAGGAGAGGGACCCCTGTGCACACGGCTGTCAGGGAATAACGGATTAACACGGAAAATTAAGTTCCTAGTCTTTAGGGACTTCGTCAGAGATGAAAGCTGGCGAACCCCCCAAAAATAAAAATGTATGAAAATTTAATTTGATTGCCCATTACAATGAAAATCTGGCATATATATTTGTGTTACCTCGTGCATGATTGGCTATTGCCAAATAATGATTGCCATCAATCTCAAATGCCTCCACATCTCTGGCTGTAAATGTCACAAGCTGCTGGTACTGGTGGAATTTTTTTCTGACCTTATTCCACTTGAAGATGGTGGAGTTTGATGGAATTGACGGATTAACTCCATAATTGGCCACTGCAAGGAAAAACTGAAATTCAAATTGATGTACACAATGAGATGGGGCAAAGGTTACAAGGCTAAGAAAGTCTAAAATAAAAATGAGATTTGAAGAATGAAACAAAACAATCAATTTGCGGAAAATAGTGATAACAATTTTTTAATTTATAATACAATGTTCTTCCCTTGCTGCTAAATCCAGCATTTCTTCAGTTACTCTAACCTCCCAGTGAAGAAAGATTTGTGATGCTTATTTGGGCATTACCACTTCTTATCTTCATCATCATGTGCCATATCGGTTGGCGTTGGCGATCATGTTTTTTGACAATTTTCTATCCAAAGTTATTCAAAAAAAAAAAAAAAAAAAAAAGTAAAGAGCCCGGTCATTCCAGGTGGCGTATAGGAATTATGGTGTTAGTGACCATAATTTTTATCGATCTTCGGCACATGATTTTTGGGGTAATGTGGTCGGTATTACGCCTGTGCTGCTTTACTTTCCCAGCAAAAAACCAGTACCCATTTCAGGCTGGGAGCCGCGATAGCTCAGTGGTTAGTGAACTGGACTACAAAGGACAAGGGGTAGGGTTCGATCCCAACCGACGGCTTCCGGGTTTACCCAGCCTTAAATGGGTACCGGATTTTTTTTCTGGGAATGTAAAGCGGCACGGGCGTAATGCCGACCACATTACCCCAAAAATCATGTGCCGAAAGTATGTAAAATTTATGGTCACTAACACCATATTCCCCATACGCCGCCACTTGGCGTGACGGGGGGTACTTTACATTTTGTACTTTTACATTTCAGGCTGGGTGAACTTGAATCGTAAAATCGTCGTCAATCAGGATCAAACTCAACCTCAAGTCCTTTCTAGTCCAGTTGCATTGTATCAATTGTCACTTAGTTGCATTGTATCAATTGTCACTTAGTTGCATTGTATCAATTGTCACTTAGTTGCATTGTATCAATTCTCACTTAGTTGCATTGTATCAATTCTCACTTAGTTGCATTGTATCAATTCTCACTTAGTTGCATTGTATCAATTGTCACTTAGTTGCATTGTATCAATTCTCACTTAGTTGCATTGTATCAATTCTCACTTAGTTGCATTGTATCAATTCTCACTTAGTTGCATTGTATCAATTCTCACTTAGTTGCATTGTATCAATTGTCACTTAGTTGCATTGTATCAATTCTCACTTAGTTGCATTGTATCAATTCTCACTTAGTTGCATTGTATCAATTCTCACTTAGTTGCATTGTATCAATTCTCACTTAGTTGCATTGTATCAATTCTCACTTAGTTGCATTGTATCAATTCTCACTTAGTTGCATTGTATCAATTGTCACTTAGTTGCATTGTATCAATTCTCACTTAGTTGCATTGTATCAATTCTCACTTAGTTGCATTGTATCAATTCTCACTTAGTTGCATTGTATCAATTCTCACTTAGTTGCATTGTATCAATTCTCACTTAGTTGCATTGTATCAATTCTCACTTAGTTGCATTGTATCAATTCTCACTTAGTTGCATTGTATCAATTCTCACTTAGTTGCATTGTATCAATTCTCACTTAGTTGCATTGTATCAATTCTCACTTAGTTGCATTGTATCAATTCTCACTTAGTTGCATTGTATCAATTCTCACTTAGTTGCATTGTATCAATTCTCACTTAGTTGCATTGTATCAATTCTCACTTAGTTGCATTGTATCAATTCTCACTTAGTTGCATTGTATCAATTCTCACTTACATATTATTCAAAATGTCTCTTCATCATCATGTGTCGTACCTGTTGACATAGGCGATCATGTCCCTCCACAATCTTCTATCTACAGTTCATACTATCAGTTCTGTTGTTGACTGTTTCCCATGCCATGACACCAAGCTATCTAATATTTTCTCTCCTTGTCGTCCGCTATCTCTCTTTCCTTTTATTTTGCCAGTTGTAACCAAGTATTCAAACTTTCCTCTTCTCATGATGTGTCCTAAAATTGTTGATTGCTTTTTTCTGATGTTTCTTATGAGCTCCCTTTTTGTGTTGGCCTCTTTGAGAACTTCCTCATTGGTCTTTTTAACTGTCCAGGGAACTTTCAACATTCTTCTGATTAATCCCGTTTCTGTGGACGCAATGCAATTATTTCAGATTTGTCCTGTTTATGTTTATGCTACAAGATGATAATACACAATGTCCAGGATTATAATAAAATGTTAATTACAGATTATACTTACAGACGTGCTAGGAACATCTACTAATAGGTGTCAATGAAATCCCACAAACCTGATTCTGTATAGAGAAGAACTCCCAGGCCTGGGCTGAATGTGTGGGAAGGGTCTGGTAGAGAACTAGCTTGCCATCAATCCACTGGTATATGTTAGATCTAAGAAAAGATCATGACAAGTCCTGGCTTAAATTGAGGCAAAAACTGCAGATAAGCAGAGGTTATTCAGTTCTTGGATTCAAGGAAAACTTCCACTTCATGCATTCAAGGAAAACTTAACTCATGTGCTCAAGCAAAACTGTCACTTCATGAATTCAAGGAAAACCGTCACTTCATGCATTCAAAGAAACTGTCATTTCATGCATTCAAAGAAAACTCAATTCATGTGCTCATAGAAAACGGTCAATTCATGCGCTCAAAGAAAACTGTCACTTCATGCATTCAAAGAAAACTCAATTCATGTGCTCAGAGAAAACTGTCACTTCATGCATTCAAGGAAAACTGTCGCTTCAGGCGCTCAAATTAAACTGTCACTTTATGAGCTCAAAGAAAACTGTCACTTCATACATTCAAGGAAAACTGTCACTTCATGGGCTCAAAGAAAACTGTCACTTCATGCGCTCAAGGAAAACTGTCAATTAATGCATTCAAAGAAAAGTCAATTCATGTGCTCAAGCAAAACTGTCACTTCATGCATTCAAGAAAAACTGTCACTTCATGCATTTAAGGAAAACTGTCACTTCATGCATTCAAGGAAAACTGTCCCTTCATGCATTCAAGGAAAACTGTCACTTCATGCATTCAAGAAAAACTGTCACTTCATGCATTCAAGAAAAACTGTCACTTCATGCATTTAAGGAAAACTATCACTTCATGCATTCAAGGAAAACTGTCCCTTCATGCATTCAAGGAAAACTGTCACTTCATGCATTCAAGAAAAACTGTCACTTCATGCATTCAAGAAAAACTGTCACTTCATGCATTCAAGGAAAACTGTCACTTCATGCATTCAAGGAAAACTGTCACATCATGCATTCAATAAAAACTGTCACTTCATGCATTCAAGAAAAACTGTCACTTAATGCATTCAAGAAAAACTGTCACTTCATGCATTCAAGAAAAACTGTCACTTCATGCATTCAAGGAAAACTGTCACATCATGCATTCAAGAAAAACCTAACACTCTATGTATATAATTGTTCTGTGCACTTAGATTGCCTCTACATTCTTTTATTTGAGAGATTCAATATTCATTTGTTTTTCTACTGATTCCTTCATCACTTAGATTGCCTCTACATCCTTTTATTTGAGAGATTCAATTTTCATTTGTTTTTCTACTGATTCCTTCATCACTTAGATTGCCTCTACATCCTTTTATTTGAGAAATTCAATTTTCATTTGCTTTTCTACTGATTCCTTCATCACTTAGATTGCCTCTACATCCTTTTATTTGAGAGATTCAATTTTCATTTGTTTTTCTACTGATTCCTTCATCACTTAGATTGCCTCTACATCCTTTTATTTGAGAAATTCAATTTTCATTTGTTTTTCTACTGATTCCTTCATCACTTAGATTGCCTCTACATCCTTTTATTTGAGAAATTCAATATTCATTTGTTTTTCTACTGATTCCTTCATCACTTAGAAACCTGCAATGGATTGAAGTAATAACCATTGCTTTTTCTTTAAATAAGTAAGGTTTCAGATGAGACCGTATTATGGGGGGCCTTGGTAGCCTAGTTAGAAAAACCACCCCACTGAGCTACCGACGTTTGGGCAACCAGTGTTTGATTTCTGTTGGAAGCAGTATAAATTGTACTCATGGTTGGAAAAAAAAACCCAGGGGTCGATCCAGCCATTGGCAGAAATGGGTAGTACTCTGAGAAGGTGAGGGATGCCGCCTCGCATCATGAGTTTCGATGCTTGAAGCGACACTATACAAAAGTCTCTGAACACTTCTGGATAGGCGGCCGAGCACATATGGGTGAAAACCCATGTGCTAAGATGCCGATTCAAGTCTCGTACTTTATCTTTCATCATCATCATTATCATCATCATCATCATCATCAAGTACCGGGCCTGCTGGCGTAGGTGATCATGTCTCTCCACAACTTTCGATCTCGGCAGTTATTTATCATTTCTGTTGTTGACCTTCTGCCAAGCCATTCTCTTAAGCTGTCTGTTATTTTTTCTCTTTGCTTCCCTCTATCTCTTCGTCCCTCAATTTTTCCAGTTGTTACAATATATTCAAGTTGTTCTCTTCTCATTACATGGCCAAAAAATGATGATTGTTTCTTCCTAATATTGGAAAATAGCTCTCTTTTTGCTTAATGAAAGTCTGTAACATTTCTTGTAACTCATTTTCACTCTTAGCGATTAAGACTGTATCATCAGCATACCTTAGATTATTTATATTATGACCTCCAATTGTTATTCCAGGCATGCCCCTTATGGATCTTAAAATAATCTCACTATAAATATTAAACAAATCTGCTGACAGCACACAACCTTGTCTAACACCCTACTTTATCTTTACTGTATTATATTGCAGTTCTATATACATATATTTTAAGTAGTTTCATTTTCTTTTCACTTAAATTGATTAAGTGATGTTGTGAGAATTTATTAAATGATGAACCAGCATTATTTCTGTACTTCCATATTTTAAGTTTTCGTCTTCTTCTTCTACATTTTTTAGCCCCCTGTGGAGTATAGGTCTTCAACAAACACTTTCCAAGTCGATCTGTTTTTTGCCATTCTTTTAAGATCATTCCATGTTTTCCCCATCATATTCATCTCTGCTTCTATCTGTCTTCTCCAAGAATTCCTTGGTCTTCTTCTTTGTCTTTTCCCCCTGGGGATTCCAAAAAAGGGCCTGTTGTGTATTTCTCTCAGTTGGCTTCCGTAGTGTGTATCCTATCCAGCGCCATCGTCTTCGCTGTATCTCTTTATCCACTGGTATTTGTTCTCATATTTTAAGTAATCATTTTAAATTCTTTTGTGCTTTTTTTAAAAAAAATCCTCCACTGAGGCATAGACATTTATCGAGATTGAACCAATAATTTTTGTCGTTATCTATCTTTTGTCGTCTTTCTATTGTGTAATTTATCTTTGCTTTCTGTTTCAAGTTTCATCTTCGAGTTTCAGTACAAAACTAACAATGAAAAGACGTCAGAAATGCTAAGCTGTAGCAAAAAAAAAAAAAAATAAATGAATCCACAAAGGATGAGCTGATGAATAAATTATGAAACCAACTACACGCATTTTACCAGACAAACTCTCACCTAGAATCACAATACATCATCATCATTAAGTACCGGGCCTGCTGGCGTAGGTGATCATGTCTCTCCACAACTTTCGATCTCGACAGTTATTTGTCATTTCTGTTGTTTACCTTCTGCCAAGCCATTCTCAAAAGCTGTCTGGTATCTTTTCTCTTTGCTTCCCTCTATCTCTTCGTCCCTCAATTGTCCTAGTTGTTACAATATATTCCAGCTGTTCTCTTCTCATTACACGGCCATCTTTCTCATTATTTGTCAGTTCGGGTAATTTTACCTGCTACTGTATTCAGTAAACAGTACAATCTGTGGCTGCCCTGCTGCCTTGCAGCCTTGCAGGTAAGCTCGGGAGAGTAAAAGGCTAAGGGAGGGTACCCTGAAGTAAAACAACCCCACTGCCTTGTGGGTGAGACTTTTTAGTCAAAGGCTAGCGGAGCCAACCGTAAACAAACCGACGGAAGGTAACAGAAAACCACCGTTGTAACCTCTTGTACAATCATGAATCGCCACAACAATAGAAATAACGACAACAACGTTAAGGGGGATTCCAATGAAAAACCCTCGTTCGGTAGGGAACATCATGTGCTACAGGTGATACCCGATCGTCATCAAGCTACTGTAAGCAAAATAAAGATAAAACAAATTCTAAAGATAGGTGATTGGAATATGAGAACACTCATGCAGAAGGGTAAACTAGAAAACATCATACAAGAAATGAAAAGAATGGGTTTACAATTACTGGGACTTTGCGAAATGAGATATACCGGATCAGGTGAGATGTATTTTGATAAATATAAAATAATATATTCTGGGGTACTGAACACCAAAGAGGAGTAGGTATCATCTTGGATGCAGAAAGAGCAAGAACAGTGAAAGGCTTTTACCCAATATCTGACAGAAACCTTTTAGTGAAATGGAATGGAAAGCCAATAGACATAAATCTTATACAAGTTTATGCACCAACAGCAGACAGTCTACAGGAAACAAATGATCAATTTTACAACGAATTAAATGAGGCACTTCATAAATGCAAACCACATGAAAACACCATAGTTCTAGGGGATTTTAACGCAAAAGTAGGAAAAGAAAGAGTTGAGGAACTAGGTGGTTATGGCTTAGGCGAGAGGAATGAAAGAGGTGAGCAACTTATTGACTGGGCAAGAACACACAACATGATGATAGGAAACACCTGGTTTAAGCAACATCCAAGACGTCTGTGGACATGGAAAAGCCCAGGAGACAACACATGTAATCATATTGATTACATAATGATAAGCAATAGATTTAGAAACAGTCTGGTGTGTGTGGAAACTAGACCAGGGGCAGATTGTAATAGTGATCATGTACCAGTTGTGGGAAAGCTTAGAGTAAAATTAAAAACAACAAAACGAGCCTCAGTTAACATCAAGTTAAATTTAGATTGACTCATATCAGACAAGAAGCTGCAAGACAAATATAAAATCACAATTCAAAACCGGTACAATGCAATAGAGAAGATACAAAGCATTGATGAACAGTGGGAAATGCTAAAAGAATCAATGCAACAAACATCAAAAGAGTTCATACCACCAGTGAGGACAAATTCAAGAAAGAAATGGATGACAGATGACATTTTGCAGCTAATGGATACAAGAAGAAGAAATAAAGAAAATAAAGATGAGTATAAGAGATTAAATAAAGAAATTGTAATAAAATGCAATGAAGCAAAAGAAGCATAGCTAAAAGAGAGATGCAAAGAGATTGAATTGCAACAAAAAGGAGATGCGAAAGCTATATACAAACAAATTAAAGTATTATCAGGAAGACAAACGCAATCAAAAACTGGATGTTTAAGATCAAAGGAAGGAGAACTGTTGATTGATCAAGAAAACATAAGGGAACGATGGACAGAATACATTAAAGATCTTTATAATGATGAACGAGCAGAAGTAAATATTACGGATAATGGAGAAGGACCAGAAATACTCAGAGAAGAAGTGGAAGACGCCTTGCGCAATATGAAAGCAGGCAAAGCTCCTGGACCAGATAATATAACTAAAGAAGAGATTGAAGCCATGGGTGATTTTGGAATATAAATAATAACAAAAATATTGAATGATATCTACAACAGCGGATATATACCAGACGACATGCTCAAATCAATATTCATAGCCCTACCAAAGAAAACGGGTGCGATTAAATGCGATGATCATTGCACAACAAGCCTTATGAGTCATATGACTAAGATATTACTAAGAATCATCATGCGAAGAGTGCGAAACAAAATCAGTCCAGAAATTAGCGATGAACAGTATGGTTTTGTTGGAGGTATAGGAACGAGCACTGCCATTTATATCATAAGATCTTTAGTCGAAAGAGCCATACAGGTGAAAACAGCTCTATACCTATGTTTCATAGATTACACCAAGGCATTTGACAAAGTAAAGCACCAAGAAATAATCAACATTTTAGAAAGTATAAACGTAGACAGCAAAGATCTAAGAATAATAAAGAACATGTACTGGCAACAAACAGCGGCCATAAGAACTGGAAACCAATTGGGAATGTTTCAACAAATAAAACAGGGTGTTAGACAAGGTTGTGTGCTGTCACCAGATTTGTTTAATATTTATAGTGAGATTATTTAAGATCCATAAGGGACATGCCTGGAATAACAATTGGAGGTCATAATATAAATAATCTAAGGTATACTGATGATACAGTCTTAATCGCTAAGAGTGAAAATGAGTTACAAGAAATGTTGGACATTATAGTGAAAGAAAGCAAAAATAAAGGACTCAGCCTTAATAGCAAAAAGACAGATGTAATGGTAACAACAAAGAAAAAGACATCACCTCAGTGCAAAATAAAGACAAGTGGAACAATATTAAAACAGGTAAATGAATTTAAATATTTGGGAACTTTGTTAACCTCAGACGGTAGATGTACAACAGAGGGGAGATGCAGAATGGCTCAGGCTAAAGCAGCTTTCCAAAAAATGAGGAAGATACTGTGCAACCCACTTTTGACAATAGAAACAAGAAAAAGAGTTCTTAAATGTTATGAAGAGTCAGTCTTAACATATGGATGTGAATCACGGGCAATAGGGCAACAGACAAGGAAATAACTGGAGTCTGTAGAAATGTGGTTTTACAGAAGAATGATGAGAATACCATGAACAGCTAAGAAGAGTAATGAAAACGTTCTGAAAGAGGTCAAACCAATAAAAGAGCTAATTTCCAATATTCGGAAAAAAAAATCATCATTTTGTTGGCCATGTAATGAGAAGAGAACAACTGGAAAAATTGAGGGACGAAGAAATAGAGGGAAGCAAAGAGAGAAAAAAATAACAGACAGCATAAGAGAATGGCTTGGCAGAAGGTCAACATCAGAAATGATAAATAGCTGTCGAGATCAAAAGTTCTGGAGAGACATAATCACCTACGCCAGTAGGCCCGGTACTTGATGATGATGATGATTCACTATCTTAAGAACTATTTAATATATTGAACATTTAATGTGAAGACTATGTGACAATAGTCAAAATATTGCCATGTATTCAAAAAGCTTTTTGTATTCTTTTGTGAACTCAGATTAGCAGAGTAGGAGGGATATCCCCCTACCATAGGAGGGGTAGAATGTCTTCTTTTCTCTGCCATTCTAAGGGGCACCCTTTGGGCAAGGTGGATTATTGTGGGCAAGGTGTATTATTATGGACAATGTGGACTATTATGGGGAAGGTGGATTATTGTGGGAAAAGTGGATTATTGTAGGTAAGGTGGATTTTTGTGGGCAAGGTGGATTATTGTGGGCAAGGTGTATTATTATGGACAATGTGGACTATTATGGGGAAGGTGGATTATTGTGGGAAAAGTGGATTATTGTAATTAAGGTGGATTTTTGTGGGCAAGGTAGATTATTGTGAGCAAGGTGGATTATTATGGACAATGTGGACTATTGTGGGCAAGGTGGATTATTGTGGAAAATGTGGATTATTATGGACAATGTGGACTTTTGTGAGAAAGGTGGACTATTGTGGCAAGTTGGATTATTGTGGAAAATGTGGATTATTATGGACAATGTGGACTATTGTATGCAAGGTGGAGTATTGTGGGCAAGGTGGATTATTGTTGGCAACGTGGATTATTGTTGGCAAGGTGGATTATTGCTGGCAAGGTGGATTATTGTTGGCAATGTGGATTATTGCTGGCAAGGTGGGTTATTGTGGGCAAGGTGGAGTATTGTTGGCAAGCTGGATTATTGTAGAAAGTGTAGATTATTGTGGGCAGGGTGGATTATTGTGGAAAATGTGGATTATTGTAGAAAATGCGGATTATTATGGACAATGTAGATTATTGTGGGCAGGGTGGATTATTGTGGAAAATGTGGATTATTGTGGAAAATGCGGATTATTATGGACAATGTAGATTATTGTGGGCAAGGTGGATTATTGTGGGCAGTGTGGATTATTGTGGAAATGTGGATTATTGTGGAAAATGTGGATTATTATGGACAATGTGGACTACTGTGGGCATAGTGGATTATTGTGGGCAGGGTGGATTATTGTGGAAAATGTATATTATTGCGGGTAAGGTGGATTATTGTGGAAAATGTGGATTATTATGGACAATGTAGATTATTGTGGGCAAGGTGGATTATTGTGGGCAGTGTGGATTATTGTGGAAATGTGGATTATTGTGGAAAATGTGGATTATTATGGACAATGTGGACTACTGTGGGCATAGTGGATTATTGTGGGCAGGGTGGATTATTGTGGAAAATGTGGATTATTGCGGTCAAGGTGGATTATTGTGGAAAATGTGGATTATTATGGACAATGTGGACTATTGTGGACAAGGTGGATTATTTCAGAAAATGTTGATTATTATGGACAATGCGGACTATTCTGGGCAAAGTGGATTATTGTGGGCAAGGTGGATTATTATGGACAATGTGGACTATTCTGGGCAAGGTGCATTATTATGGACAATGTGGACTTTTGTTGACAAGGTGGATTATTTTTGGCAAGGTGGATTATTGTTGGCAAGGTACGGTTATTGTTGAAATTAATTAAACTCAGGAATTTGTAATGTACTGATCACCAACAAAGCTGACAAATAAACAAATGGCTGGATATTAATTAATTAACCTCGGGACTTCAAAACAAAATGGCCACCCATGTACCTGGATTCACCAGAGCCTTGGAGTCCGGCTGAAGCAAAAGCTGCAAACTTTCCTTCCCAAGGAATTTCAAAAACTTCCACATCTAATACACCTTGACCTACGTCCAGAGTTTGATGGGGAAGAAGATAGTCAAGCCGCTTTTTATCTGAAAATAGAAAATATGGGCTTTTTATATGAAAATATGAAATATGGGCTTTTTATCTGAAAATAGAAAATAGGGGCTTTTTATCTGAAAATAGAAAATAGGGGCTTTTTATCTGAAAATAGAAAATATGGGCTTTTTATCTGAAAATAAAAAAATAGGGTTTTTTAAATCTGAAAATAGAAAATAGGGGCTTTTTCTCTGAAAATAGAAAATATGGGCTTTTTATATGAAAATAGAAAATATGGGCTTTTTATATGAAAATAGAAAATAGGGGCTTTTTATCTGAAAATAGAAAATATGGGCTTTTTATCTGAAAATAGGAAATATTGACCAGGAAATTGAGGCGGCTTTCATTAAGTAAGAAAAAAAAAGTGTTCCCTGTTGCAGTTTCCTCATATTCCAAGTCCGGCTTGTTGCAGAAGCTACTGAGTTAAGTGCTCTGTGCACACCGTGAGCTGTGTGTCTCATCTGTTTTGATCATGTTTCGATATTCCAATTGTTTACGACGAATGATGATATCGTATGACAGGGAACAGTTGGCTGTGTTCACTTTCTGCGCGGTTTCGTCGTATGTCTTTTGGCGTGTGCTGAGACTGCTACGATGGGGACTACAGTTACCTTTCTTTGTTTGGGAGATGAGATTCGGATGATTACGCTGGCACGGGCGGTTGAGCAATTATGGATTTTAATTCATTTGCTGTGATACCGGGGCCTTCCATAAACAAACAAAGAAAAAAAACGTATCAAGGGAGAGAATGCTGGCCTGTTCTTATTAGAATATGTGCCAATAAGAAGTGGATTTTAAAAAGCCAGCAAGAGAAATAAGGCAGCACTTGATGATAAGAATTATTGGATATCATCTACACAAGTAGAAGAGAACTGAGACAACACTTTGGAAGAGGGACTAATAGATATAATCTAGTCAAATCATTATGCTAACTTCTTAAATATAAAAAGATAACACAATATAGAGTAACCGATTTTCAATATTAATTAATCATTTAATCCAGTCCTATTATATGGTTGTAAAACATGGAGAAAAACACAATTTAAAATTGTTATATTGTATTGTATAATACATTGTATCAATGATTCTCAACCTGGTGTACAAATGATAC
The DNA here is from genome assembly GCA_032433765.1 of Megaustenia siamemsis. Classification (NCBI taxonomy): domain Eukaryota; kingdom Metazoa; phylum Mollusca; class Gastropoda; order Stylommatophora; family Ariophantidae; genus Megaustenia; species Megaustenia siamemsis. Next base: position 18,424,706 of record JAVIAB010000145.1, on the reverse strand, counting down.
CCAGGTTCTTATCAAGTTTTCCCTCTCTCAGGTGAGTTGCCACTAGGATATTCATGTTTTTATCAAGGTTTCCATCTATCAAGTGATTTGCCCACTAGGATATTTATGTTTTTATCAAGGTTTCCCTCTCTCAGGTGAGTTGCCCATAAGGATATTCATGTTTTTATCAAGTTTTCCCTCTCTCAGGTGATTTGCCCACTAGGATATTCATGTTTTTATCAAGGTTTCCCTCTCTCAGGTGAGTTGCCAACTAGGATATTCATGTTTTTATCAAGTTTTCCCTCTATCAAGTGATTTGCCCACTAGGATATTCATGTTTTTATCAAGTTTTCCCTCTCTCAGGTGAGTTGCCAACTAGGATATTCATGTTTTTATCAAGTTTTCCCTCTCTCAAGTGAGTTGCCAACTAGGATATTCATGTTTTTATCAAGTTTTCCCTCTCTCAAGTGTTTTGTTCACCAGGATATCCAGGTTTGTATCAAGTTTTCCTTCTCTTAGGTGATGATGACTCCCCAGGACTATCATCTGTCTCCTGCATGGATCTTTTGACTACATTTACTCACTGGACTTTCATTTACTAGAGTTTGGTCACGTAAAGTAAAAAGTAAAGTACCCCCGTCACGCCAAGTGGCGTATAGGGAAATATGGTGTTAGTGACCCTATATTTTACAGACCTTCAGCACACGATTTTTGGGGTAATGTGGTCGGTATTACGCCCGTGCTGCTTTACTTTCCAGAAAAAAATCCGGTACCCAATTTAAGGCTGGGTGAACCGGAAGCCGTCGGTTGGGATCGAACCCTTGTCCTTTGTAGCCCAGTTCACTAACCTCTGAGCTATCACGGCTCCCTAGTTTGGTCATGATATGAGATATAATCATCTGCTTGCTTGCTTGCGTTTTCTCGATGACCAAAACTAAAAGAATTACACCTTCTCATCATCCGCCCTTAAGAGGACGTTAAGTGGGCGTGTCTGCGTTGTGTTGTGGTTTGCAGTAAAACTGTGGTATTTTCTCCTTTCAGCCAAAAACATCCGATTTCAGCATAACATTTTTGAGTACCGGATTGTCTTCCCTTTTCGATCCCTACTCGTTTGGCGAGACTAGACAGGTTAGTCTGTTACTGGAGGCACCACGGAGAGGTGGAGTAGGGTCTGGATGGTTCTGGTTCACCGATCCTGTCGCAAACCATCAGCTGTGAGTCGCTGACAACTTCTAGCTCTGCTGCCGGGAGGTGACTTTGCCTCCAGATATAATCATCTAAAAGCTGCTGATTCTTTTATTGGATATATGCATGCAAAGTAACATAATTATTCCACTACTTCTTAATCCCATTATCGGGATATATGTATATATAATTTCACAACATATAAACATGATATCATTATCATGATCAAGTACCAGGCCTACTGGCGTTGGTGATCATGTCTATCGTACTCTATCCACAACTTTCCATCTCACAGACCTGAGAACTATATGGGGCAATCGATTCGCTTAAACAGACAGCTGACTTCATGAGAGCGTCTGGAATCCTACTCTGATTGAGTCTTGATATCACACACACACACACACACACACACACACATACACACATGCACGCACGCATGCACGCACGCACGCACGTACGCACGCACGCATGCACGCACACACACACACACACACACACACACACAGAGATAGAGAGAGAGAGAGATAGAGAGAGAGAGAGAGAGAGAGAGCAACTAATCCACCAAAGGTCCACATCCCTTCATAATTCAGAATATCTCCCCAGCTGACTACCATAGCAGTATTTTGCAAGTGACAACATGACACTGACTCTATATTAAATAAAATCATACTCCTTGTTTAACAAAAGGTATAACATGCACATTTTCTGTTACTTTACAAAATAGTAAAATAAACATTTTACTAATACAAAATGTTACAAAATACTACTGTTTATTACATACATGGACCATATATGCAAGCTAGCCAACCCATCAGAGACAGAGGAGATCAACGAGCTTCTATTTGCAGACGACCAGGCACTAATACATGAAACAATAGAAGACCTACAAGAACACTTAAACAAACTCAACATCTTAGGAACAAAATACAACATGAAAATCAACATCAACAAAATAGAAGTCATGAATGTCGCCAAAAATAAACAGAACATCAACATAACTATAGAAGGCAGACAACTAAAACAAGTAGAGGAATTCAAATACCTAGGAAGTCTAATGACAAACGACAATTCCCAAACAGCAGAGATAGAATCAAGATGCAACAAAGCTTGTCAAATCATCGGACAGTTATCACCACTATTGTCCAACAAGGAAATAACTCTGGAGGCAAAACGAGCACTATACAATACAATCTTCATTCCAACGTTGTGCTACCAATGCCAGACCTGGACTCTAGATGCAAGAACAATAAGAAAAATAACCTCTACAGAGATGAAATGTGTTAGACGAATGACAGGAAACAGTCTGAGAGATAAGATCAGAAATGTAGAACTGAGAAAAAAGCTAGGAATAGCCCCAGCCATAGAATATATAAGGAAACAACAGATAAAATGGTTCGGCCACGTGACAAGGCAGAAAGAACAAAACACAACACAACGAGCCTTCAACAAACGTTGTGAGAACAACAGACCCAAGGGTCGACCACGAAAAAGATGGATCGATGGAATATTAGAAGCACTAGGAAACATAACAGCAGCAGAGGCGAACAGTAGAGCAAAAGACCGCAAATTATATCTCCCCTCGACGCTGAAAGGCAGATGAGGAAGGAAAGAAGAAGAAGAAGAAGAAGACTAATACAAAATGTAATTATTAAATACAAAAGTGCATTTTATGAAAATAAGTTACCCGAAGTCCCAACCTTTTCAGGGGAAATGAGAGAGAAAAAAGGTTGAAAACCACTGCATTAGATAATTATAGAGTGGAACCAGTGATTATAAAATTATATAACAATGATGAAATTATACAGCGACGATGAAATTGTATAATGATGATGAAATTATACAGCGATGATGAAGTTATATAATGATGATGAAATTATATATCTATCTATCTATTGACCTTTTGAGCCGTAGCCGGCCCATAGGGCACAGACCCAGATACTCCTCTTATATAAATTTTTATTCTAGCAGTTTTCAATTCTTTTAAAGATATTTTATCAAATCTCGCCATTTGTCTCTGTTCTGTGCAAGCAACTCTATCTCATTGAGTGAGTTGATTCCTGCTGCTCTTGCCTCTCTGATCAATGTTCTTCTAGTTTCTCTCTGGATTGTCCTCTTTTCCTCTTGCCTGTTGTTTCCCACATGAGGGCTTGCTTTGTTATTCGGTCAATATCTCTTCTCATCATATATCCAACATATGACCATCATCTTTTCTTGATTACTGAAGATATTATTGGTTGATTGGCAAGTGAAATTATATAACTATGATTAAATTATACAGTGATGATGAAATTATATAACGATGATGAAATTATATAACAATGATTACATTATACAGTGATGATTCTGACCTGTACTTATCTTCACTTCCCTCCAGATACCGTTGACACAGACTTTTAATTTTAGTTCGTTCACATCATAGGCAAGGTTTCCAACATCTGTCCACTCACACGTGACTGGTATGGAGTAGAATGGTGTCAGAGACGAACGACCTAGATAGCAATTGATAATTGTTGATGTAAAATACAATAAAATAACATTAATCAGGAATTTGCATACAAGAAAAATTATTAATGCTCTCCTCTGACTTTTTCTCCATCATTATGGTTATGGTTAGTCGAAAGCCCCGGTATCACTGCAAACGAATTAAAATCTATAATTGCTGAACCGCTCGTCCCAGTGAAATTATCCAGATTAAAACTCATCTCATTGAAGGATCCAAACAAAGAAACTGCCGACCCATCATAGCAGCTACAGCACATGCCAAAAGAAATAAGGCGAAGCGGTACAGAAAGTAAATGCTGCTGAATTGTCCTCATCATATGATATCATTCATTGTAAGGAATCAGAATATCGAAATACAATCTGGATGAAAACCACAGCTCACGGTCATTTTTACAACGTACCAGAAACCAAGGTTTCAGTATAATTGTGAAATCTGTTACTGTATGTATTCCAGTTTTTTTCGCAGCAACGGATGATTTCTATGTCTTTTCTTCACTTTTTAAAATATTTGTTATAGACTGTAGCCAGGATTTAGTTATGGATTGCTTTCTGCTTTTATGCAGTGTGATGTGTCTATATAGTTTCCCATCTTCAACTGTAAGATTTTGCAACCCGTTATGTCAGTTAACTAAAAATGAAAAGAGAACTACTAAACACAATTAGAGCAAGACACATGAAATGTTGGGGTCATGTTGAAAGACACAACAGCCTAATAAAAGTAATATTACAAGGGAAAATACAAGGTAAAAGAGGCAGACCAAGACTGACATGGACGAGTAACATCAAAATATGGTCAGGTCAGCGTAGGACAATCTGCACCATCAAAGCAAGAGACAGAGTGGAATGGCGCTCCATGGTAGCCAATCTTCGATGCGGAGACGGCACTCAATGATGATGATGATATGTCAGTTAATATTTTTGTTTGCTGCCAAATTTCAGCTCTCAGCAGTGCCTGGTTGCATCGCCTGGTTGCATCGCCTGGTTGCATCGCCTGGTTACACTGCCTTAATAAGTATCAGATTTTTTGTTTCCTTGGAAACACATTTACAGTACAAATAATCCTGCTCCAGCGTTGAAGTATTGTGATCATACGAACTTGACTCTTTGTCCTGTTTCAAGGTGAAGGGGTAAGAACAACATCATAACACAAGAGGAGCTAGTCGTATGGTCAGTAGTCGTATATGCATAAATGTCCTGATTGTTCCCCTAAACATGCGCTGTAGCTGACACACACTAGATCAACACACACACTAGATCACCACACATTATCCAAAAAAGGGGGGCGAAGGCACGCCTCACAGCACCAGAGCTGGAAGTTGTCAGTGACCCACAGCTGATGGCTTGCGCCAGGATCGGTGAACCAAAACCACCCAGACCCTGCTCCACCTCTTCACGGTGTCTCCATTAACAGACTAACCTGTCTAATCTAGCCAAAAGTGCAGGAATCGAAGAGGGAAGACAACCCGGTACTCAAAAATGTCGTGCTGAAGTCGGATGAAAGGCGCAAATATAACAGTTATACTGTAAACCACAACACAACGCAGACACGTCCACTACGTCCTTGTAAGGGCGGATAATGAAGAGGAATATTTTAGTCTACTACGATACTCTAGAATACTTTAGTCATCGGGCGAACGCAACCAACCACCATCCAAAACAAAAACAGATTGCAAATTGTCACAAAGATATGGACACTAACACCATATTCATAGTGTCACAACACTCCAGACAATTCACTAACAGAAGAGATAGACTCAAGATGTAACAAAGCTTGTCAAATTATTGGACAGCTGTCACCATTATTGTCCAATAAGGAAATAACTCTGGAGGCAAAACGGGCACTTTACAATACAATCTTCATCCCAACGTTGTGCTACCAATGCCAGTTCTTTACTGTAGATGCAAGCAAAAACAATAAGAAAAATAACCTCAACTGACATGAAATGTGTTAGACGAATGACAGGAAACAGTCTGAGAGATAAGATCAGAAATGAAGAACTGAGAAAAAAGCTAGGGATAGCCCTAGCCATAGAATATATAAAGAAACAACAGATAAAATGGTTTGGCCATGTGACAAGGCATACAAATCAAAATACACCACAAAGAGCTTTCAATAAACATTGCAAGAACACCAGACCCAAAGGCCAACCACAAAAAAGATGGATCAGTGGAATACTTGAAACACTAGGAAACATAACAGCAGCAGAGGCAAACAGAAGAGCAAAAGTCTGGAAATGATATCTCCCCTTGACGCTGAAAGGCAAATTAAGCAGGAAAAAAAGAGGAAGAAGACTATTTTCTGTAGTTAGTGACACCCACATTTACTTAGTTTACAGCCAATGAATTGCTAAAGGTTGCAAATTATCAAAAGCATAATAAGGTCACACTTACCTGGAAATGTTCTAATGATGTTGTCAAATCCCTGTTCAATAGTCACATCCTGAGGACAAGCATGAAATGATGCATCCCTTCCTGGTACTAGGATCACACTTTTTAACAAACCCTGCAAACAAGAGGGAACAGGCAAATAATTGCAATGCTGCGGTAAAGCTGGTAGCAAGGAGCCAGTAGAAGGGTGTGATAAACACTCCAAGGTATGGTGACGTTCGGATGAAATCCGTCACGGAGGACTGACCAGTCGTTCCAGCTAAGTCATTTCCATATACTTTTAATAATACATTAGTCACTTTTTACTATTTACGTTCTACTCACTAGTCTTGAGCTCTTCCTCAGTTTCTAATCATAATATTTTATATATCTCGACACTCATCCTACCTCCTCTCATGTAGCACACACGTCTCTCTCTCCTTTCTTATTTCATCTTACTTTCCTTTCTCTGTCCACCTCTCCCTCCACTCGATCATCTAACATGTAGGTATAGATAATTGTGCTTCACCGTTTGTTGTCGTTGTCCCTGTATTCTGAAGAAGGCCACAGGCCGAAACATCAGTATTGTGTTGTGTTCCTTCCTTGTAAAGCTGTCACCATACCTTGGAGTGTTTATCACACCCCACTACTGGATCCCTGCAAACAAGAATTTGGAGTAGATATTTCACAATGTCCAACCATTTAAACTGTCGTTCTTCACTTTTTTTGCTCTTAGACACAAATGGACACGATAGAATTTGACAGAAATCTTTTTACTCTTCTGTGCTTTGATCAAAGTAGGAATTGGCCAACGCCTTCTCACTTTCCTGTCATTAGTTTAAAGTATGAATTAGACGAAACCTTCCCATATTCCTGTTCATTGTAACTAGTAGGAATTAGACAAAACCTTCCCATATTCCTGTTCATTGTAGAAAGTATGAATTAGACGAAACCTTCCCATCTTTCTGTTCATTGTAACTAGTAGGAATTAGACAAAACCTTCCCATCTTCCTGTTCATTGTAGAAAGTATGAATTAGACGAAACCTTCCCATCTTTCTGTTCATTGTAACTAGTAGGAATTAGACAAAATCTTCCCATCTTCCTGTTCATTGTAAATAGTAGGAATTAGACAAACCTTCCCATCTTCCTGTTCTTTGTAAATAGTAGGAATTATACAAACCTTCCCATCTTCCTGTTCTTTGTAAATAGTAGGAATTAGACAAACCTTCCCATCTTCATGTTCATTGTAAATAGTAGGAATTAGACAAAATCTTCCCATATTCCTGTTCTCTCTAAATAGTAGGAATTGGCCGAAACCTTCTCATCTTCCTGTTCTATGTAAAAAGTAGGAATTGACCGAAACCTTCTCATATTCCTGTTCTTCATACAAAAGAGAGAATTGGCTTAAACTTGTTAATCTTTCTGCCCCTTGTAAAAAAGTAGGAATTAGACTAAACCTTTGTTGTCATTGGAGACATCTTGAACAATTAGATATTCAGTGACTAGCATGCCTTGTGACATAAGACAGCAACAAAATCTCTCTGCTCTGCTTGTTCCAGTCTCTGACCACCATTTTCAGGGTGTCCTAAAGATAGCTCATGGTAACAAGGTACAAATAATAATACATAAATATTATTATATGGGGAACTTCCGAGGTGATAATAGGGAACCTCGGAAGTTCCCCATATAATAATATTTATGTATTATTATTTGTACCCAGTATATAACCACTGGAAACTACTATTCGTGCTGTTTCGTCCAATAAATGTTTGTCTACAACACAAGTATTCAGCCCTACTGGGAGATACTTGCCTTAATAGGAAAGTACAAATATACAATTTATTTCCGGTCTGTGATCGTTACCCTATGCTATAGTCATTGAGAACGTCATCGTGTAAGACACTGCTACAATAGCCAATTTTTTAGTTGGCTGCGTTGCAGTGTGCCAAACGTTCGGCTTCTCGTGGCAAAGCGCGGTGCCACTGAGTACGGGTTCGATCCCACTTCGGACCATATATTGTTCTTCGTTTTTTTCTATTGTTGTTTGTCTGTCAATTTTCCGACTGCTAACACATACTTCTTTGTTCTATTATTCATCATGGTAACAACAAGGAAAACGACATCATCTCAGTGCACATTAAAGACAAGTGGAACAATATTAAAACTGGTAAATGAATTTAAATATTTGTGAACTTTGTTAACCTCAGACGGAAGATGTACAAAAGAGGTGAGATGATATCGGCTTAGGCAAAAGGAGCTTTCCAAAAAATGAGGAAAATACTGTGCAACCCATTTTTGACAATGGAAACAAGAAAAGGAGTTCTTAAATGTTATGAAGAGCCAGTCTTAACATATGGATGTGAATCACGGACAATGGGGCAACAGACAAAGAAATAACTGGAGTCTGTAGAGATGTGGTTTTACAGAAGAATGTTGAGATTACCATGGACAGCCAAGAAGAGTAATGAAAACGTTCTGAAAGAGGCCAAAGCAAAAAGAGAGCTAATTTCCAATATTATGAAAAAACAATTATCATTTTTTGGGCCATGTAATGAGAAGAGAACAACTGGAATATATTGTAACAACTGGGAAAATTGAGGGACGAAGAGATAGAGGGAAGCAAAGAGAAAAAATACCAGACAGCTTAAGAGAATGGCTTGGCAGAAGGTCAACAACAGAAATGATAAATAACTGTCGAGATCGAAAGTTCTGGAGAGACATGATCACCTTCGCCAGCAGGCACGGTACTTGATGATGGTGATGAGTCGTTGTTAGTAGTTAGTGATAATTGGTGGTTATTTCATGGGATTTTGTGGTAGATGGTTGCTATTGATTGTTAGATGTAGCTAGTTTTTGCTGTTGTTTACTGTTGAATGTGACGAGGATGGCATAATTAAATTGAGTGACTAGGATCAAAGTTAAAATAGAGTGATAAGGATGGCAAAGTTAAAATTGAGTGACTAGGATCAAAGTTAAAATAGAGTGATAAGAATGGCAAAGTTAAAATAGAGTGATGAGGATGAGAATGTTAAAATAGAGTGATGAGGATGAGAAAGTTAAAATAGAGTGATGAGGATGAGAAAGTTAAAATAGAGTGATGAGGATGCTAAAGTTAAAATAGAGTGACGAGGATGAGAAAGTTAAAATAGAGTGATGAGGATGAGAAAGTTAAAATAGAGTGATGAGGATGCCAAAGTTAAAATAGAGTGATGAGGATGCTAAAGTTAAAATAGAGTGATGAGGATGAGAAAGTTAAAATAGAGTGATGAGGATGAGAAAGTTAAAATAGAGTGATGAGGATGCCAAAGTTAAAATAGAATGATGAGGATGCCAAAGTTAAAATAGAGTGACGAGGATGCCAAAGTTAAAATAGAGTGATGAGGATGAGAAAGTTAAAATAGAGTGATGAGGATGAGAAAGTTAAAATAGAGTGATGAGGATGAGAAAGTTAAAATAGAGTGATGAGGATGCCAAAGTTAAAATAGAGTGATGAGGATGCCAAAGTTAAAATAGAGTGATGAGGATGAGAAAGTTAAAATAGAGTGATGAGGATGCCAAAGTTAAAATAGAATGATGAGGATGAGAAAGTTAAAATAGAGTGATGAGGATTAGAAAGTTAAAATAGAATGATGAGGATGCTAAAGTTAAAATAGAGTGATGAGGATGAGAAAGTTAAAATAGAGTGATGAGGATGAGAAAGTTAAAATAGAGTGATGAGGATGAGAAAGTTAAAATAGAGTGATAAGGATGAGAAAGTTAAAATAGAGTGATGAGAATGCCAAAGTTAAAATAGAGTGACGAGGATGCCAAAGTTAAAATAGAGTGACGAGGATGCCAAAGTTAAAATAGAGTGATGAGGATGCCAAAGTTAAAATAGAGTGATGAGGATGCCAAAGTTAAAATCGAGTGACGAGGATGTTCTATTGGGATCCAAGGCAAAAAAGTATTATTACTAACATCAAGATGAAACAATCATCATTTTTTGGGGCTTATTTCAGCAAGGAAGAAGTGATAAAGAAAAAGAGATTATAAAAAAAGACTTTGTATAAGGATTTTTCTATTTCAGAGAAAATCAAGCACCAACCAATGTTGATTGAATCTAGAAGCTATTGATCAGGGATTAATCACATTTCTACTACAGCTGCCAAGGCAAGAGAAAATAACAAAGAATTATTATTTATTTTAAAAAGAAATTAATATAAGGGCAATGGTTCCTGTCAGAATCAGAGCTGAAAGAAGTCAGTCAAGAAGTCAGAATAGCTGACTGTTTGAGCCAGGATCTGTGAACTAGAACTAGCTGATTCACTTTTTTACTGTTAATCTAGAAACTAATTAACTTGTCGGGCCAAGATGAGTATGGATCAAGATGGAAGGCAACAACTAGTCAGATACTGGGGTTTCGGCCTAAATGCCGCCTTCCTTTATAAAACAAGAACACAAACGAGCAATGAAATTAATATTATTACAATATATATTAGGGAGCCGCGATAGCCCAGTGGTTAGTGAACTGGACTACAAAGGACAAGGGTAGGGTTCGATCCCAACCGACGGCTTCCGGATTCACCCAGCCTTCAATGGGTACCGGACTCTTTTCTGGGAAAGTAAAGCAGCACGGGCGTAATACCGACCACATTACCCCAAAAATCATGTGCTGAAGGTCTGTAAAATATAGGGTCACTAACACCATATTTCGCTATACGCCACTTGGCGTGACGGGGGTACTTTACTTTACTTTTTTACAATATATATTACCTTACCAATTTTCACATATTATCTATTTGTATTCTCCGATATGTAGTACATCTCTCTTTCGTTTCATCATTTCATTTCTTATCCTTCAATTTGTTTCTCCTTGATTTATCTGCCCCGCTCATCCTACTTAACTAGATGTTCTAAAGTTTATCTCCCTTTCATTGTTCGTTTGTGTTCTCGTTTTCTAAGGAAGGCCGCTTGTAGACAGAAACGTCAGCATTTTGTTGTGTTCCTTATATTTGTAATGCTGTCACCATACCTTGTACGTTACATCGCCGTACATGCTCCTCATCATCATGTGCCATACCGGTTAGCGCAGGTGATCATGTCCTTCCACAATCTTCTATCTACAGTGCATCGTATCAGTTCTGTTGTTGACTGTTTTCCATGCCATGACACCAAGCTATCCAGTATTTTCTCTCTTTGTCGTCCGCGATCTCTCTTTCCTTTTATTTTGCCAGTTGTAACCAAGTATTCCAACTTTCCTCTTCTCATGATGTGCCCGAAAAATGTTGATTGTTTCTTTCTGATGTTTTTTAACAGCTCCCTTTTTGTGTTGGCCTCTTTGAGAACTTCCTGCTCCCAGCATTAATTAATTATTTCACATTTGTTTCTTTAGTTAACACTAACTTAGACTAGTTGCCTTTGTCTCTCTAATTGATGTTCTTCTCAGTATCCTTCTGGGTCAGCTTCTTTTCCTCCTACGTAGGAACAGTGGGACAAAAGAAGCCATATTCAGCATGAGGACATTGATTAAAAAGTACATAGAAGTAAACAAACCAATATATGCCTGCTTCATAGACTACACCAAAGCATTTGATAGAATACACCATGAGCAACTTATAGACTGCCTAAAAGATATAAATCTGGATGACACAGACATACGACTAATATGTAATTTGTACTGGGAGCAAACAGCAATAATAAAATATAACAAGGAGAACTCCACACCCATTGATATAAAAAGAGGAGTACGACAAGGATGCATCCTATCACCAAGCTTGTTCAATTTATACACTGAGCAAATCTTTAAAAACATCAATGAGATGCCAGGCCTTAACTTAATGGGAAGATAATCAATAACCTAAGATATGCTGATGATACTGTACTACTAGCAAAAAATCCTAAAGATCTACAACAATTACTTAATGTAATAAACACGACAAGCAAAAAATATGGACTAGATATGAATATCAAAAAGACTAAAACTATGATCATAAACAAAGACAATTAACAAGACCTACAATTAAATATCAAAGTTGAAGGAATACATCTAGAGACAGTCAAGGGCTACAACTACCTGGGACATACTATAACCAGTGATGGAAAATGTACAACTGAAATAAATAAAAGAAAAGGAATGGCAAGAAGTAATTTCAATGCCATGAAAAATATACTAACATCAAAACAAATAACACCAGGGCTAAAACTAAGAATAGCAAAATGCTACATCTTCTCAATATTCCTGTATGGTGCAGAAACATGGACATTAGACCAGAAAACAGAACAGAAAATTGAGGCCTTTGAAATGTGGATTTATAGAAGAATAGGTAGAATTTGATGGAAAGAAAAGAAAACAAACGAAGAAGTTTTAAAACAACTAAAAATGAAGAAAGAACTACTAAACACAATTAGAGCAAGACAAATGACATTTTTTGGTCATGTTAAAAGACACAACAGTCTAATAAAAGTTAAAAGTAATCTTGGAGGGGAAAATACAAGGTAAAAGAGGCAGAGGCAGACCAAGACTAACATGGACGAGTAACATCAAAAGATGGACAAGTCAACCTATGGCAATCTGCACCATCAAAGCAAGAGACAGAGTGGAATGGCGCTCCATGGTAGCCAACCTTCGATGCGGAGACGGCACTCAATGATAATGATGTAGGAAAAGTCAAAAATACGTAAGGTCACCTTTGTCTATGTCCCTGGACATGCGGGAGTAAGGGGAAATGAAAGAGCGGACAGGTTAGCTAGCTGCGCTGTTGTTGAGGACGGTCGGTCAACCAATGGGCCGGGCGGACATCATCAATGCCCTCCGAGATGTGGGAAGAGCACAAGACTTCGACCACCACAAATCTACGTCACTCCTTCGGATGAAAAAGATGGGGGTTAAGATGGGCACAGCCAGAAACGAGAAACTTAGTGGGCGCATAAGAAGACTTATCAACCAACACAGAACTGGAGTAGTCAGTCGCTGGACACTGAGCACCTATGAACATATTCGGGGTGCAATGATGATGACCCGCAAATAACTCAATAACTGACACACATACAACTAACCTGAAATATTGAAGTTTTCTGTTTACATCTCCCAATGCTGAAAGACGTATTTGCCACCGGTAACAAATCAGGGAACGAAGTAAGAAGTGGTTTTCTTCGTCTCTCTTTACAGTCTCTTGTGATGGTTACCACGGACGCGGACATACTTAGACTCAGGGTATGCCACTTCCGGTCTTGATAACCTTGTGACATTTTGAACCTGTACCTTTGACCTTTGTATCTGAAGACAACTCTGTCTTTTGAGAATCCTATAGAGATGAGGCTGTTCATGGCTGCCTCGTGAAATAATGAAAATATACATTCTTCTCGTCTGGGTATCACAAATTGTTTGAATGTTATAAATATGGAGAATTCGAAAGGGAAATATGTACAAGTCTGAAATATTCTGTCGGATTTGAGGTAGATGTCGTCGGCGCCTGGGTTGAACTTGTAGGCGTGAACGTGGCCTGTGTGGTCGTAGAGAAGGTTAACGCCCCTTGGTAACGATTTGGGTGAAGGCAAAGCGTGTTCTAGAAGATTCACGGGAGGTACAGCTGAAAGTAAAAAATACAATATTTAAAATGGGTAAAGGTCTAGTATCTATCTATCTATCTATCTATATATCTATCTATCTATCTATCTATCTATCTATCTATCTATCTATCTATCTATCTATCTATCTATCTATCTATCTATCTATCTATCTATCTATCTATCTATCTATCTATCTATCTATCTATCTATCTATCTATCTATCTATCTATCTATCTATCTATCTATCTAACTAACTTCCGGTCAATATGGTGGATAGGCGGCAGGAACCATTAAAGGCTATGTCTGAAAAGCGTTCCTTGCTGCAGTTTCCTCATTTTCCAAGTCCGGCTTGTTGCAGGAGCTACTGAGTTAAGAGCTCTGTGCACACTGTGAGCTGTGCGTTTAATCTGTTTCTACATTCCGATTGTTTACGATGAATGATGGTATCGTATGATAGAGAACAGATGGCTGTGTTCACTTTCTGTGCGGTTTCGCCTTATGTCTTTTGGCGTGTTCTGAGACTGCTATGATGGGGACTACAGCTACCTTTCTTTGTTTAGCAGATTAAATAGTAATTCGGATGATTCCACTGGAACGGGCGGTTGAGCAATTATGGATTCGTTTGTAGTGATACTGGGGGCTTCCATAACCATAAGCATAAACTTATCAATCTCATTGAGGGAGCCGATACCTGCTGTCTTTGTCTCTCTAATCAATGTTCTTCTTAGTGTCTCTCTGAGTCGGGTTCTTTTCCTCCTACCTGTTGGTTCCCACATGAAGGCCTGCTTTGCTATGAAGGTCTAGTATAGTCCGATAAATTATTTCAACGAAAGAGTGATCTCCTCTTAGGGAACAGGCAAATAATTGCAATGCTGCGGTAAAGCTGGTAGCAAGGAGCCAGTAGTGGGGTGTGTTATACAGTTATATGGAGCCAAGCGTTCGGCTTCTCGTGGCAAGGCGCGGTGCCACTGAGTACGGGTTCGATCCCACTTCGGACCATATATTGTTCTTCGTTTTTTTCTATTGTTGTTTGTCTGTCAATTTTTCCGAGTGCTAACACATACTTCTTTGTTCTATTATTCCCTATTATCGCCTCGGAAGTTCCCCATATAATAATATTTATGTATTATTATTTGTACTCAGTATATAACCACTGGGAACTACTATTCGTGCTGTTTCGTCCAATAAATGTTTGTCTACAACACAAGTATTCAGCCCTACTGGGAGATACTTGCATTAATAGGAAAGTACAAATATACAATTTATTTCCGGTCTGTGATCGTTACCCTATGCTATAGTCATTGAGATCGCCTTTCGTGGAAGACACTACTGCAATAGCCAATTTTTTTAGTTGGCTGCGTGGCAGTGTACCAAGCGTTCGGCTTCTCGTGGCAAGGCGCGGTGCCACTGAGTACGGGTTCGATCCCACTTCGGACCATATATTGTTCTTCGTTTTTTTCTATTGTTGTTTGTCTGTCAATTTTTCCGAGTGCTAACACATACTTCTTTGTTCTATTATTCCCTATTATCGCCTCGGAAGTTCCCCATATAATAATATTTATGTATTATTATTTGTACCCAGTATATAACCACTGGGAACTACTATTCGTGCTGTTTCGTCCAATAAATGTTTGTCTACAACACAAGTATTCAGCCCTACTGGGAGATACTTGCATTAATAGGAAAGTACAAATATACAATTTATTTCCGGTCTGTGATCGTTACCCTATGCTATAGTCATTGAGATCGCCTTTCGTGGAAGACACTACTGCAATAGCCAATTTTTTTAGTTGGCTGCGTGGCAGTGTACCTAGCGTTCGGCTTCTCGTGGCAAGGCGCGGTGCCACTGAGTACGGGTTCGATCCCACTTCGGACCATATATTGTTCTTCGTTTTTTTCTATTGTTGTTTGTCTGTCAATTTTTCCGAGTGCTAACACATACTTCTTTGTTCTATTATTCCCTATTATCGCCTCGGAAGTTCCCCATATAATAATATTTATGTATTATTATTTGTACCCAGTATATAACCACTGGGAACTACTATTCGTGCTGTTTCGTCCAATAAATGTTTGTCTACAACACAAGTATTCAGCCCTACTGGGAGATACTTGCATTAATAGGAAAGTACAAATATACAATTTATTTCCGGTCTGTGATCGTTACCCTATGCTATAGTCATTGAGATCGCCTTTCGTGGAAGACACTACTGCAATAGCCAATTTTTTTAGTTGGCTGCGTGGCAGTGTACCAAGCGTTCGGCTTCTCGTGGCAAGGCGCGGTGCCACTGAGTACGGGTTCGATCCCACTTCGGACCATATATTGTTCTTCGTTTTTTTCTATTGTTGTTTGTCTGTCAATTTTTCCGAGTGCTAACACATACTTCTTTGTTCTATTATTCCCTATTATCGCCTCGGAAGTTCCCCATATAATAATATTTATGTATTATTATTTGTACCCAGTATATAACCACTGGGAACTACTATTCGTGCTGTTTCGTCCAATAAATGTTTGTCTACAACACAAGTATTCAGCCCTACTGGGAGATACTTGCATTAATAGGAAAGTACAAATATACAATTTATTTCCGGTCTGTGATCGTTACCCTATGCTATAGTCATTGAGATCGCCTTTCGTGGAAGACACTACTGCAATAGCCAATTTTTTTAGTTGGCTGCGTGGCAGTGTACCAAGCGTTCGGCTTCTCGTGGCAAGGCGCGGTGCCACTGAGTACGGGTTCGATCCCACTTCGGACCATATATTGTTCTTCGTTTTTTTCTATTGTTGTTTGTCTGTCAATTTTTCCGAGTGCTAACACATACTTCTTTGTTCTATTATTCCCTATTATCGCCTCGGAAGTTCCCCATATAATAATATTTATGTATTATTATTTGTACCCAGTATATAACCACTGGGAACTACTATTCGTGCTGTTTCGTCCAATAAATGTTTGTCTACAACACAAGTATTCAGCCCTACTGGGAGATACTTGCATTAATAGGAAAGTACAAATATACAATTTATTTCCGGTCTGTGATCGTTACCCTATGCTATAGTCATTGAGATCGCCTTTCGTGGAAGACACTACTGCAATAGCCATTTTTTTTAGTTGGCTGCGTGGCAGTGTACCAAGCGTTCGGCTTCTCGTGGCAAGGCGCGGTGCCACTGAGTACGGGTTCGATCCCACTTCGGACCATATATTGTTCTTCGTTTTTTTCTATTGTTGTTTGTCTGTCAATTTTTCCGAGTGCTAACACATACTTCTTTGTTCTATTATTCCCTATTATCGCCTCGGAAGTTCCCCATATAATAATATTTATGTATTATTATTTGTACCCAGTATATAACCACTGGGAACTACTATTCGTGCTGTTTCGTCCAATAAATGTTTGTCTACAACACAAGTATTCAGCCCTACTGGGAGATACTTGCATTAATAGGAAAGTACAAATATACAATTTATTTCCGGTCTGTGATCGTTACCCTATGCTATAGTCATTGAGATCGCCTTTCGTGGAAGACACTACTGCAATAGCCAATTTTTTTAGTTGGCTGCGTGGCAGTGTACCAAGCGTTCGGCTTCTCGTGGCAAGGCGCGGTGCCACTGAGTACGGGTTCGATCCCACTTCGGACCATATATTGTTCTTCGTTTTTTTCTATTGTTGTTTGTCTGTCAATTTTTCCGAGTGCTAACACATACTTCTTTGTTCTATTATTCCCTATTATCGCCTCGGAAGTTCCCCATATAATAATATTTATGTATTATTATTTGTACCCAGTATATAACCACTGGGAACTACTATTCGTGCTGTTTCGTCCAATAAATGTTTGTCTACAACACAAGTATTCAGCCCTACTGGGAGATACTTGCATTAATAGGAAAGTACAAATATACAATTTATTTCCGGTCTGTGATCGTTACCCTATGCTATAGTCATTGAGATCGCCTTTCGTGGAAGACACTACTGCAATAGCCAATTTTTTTAGTTGGCTGCGTGGCAGTGTACCAAGCGTTCGGCTTCTCGTGGCAAGGCGCGGTGCCACTGAGTACGGGTTCGATCCCACTTCGGACCATATATTGTTCTTCGTTTTTTTCTATTGTTGTTTGTCTGTCAATTTTTCCGAGTGCTAACACATACTTCTTTGTTCTATTATTCCCTATTATCGCCTCGGAAGTTCCCCATATAATAATATTTATGTATTATTATTTGTACCCAGTATATAACCACTGGGAACTACTATTCGTGCTGTTTCGTCCAATAAATGTTTGTCTACAACACAAGTATTCAGCCCTACTGGGAGATACTTGCATTAATAGGAAAGTACAAATATACAATTTATTTCCGGTCTGTGATCGTTACCCTATGCTATAGTCATTGAGATCGCCTTTCGTGGAAGACACTACTGCAATAGCCAATTTTTTTAGTTGGCTGCGTGGCAGTGTACCAAGCGTTCGGCTTCTCGTGGCAAGGCGCGGTGCCACTGAGTACGGGTTCGATCCCACTTCGGACCATATATTGTTCTTCGTTTTTTTCTATTGTTGTTTGTCTGTCAATTTTTCCGAGTGCTAACACATACTTCTTTGTTCTATTATTCCCTATTATCGCCTCGGAAGTTCCCCATATAATAATATTTATGTATTATTATTTGTACCCAGTATATAACCACTGGGAACTACTATTCGTGCTGTTTCGTCCAATAAATGTTTGTCTACAACACAAGTATTCAGCCCTACTGGGAGATACTTGCATTAATAGGAAAGTACAAATATACAATTTATTTCCGGTCTGTGATCGTTACCCTATGCTATAGTCATTGAGATCGCCTTTCGTGGAAGACACTACTGCAATAGCCAATTTTTTTAGTTGGCTGCGTGGCAGTGTACCAAGCGTTCGGCTTCTCGTGGCAAGGCGCGGTGCCACTGAGTACGGGTTCGATCCCACTTCGGACCATATATTGTTCTTCGTTTTTTTCTATTGTTGTTTGTCTGTCAATTTTTCCGAGTGCTAACACATACTTCTTTGTTCTATTATTCCCTATTATCGCCTCGGAAGTTCCCCATATAATAATATTTATGTATTATTATTTGTACCCAGTATATAACCACTGGGAACTACTATTCGTGCTGTTTCGTCCAATAAATGTTTGTCTACAACACAAGTATTCAGCCCTACTGGGAGATACTTGCATTAATAGGAAAGTACAAATATACAATTTATTTCCGGTCTGTGATCGTTACCCTATGCTATAGTCATTGAGATCGCCTTTCGTGGAAGACACTACTGCAATAGCCATTTTTTTAGTTGGCTGCGTGGCAGTGTACCAAGCGTTCGGCTTCTCGTGGCAAGGCGCGGTGCCACTGAGTACGGGTTCGATCCCACTTCGGACCATATATTGTTCTTCGTTTTTTTTCTATTGTTGTTTGTCTGTCAATTTTTCCGAGTGCTAACACATACTTCTTTGTTCTATTATTCCCTATTATCGCCTCGGAAGTTCCCCATATAATAATATTTATGTATTATTATTTGTACCCTGTGTTATACACTCCAAGTTATGGTGACAGCTTTACAAAGAGGGAACACAACACAATACTGACGTTTCGGCCTGTGCCCTTCTTCAGAATACGGGGACAACGACAGCAAACGGTGAGGCATAACTGTCTATAGCTACATGTCGGATTGCCTACGAAAGCAAGGGACAGAGCAGAATGGTGCCCCATAGTAGCCATCCTTCGAAGCGGAGACGGCACTCAATGATGATGGAGATATATATGTAATAAATTCATATATATGTGGTTGATTTTAATATATACATATAATGCAATTTTTGTGAGTGAAAAAGTTCGCAGAAAATGATTTATTTTAAATTAGTGGACATTTTTAAAAAATAAAGTCTTTGATAGACTGAAAAAAGCAACAAAGAAAAAGAGTGGAAAAAAGCAACAAAGAAAAAGAGTGGAAAAAAGCAACAAAGATAAAGAGTGGAAAAAAGCAACAAAGATAAAGAGTGGAAAAAAGCAACAAAGATAAAGAGTGGAAAAAAGCAACAAAGATAAAGAGTGGAAAAAAGCAACAAAGATAAAGAGTGGAAAAAAGCAACAAAGATAAAGAGTGGAAAAAAGCAACAAAGAAAAAGAGTGGAAAAAAACTGATAAGAAATACACAATTAAAGGTATTTGACAAAACAGAAGAATGAGTTCAAATACTAGATATTATTATAGAATGGTAGATTTACTATAAAGGTTCATCATAGCAAGTAAATGAGAAAACAAATACGCAACCCAACAATGATAAATGAATTGAGAAAAAGAACTCTTCTTTGCTGTGAGGATACAAACGGACAACCAAACAAGAGACAGAGAAAATCGTTGGAAACTGCAGAAATGTGCTTTTATCGACTTTGTTTGAGATTACAATTGAAAACAACATTTTTAAAAAAGTATAATGAAGCCGTTTTGAAAGATTCACACAGAGAGAGAGAGAGAGAGAGAGAGAGAGAGAGAGAGAGAGAGAGAGAGAGAGAGTATCATTAACATCAGAGGAAGCAATAGCTAGATGGATCAAGGAGGGTATTTTTTTATTGTTTAGATGTGGATTTACAGAAGAATGTTGAGAATACCATGGACAGCTAAGAAGAGTATTGAAAATGTTCTGAAAGAGGCCAAAGCAAAAAGAGAGCTAATTTTCAATATTAGGAAGAAACAATCATCATTTTTTTGGCCATGTAATGAGAAGGGAACAGCTGGAATATATTGTAACAACTGGGAAAATTGAGGGACGAAGAGATAGAGGGAAGCGAAGAGTAAAGATACGAGACAGCTTAAGAGAATGGCTTGGCAGAAGGTCAACAACAGAAATGATAAATAACTGTAGAGATCAAAAGTTGTAGAGAGACAAGATCACCTATGCCAGAAGGCCCGGTACTTGATGATGATGATGATGATGATGATGATGATGATGATGATGATGGGTATTTATTTATCGAATCACGAGATCTCGAAGAGCACACAACCATATTTGTTTAAAAAAGAAATTGATAAGAGAATGGAAAAGCTGGAGCATGTGACGACTGGAAAAACAAAAGAAACAAGATCAACAACGTCATTTGACACATTACATCATCATCATCATCAAGTACCGGGCCTGCTGGCATAGGTGATCATGTCTCTCCACAACTTTCGATCTCGACCGTTATTTATCATTTCTTGACCTTCTGCCAAGCCATTCTCTTAAGATGTCTGGTATCATTTCTCTTTGCGTCCCTCTATCTTTCCGTCCCTCAATTTTCCCATTTGTTACAATATATTCCAGCTGTTCTTTTGTCATTACATGGCCAAAAAATGATGATTGTTTCTTCCTATAATATATATATATATATATATATATATATATATATATATATATATATTTATATAATAATAATATTATAAATTAGCTCTCATTTTGCTTTGACCTCTTTCAGAACATCTTCATTACTCTTCTTTGCTAAAACCACATTTCTACAGACTCCAGTGATTTTCTTGTCTGTTGTCCTATTGTCCATGATTCACATCCATATGTTAAAACTGGCTCTACATAACATTTAAGAACTCTTTTTCTTGCTTCTATTGTCAAAAATGGAATGCATAGTATCTTCCTCATTTTTTGGAAAGCTGCTTTTGCTTGAGCCATTCTGCATCTCACCTCTGTTGTACATCTTCCGTCTGAGGTTAACAAAGTTCCCCACTATCTAAATTCATTTACCTGTTTTAATATTGTTCCACTTGTCGTTACATGATAATGATAACAGAATTCCCCCCCCCCCCCCCCCCACTCAAAATTCCCCTCCTCACGGCTTTAAAACGCTCGCAACGCCATTGTTGCTTGAGGAGAGAACGAAGCGTTCATGAAGTTTGTTTTGACGGCCGGAGTTGAAAATAAAGAATTCAACAGCCGCTTTTAGACGGTCTTAGTGCGACACTTAACCCACAAGCGGTATTCAAAAACGATGCTATCAATCACGGCTCAATTGGGGACAATAGAACAACCAAACAAGATCACACAGGGGCCCACAGCGATGCGTGTTTTCTGGAAAGAATGTCAGGAATGTAGTACGCCCTCAATGAGTTGAAAGATGTAAAGGATAAACGACAATGTTTATACTTTATCAGAAAGAGGCTGACCCGCTTGTTATGTTGTATCATTATCATGTGCGTGCAGTGAGTGATGACTTAGGCATGACGGTCTTCTTCTTTGTATTGTTCTTGTGTGTAAGTCCTGAGGATTGCGTTTGTTACCGTTATATTCATCATCATCGAGTGTCGTCTCCTCGTCGAAGGTTGGCTACCATGGAGCGCCATTCCGCTCTGTCTCTTGCTTTAGTGGTGCAGGTTGTCATAGGCTGACTAGTCCATGTTTTGATGTTACTCGTTCACATTAGTCTTGGTATGCCTCTGCCTCTTTTCATCATCATCCAGTGCCATATCCACAACGAAGGTTGGCTACCATGGAGCGCTATTCCGTTCTGTCTCTTGCTTTAGTGGTGCAGGTTGTCATAGGCTGACTAGTCCATGTTTTGATGTTACTCGTTCACATTAGTCTTGGTATGCCTCTGCCTCTTTTCATCATCATCCAGTGCCATATCCACAACGAAGGTTGGCTACCATGGAGCGCTATTCCGTTCTGTCTCTTGCTTTAGTGGTGCAGGTTGTCATAGGCTGACTTGTCCATATTTTGATGTTACTCGTTCACATTAGTCTTAGTATACCTCTGCCTCTTTTCATCATCATCATCATCATCATCCAGTGCCATATCCACAACGAAGGTTGGCTACCATGGAGCGCCATTCCGCTCTGTCTCTTTGTTTTGATGGTGCAGGTTCTCATATGCTGACTTGTCCAACTTTTGATGTTACTCGTCCGTGTTAGTCTTGGTCTGCCTCTTCCTCTTTTACCTTGTTTTTTTCCCTTCCAAGATTACTTTTAGTAGGCTGCTGTGTCTTTTAACATGCCCGCAAAATCTCATTTGTCTTGTTTGAATTGTGTTTAATAGTTCTCTTTTCATTTTTTGTTGTTTTAAGACTCAGCCATCAAAGTCCGGTACCCATTAAAGGCTGGGTGAACCGGAAGCCGTCGGTTGTAATCGAACCCTACATCTTGTCCTTTGTAGTCCAGTTCACTAACCACTGAGCAATCGCGGCTTCGTACCACTAGAACAGCTCTTGGGGATATGGGCACACAGGCTCCTCTACCACTTTGTGGTGGAGACACGACAGAATAGCAAATTTGTACAACAGCTCTTGGGGATATGGGCACACAGGCTCCTCTACCACTTTGTGGTGGAGACACGTCAGAGGAGCACATTTGTACAACAGCTCTTGGGGATATGGGCACACAGGCTCCTCTACCACTTTGTGGTGGAGACACGACAGAGGAGCAAATTTGTACAGGCGATCTACTTGTAAAGTTGTAATACTTAGAGCCTCATTTTGTAGCTGAGCATCTATTGAAGGTTTACCTGGTGTTAGATCCGATCGATCATAGCTGAGGTTGAGGCTGAGGCTGTCAGAGCTGACTTACACCAAGACTGTTTCCAGTGTCAAAGCATTTATTTGTAACCTCTAGTTCAATGTCATTCCTGTTCTTAGTGAGCACTTTGGTTGCTTTAATACATCTCCTATAGTGTGAACATTAAATGTTACAATAAGAGACATTAGTTAACCTTCCTTCCTTCCTTCCTTCCTTCCTTCCTTCCTTCCTTCCTTCCTTCCTTCCTTCCTTCCTTCCTTCCTTCCTTCCTTCCTTCCTTCCTTCCTTCCTTCCTTCCTTCCTTCCTTCCTTCCTTCCTTCCTTCCTTCCTTCCTTCCTTCCTTCCTTCCTTCCTCCCTTCCTTCCTTCTTCCTCCCTTCCTTCCTTCCTTCCTTTCCCCTCCCTTCCTTCTCCTCCCTCCTTCCTCTCTTCCTTCCTTCCTTCCTTCCTTCCTTCCTTCCTTCCTTCCTTCCTTCCTTCCTTCCTTCCTTCCTTCCTTCCTTCCTTCCTTCCTTCCTTCCTTCCTTCCTTCCTTCCTTCCTTCCTTCCTTCCTTCCTTCCTTCCTTCCTTCCTTCTTTCTTTCCTTCCTCCCTTCCTCTCTCCCTCCCCCTTTCTTCTTTCCTCCTTCCCTTCCTTCCTCTCCCCCCCCATCTTTTTCCCCTTCCTTCCTTCCTTCCTTCCTTCCTTCCTTCCTTCCTTCCTTCCTTCCTTCCTTCCTTCCTTCCTTCCTTCCTTCCTTCCTTCCTTCCTTCCTTCCTTCCTTCCTTCCTTCCCTCTCTCCCCTTCCTTCTTTTCTTCTTACTTCTCTCCCTCCTTTCCTTCCTTCCTCATCGTAACCATAGGGGTTGTTGAGATAATACTGACCTACTTCATAATCCTCCATTGATTTCTATCTAAAGCCATTCTTTGTGACACCGCGAAGCCGAGGCCTTTCCATTATTTGATGTTATTTTCCCATCTCTTACTTTGCCTTACGCTTCCTCCCCTTTCACATACCATCTGTAGAAACGCCTTTACCAGGCCAGACGATTGAGATACGTGGCCAAACCACTTCATTTTGCGCATGGTCACGGCAAAGTAATGGACATAATTGCATCAAAATGCGAAGCTAACAGTGAGGAGAAATGAAACAAATATATATATATATATATATATATATATGGAAAGAAATGGTATGGGTAAAGCTTCACGTAGTAAATGGACACCACAAATCAGAATGACGTTTCGGCGGAAAGGCCTTCAACAGGAACAAACATACAACACACGTACTAGTATGTATCTAAAATAATAAATCATCATCATGTGCCGTACCGGTTGGCGTTGGCGATCATGTTCTTCCACAATCTTCTACCCACAGTGCATAGTATGAGTTCTGTTGTTGATTGTTTTCCATGCCATGACACCAAGCTATCCAGTATTTTCTCTCTTTGTCGTCCGCGATCTCTTTTTCCTTTTACTTTGCCAGTTGTAACCAAGTATTCCAACTTTCCTCTCCTCATGATGTGCCCAAAAAAATGTTGATTGTTTCTTTCTGATGTTTTTTGGGAACTCCCTTTCAAAAATAATAAATAAATAATTAAAAAATCGAACTAAAAAGAGAAGTGAAAAGTAAAGAGGAATAAAATGTTAATAAAAAGTTCCCAGTAAGATCCAAGAAGAATCTTTCTTCTATTCTTCCGATCTTTCAGAAGAAAGATTCTTTCTACATCTTACAGGGAACAAGTGGCGTATAGGGAATATGGTGTTAGTGATGATAATTTTTACAGACTTTCAGGACATGCTTTTTTAGGTAATGTGGTCGGTGTTACGCCCATGCCACTTTACTTTCCCAGAAATAAAATCCGGTACCTGTTTAAGGCTGGGTGAACCTGGGAGTCGTCGATCAGGATCGAACCCGATCTCTTGTCCTTTGTAGTCCAGTTCACTAACCACTGAGCTATCGCGGCTCCCTACGTTATTATTGTGCCCAATTTTAAATTAGGATATAAACAAAAATCAAACTAACAAAACAAATTGACTAACATAAACGTAGATATGTCCATTCTTTATAATATTAACCTTTTCTCAATTTTAAACCGATAAAACTGACGAAGTAATGATAATAATAACCGATTTACACCCACGGACAACATACTGGTTACCTCTGACAGAGCGCGGAGTAATAATTCACTATCTTTATCTGGATTTGCTGTTAAACTGATGGAACTATTTACTACTGCTGTATATATCTCACAAACACTCTTTACACAAGACGACGGAAGTCTGTTATCTGGCATGTCATACATCTTCGGGGAATTGTTTACGGAAATGATTCTCAACTTGTATATCAGCGACACATTTAGTTCAGGCAAAGACAGCTTTCCAGAAAATGAGGAAGATACTGTGCAATATATTTTTGACAACAAGAAACAAGAAAAAGAGTTCTTAAATGTTATGTAGAGCCATTACTAACATATGGATGTGAATCATGGACAATATGACAACAGACAAGAAAATCACTGGACTCTGTAGAAATGTGGTTTTATAAAAGAGTGTTGAGATTACCATGGACAGCTAAGAAGAGTAATGAAAATGTTCTGAAAGGGACCAAAGCAACAAGAGAGCTAATTTCACAATATTAGGAAGAAACAATCATCATTTTTTTGGCCATGTAATGAGAAGAGAACAACTGGAATGCATCGTAACAACTAGGAAAATTGAGGGCTGAAGAGATAGAGGGAAGCAAAGAGAAAAAGATACCAGAAGAGAATGGCTTGTCAGAAGGTCAACAACAGAAATCATAAATAACTGTCGAGATGAAAAGTTGTGGAGAGACATGATCACCTACGCCAGCAGGCACGGTACTTGATGATGATGATGATGGATCGTTGTTAGTAGTTAGTGATAATTGGTAGTTATTTAATGGCATTTTGTGGTAGATGGTTGCTATTGATGGTTAGTTGTAGCTAGTTTTCGCTATTGTTTACTGTTGACAGTCATTATAGTTGTTGCAGGCAATTAGTTGTAACGTGTTGTTCTTGTTATTGCAGCTAGTTTGTTTTTTATGTTGTTGGCACTGTTGGTAGTTGAAAAGGTAGCTAATCGTTGTTGGTAGTTAGTGGTGATTTTGTTATAGAAAGCTAGTGGTAGTTGGTTTGTCTCGTTGATAGTTAGTCATAATTAGTAGATTTTGTAGTTAGTGATAATTGGTAGTCGCTGGTTGTTAGAGATAATTTGTAGTTGATGGTTGTTAGAGATAATTTGTAGTTGATGGTTGTTAGAGATAATTTGTAGTTGATGGTTGTTAGAGATAATTTGTAGTTGATGGCAGTTAATGATAATTTGTAGTTGATGGTTGTTAGAGATAATTTGTAGTTGATGGTTGTTAGAAATAATTTGTAGTTGATGGTTGTTAGAGATAATTTGTAGTTGATGGTTGTTAGAGATAATTTGTAGTTGATGGTTGTTAGTGATAATTTGTAGTTGATGGTTGTTAGAGATAATTTGTAGTTGATGGTTGTTAGAGATAATTTGTAGTTGATGGTTGTTAGAGATAATTTGTAGTTGATGGTTGTTAGAGATAATTTGTAGTTGATGGTTGTTAGAGATAATTTGTAGTTGATGGCAGTTAATGATAATTTGTAGTTGATGGTTGTTAGAGATAATTTGTAGTTGATGGTTATTAGTGATAATTTGTAGTTGATGGTTGTTAATGATAATTTGTAGTTGATGGTTGTTAGAGATAATTTGTAGTTGATGGTTGTTAATGATAATTTGTAGTTGATGGTTGTTAGTGATAATTTGTAGTTGATGGTTGTTAGAGATAATTTGTAATTGATGGTTGTTAGTGATAATTTGTAGTTGATGGTTGTTAGAGATAATTTGTAGTTGATGGTTGTTAGTGATAATTTGTAGTTGATGGTTGTTAGAGGTAATTTGTAGTTGATGGTTGTTAGTGATAATTTTTAGTTGATGGCAGTTAGAGATAATTTGTAGTTGATGGTTGTTAGAGATAATTTGTAGTTGATGGTTGTTAGAGATAATTTGTAGTTGATGGTTGTTAGAGATAATTTGTAGTTGATGGTTGTTAGTGATAATTTGTAGTTGATGGTTGTTAGAGATAATTTGTAGTTGATGGTTGTTAGAGATAATTTGTAGTTGATGGTTGTTAATGATAATTTGTAATTGATGGTTGTTAGAGATAATTTGTAGTTGATGGTAGTAAGAGATAATTTGTAGTTGATGGTTGTTAGAGATAATTTGTAGTTGATGGTTGTTAGAGATAATTCGTAGTTGATGGTTGTTAGAGATAATTTGTAGTTGATGGTTGTTAGAGATAATTTGTAGTTGATGGTTGTTAGAAATAATTTGTAGTTGATGGTTGTTAGAGATAATTTGTAGCTGTTGGTAATTATTGACAATTTGTAGCTGTTAGTAATTGGTGATAATTGGTAGTTGTTGGTAGTTAGTGATAATTTGTAGCTGTTGGTAATTAGAGATAATTTCTAGTTGATGTTAGTTGGAGATAATTGATAGTTGTTGGTAATTAGTGATAATTGCTAATTGTTGGTAATTAAGGATAATTGCTAGTTTTTGGTAATTAGTGATAATTGCTAATTGTTAGTAATTAGTGATAACTGCTATTTATTTGGTAATTAGTGATAATTGCTAGTTGTTGGTTATTAGTGATAATTGCTAGTTGTTGGTAATTAGTGATAATTTATTATTGTTGGTAATCAGTGATAATTGCTAAATGTTGGTAATTAGTGATAATTGCTAAATGTTGTTAATTAGGAATAATTGCTATTTTTTGGGGTAATTAGTGATAATTGCTATTTGTTTGGTAATTAGTGATAATTGCTAGTTGTTGGTAATTAGTGATAATTTCTATTTGGTAATTATTGATAATTGCTATTTGTTTGGTAATTAGTGATAATTCCTAGTTGTTGGTAATTAGGAATAATTGCTAGTTGTTGGTAATTAGTGATAATTGCTAGTTGTTGGTAATTAGTGATAATTGCTAGTTGTTGGTAATTAGTGATAATTTGCTATTGCCGCTTGCATTTGCACGATGCACCGACTATTTCTCCCTCTCGACTCTGCTTACAAAGAAACTCTAAATGACGCAAATGAGTCACGCTGGGCATGGTGTACAACTAGATGTGACCTCTGTAAGTCCCGGTATCTCCGAATTCATTACAGAATTGTTGTAGCACCAAGTTTTCCTCATCGTTTTTTTTTTTCTGAACTTGTCAAAATTGCTTTGATTTTTTTCCAAATCCATCTCTATGGATCTTGGTCAACTCTGGTTTACCGATTTTGATACCAGCAGTCGGCTTGAAGAGATTTGCCATTCATTTTGTTCACTATAGCGTGCCTTCGGTCTCTGTGCGAGTATTAAACGTCATTATGACCATATGACTCATTCTATTTCAATGAACATGAGTCATGTTGAAGAAGAAGAAACACGCCCACTTTGTTTTAGAAAGTCAAGTAACCTGCGACCCACTTTTAGAATAACCAAGTAACCTGCGACCCACTTTTAGAATAACCAAGTAACCTGCGACCCACTTTTAGAATAACCAAGTAACCTGCGACTCACTTTTAGAACAACAAAGTAATCAGTAACCTGCGACCCACTTTTAGAAGAACCAAGTAACCCGCGACTCACTTTTAGAAAAGCCAAGTAACCTGTGACCTACAATTAGAAAAGCCAAGTAACCTGTGACCTACCATTAGAAAAGCCAAGTAACCTGTGACCTACCATTAGAAAAGTCAAGTAACCTGTGACCTACCATTAGAAAAGCCAAGTAACCTGTGACCGACCATTAGAAAAGCCAAGTAACCTGTGATCTACAATTAGAAAAGCCAAGTAACCTGTGACCTACAATTAGAAAAGCCAAGTAACCTGTGATCTACAATTAGAAAAGTCAAGTAACCTGTGATCTACAATTAGAAAAGTCAATTAGCCTGTGATCTACAATTAGAAAAGTCAAGTAACATGTGATCTACAATTAGAAAAGCCAAGTAACCTGTGATCTACAATTAGAAAAGTCAAGTAACATGTGATCTACAATTAGAAAAGTCAAGTAACCTGTGATCTACAATTAGAAAAGCCAAGTAACCTGTGATCTACAATTTGAAAACTAAGTAACCTGTGATCTACAATTAGAAAAGTCAAGTAACCTGTGATCTACAATTAGAAAAGTCAATTAGCCTTTGATCTACAATTAGAAAAGTCAAGTAACCTGTGATCTACAATTAGAAAAGTCAAGTAACCTGTGATCTACAATTAGAAAAGTCAATTAGCCTGTGATCTACAATTAGAAAAGTCAAGTAGCCTGTGATCTACAATTAGAAAAGCCAAGTAACCTGTGACCTACAATTTAAAAAGCTAAGTAACCTGTGACCTACTATTAGAAAAGCCAAGTAACCCGCGACTCACTTTCGTAAAACCCAAGTAACGTGCGACCCACTTTCATAAAAGCCAAGTAACTTGCAACCCACTTTCATGAAAGCAATGTAACTTGCAACCCACTTGTAAAACAGCCAAATAACATACGATCCACATATAAAACAGCCAAATAACATGCGACCCACATTTATAAAAGCTGAATAACTTGTGACCCACTTTTATAACAACCAAGTAACACGTGACCCACTTTTACTGCAATACCTCTAAAATTGACATGAACCGGTCTCTTCATCAAAACCGGAGAAATCAAGGAAGCCAATGGTGCTTGCCACATCGCCATCCTGGGTTTAAGAGACAACGGCTCGACGCTGGTCAGCAGCAACAACATAGCAGCTAAATAACCTGCAACCCACTTTTATAATAGCAAATGCAACCTACTTTTATTTCAACCAATCAAAAGCGGTTCACTTTCAAAATAACCAATCAAATGCGACCCCAAATTTATAATAACCAATGAAATGCGACCCCAATTTTATAACAACCAATGAAATGCGACAAACTTTTTGTTTAAACAGCCAAAAAATGCGATCCACTTTCATAACAACCAAATGCAATTAAACCCCCCAAAAAGAGTGTTGATAATAGGAAACTCTTTATACCAATCTTCGCAGATTAGGAGGTAATCTGATCATCAGAAGTAGTACCCCGTCGAGCAAGTGTTTCGGCCCTTTAACTTCTTAACATTATAATGGACGTGGGCCAACCTGGGTCATGAATCTGATGCGCCGACCTCCTGCTGCATTGCACTCCAACGTTTACAATATATTCGGCGTAAAATAAATAAACTTATTATACGCAACAATTCTGGTCGGACTTCCTGTCAATATGGCGGATAGGTGACTGGAACCACTGAGGCACTGTCTGAAAAGTGTTCCTTGTTGAAGTTTCCTCATATTCCAAGTCCGGCTTGCTGCAGGAGTTACCGAATATAGTCCTCTTGTGCACACCGTAAGCAGTGCTTTTCATCCGGATGGTTTTTTTATATTCAGATTGCTTACAATGAATGATGATATCGTATGACGAAAGACCGTTATCTGCGTTCTCTTTCGGTGCGGTTCAGCCTTATATCTTTTGACGTGTGCTGTAGCTATTATTATGGGGACTCCCTTTCTTTGTTTGGATATTTGATGAGATGTTAATTCGGATGATTCGACTGGCACGGGCGGCTGAGTAATTATGGATTTTCATTCGTTTGCAGTGATACCGGGGCCTTCGACCAACCATAACCATAACTCATGTGGACGAATCTACAGTGTATATCGGGCCGTATACTTTTGTCGTTGGAGCCGCGATAGCTCAGTGGTTAGTGAACTGGACTACAAAGGACAAGAGGTAGGGTTCGATCCCAGTCGACGGCTTCCGGGTTCACCCAGCCTTAAAATGGGTACCAGATTTTTTTTTGGGAAAGTAAAGCAGCACGGGCGTTATACCGACCACATTACCCCAAAAATCATGTGCTGAAGGTCTGTAAAATATAGGGTCACTAACACCATATTTCCCTATTCGCCACTTGGCGTGACGGGGGTACTTTACTTACTTTTTAAATACTTTTGTCGTTGCTTTATCCCAGCACAGTGATGCCCTCTTCGCGATGGATCGAGAAAAATATTATTTTTAACCAAAGAAACGGATAATCTAGGGAATAATTTGTCTAACTCCTTTACAATTATAATTGAGCACAAGTTTGGGAAGTTATGTACCATCAACGTTCCCCTTAACGACCACCGAAATTAAATGTGTCAGAAGAATGACAGGAAACAGCTTAATGGACAGAGTAAGAAACACCGACCTGAGGAAGAAACTCGAAATTGAACCAGCCATCGAATACATAAAGAAACAACAGATAAATTGGTTCGGCCACAAGACAAGACAAAAAGAACTAACAATGATTCAAAGAGCCATAAACAAACGCTACGAAAACGCCAGATTAAGAGGAAGACCGAGAAAGAGATGGATAAAGGGAATACTAGAGTCACTAGGAGGGATAACATCAGAAGAGGCCAACAGAAGAGCAACGAATCGCAGATTGTAGCTCCCCTCGACGCCAACGGCAATGGAGGAAGGATAGAAAAAGAAGAAAAACGTTCCCTTTGAGATGCTAGTGGCCGTGTGGCTAAAACCACTGTTCCGCTGGCTGTTATGCCGATGTTGGTGTTCGAAGCTCGCGGTAGACAGAAAGGATTTTTTCTATCGGGGGTGAAATAAAAATCCTGATTCTCACATGTCGTGGCGACTGCTTTGACCAAGCGACCTTTATCCCTCGGGTTCTATCGTGAGCCCACGACATACACCAGCAATGGTAATATTTGTCGTAAGAATATATATTTTTTTTCTAACACTCCCTGTTTGGGGACCAGTGTTACCAACACCTGAGAACCACTGGTCTAAGGTAGGCGACTAGTCAACGGTTGATAACTCTTTGAAGTTACCCAGACATTTATCAAATTCAACAAACCTGAGGTGTTTAACAGTAGAGTTGTAAATATTGTCCCTGCTGAGCGCCGTCTAGCGGTCTTGTAAGAATGCCAGGACGCTATCCGATAGTTTGTTTAACTCTTCAAGAGTCGACCCTGTCAGCGAGAATTACTTGCCCGTTAGTAGAGCTCTTCGGTTTGAAGTTTACGATCAGTCTAAGGTTGAGAACTACTTTATATCGCAATGAATATAATACGCAGATGGAAGACAGGAGGGGACATATCGGGTTAACAAAGACATAAGATTGTGTGAATCTTCATAATTTTTTAGGTTATTTATTACCAGATTAAGTGACGCTGTGTTTTGCTATGCGGGACAGTGCTCTGTCACGTCGCATGTCCTTTGCAGAACGTTGCATTCATCACAGCCCGTCTGAAAGAATCTGCCTCTGGCTAGATCGTCCACATATGTTAGCATATTCAAGATCTTTTGGATGTCTTGGAACCACCTTCTTCAGAACTCCATTTTGTTTTGTATCGCTATGTAGTTAGATTTCTGTGTATATACCTATTTATATATATATATATATATATATATATATATATATATATATATATATATATATATACAAGTAAATAGAACAAAAATGAGGGAAGCAAAGAGAAAAAATAACAGACAGCTTAAGAGAATGGCTTGGCAGAAGGTCAACAACAGAAATGATAAATAGCTGCCGAGATCGAAAGTCGTGGAGAGACATGATCACCTACGCCAGTAGACCCGGTACTTGATGATGATGATGATGATATATATATATATATATATATATATATATATATATATATATATATATATATATACACACATACACACATATCAGTGGCGTATTATCTATGCTACCGCAGCTACCGCCGGTAGCCTGATCATATTAACGAAATACAAAAGGAATTGATAATCTATTATATTTTTAAAAATAATTATATTACAAATTTTCGAATATTCTATAACACATTTCGTAGGCCAATATGATTTATTTGCTTTGATTTGCATTTATTAAAGCAAGGTTTTCCTCTGGCCATCATTCAACGTTTGTGAATGAAACCGCAACTACTCTACATAGAAACCTCTAGTAGCTAGCGCTACATTTTTCCTCTATCCGGACCTAGTATTAACGACCTTGACATTCAAAAATAGGAGTCAAAATAATATAGCAGGTGCTACCGTTAGAGGAATGCGGTTTTATGGGTTATTTTTAGTTCTAGTCAATTAGAAGCGTTAAAAGTGAAAGTGAAACTATATCTGATTACCGGAACTTCCTTAGCTATGTATAACTACGTTATGCGCATCAGCAACTGTAGAAAAAACTTTTTCTACTCTCAAGAGAATAAAATCTTATTGTCGCTCAACTCAGACACAAGAACGCTTATCTGGTTTGGCATTAATGTCCATTGAGAAATCATTCCCCAGAAACTTAGAAACCAACCCAACAGTACTTTCAATGACAAAGTCATCGAGACATTTTCGTCGCAAAAAAGACGGATATAATTAACATATAAATAAGTAAGTAATTTATAATGTAGTGATGTCATTAGCATATATTACTTCATGTTAGCCTACTGAATATAATGTATGTCTTTATTTATTATATCAGCGGTAGCCCAGACCCCATAACCAGTATATGCGACTGATATATAAATGTATGTGTATATATAAGGGAGCTCTTAAAAAAACATCAGAAAGAAACAATCAACATTTTTCGGGCACATCATGAGAAGAGGAAAGTTGGAATACTTGGTTACAACTGGCAAAATAAAAGGAACGAGAGATCGCGGACGACAAAGAGAGAAAATACTGGATAGCTTGGTATCATGGCATGGAAAACAGTCAACAACAGAACTGTAGGTAGAAGATTGTGGAGGGACATGATCGCCTACGCCAACCGGTATGGCACATGATGATGATATATATATATATATATATATATATATTATTTATTTATATATATATATATATATATATATATATATATATATATAAATATACAAAATATACTTTTTTTTGCTCCAGTTGAAGGCCTTTTTGACCGAAACGTTGTTCGACTTTTGTTTTTTGTTTCTCACCTACATTAAGTTGTAACCATACCACTTATTCCTTTTTTTTAATTGTTCATTATTGTCATCAACTTTACAGCAGCATCGTATTTATAAACATCTTGATGCATATTTATGCCTTTACCGCTTCTTCTTGGTCTGCCGTTTTCCTGGAATAATGCCTTCCATTATTATTCTTTCCAGTCCACTATATGTCACTACCTTTTGATTTGGTCATAGTAATTTAATTTCCTCTGTTGAAAGGTGTTTATGAGCCAGTTCTTTTTAATATGTTCTTTTAGTATGTCTTTATTGTTATTTTTAATATGTTCTTTTAGTATGTCTTTATTGTTCTTTCTAATATGTTCTTTTGGTATGTCTTTATTGTTCTTTTTAATATGTTCTTTTGGTATGTCTTTATTGTTCTTTTTAATATGTTCTTTTAGTATGTCTTTATTGTTCTTTTTAATATGTTCTTTTAGTGTGTTTTCATTGTTCTTTTAAATATGTTCTTTTAGTATGTTTTCATTGTTCTTTTTAATATGTTCTTTTAGTATGTCTTCATTGTTCTTTTAAATATGTTCTTTTAGTATGTCTTCATTGTTCTTTTAATATGTTCGTTTAGGATGTCTTCATTGTTCTTTTTCATTATCCAACAAGGAATATTAATTGTTCTGTAGCATTGCGTTTTAAATGAATGAATATTCTTCGTTGTTGTTTGCGAGATTGTCCATGATTCACAACCATATGCTGCAATCGGCAGATACATGCCCTCAGTAATTTTAATGTTACTGTCTTGATGGTATTCCGACACATGTTAATCGTGTCATTTAATTGTTATGTTGCTATTGCCGATGGGATTTCTCAGAAGAAATATTGAAAGTTCCCTGGACAGCTGAAGAGACCAACGAGGAAATTCTGAAATAGGCCAACTCAAAACTTGAGCTCCTATAGAAACATACACAAAAACAATCAACATTTTTCGGGAACATCATGTAAAGAGGAAAGTTGGATTCTTCTTCTTCTTCCTTTTTACCTCCCAGTGCAGCATAGTAAAGTAAAGTACCCCCGTCACACCAAGAGACGTATAGGGAATATGGTGTTAGTGACCATAAATTGTACAGACCTTCGGCACATTATTTTTGGGGTAATGTGGTCGGTGTTACGCCCGTGCTGCTTTACTTTCCCAGAAAAAATCCGGTACCCATTTAAGACTGGGTGAACCCGGAAGCCGTCGGTTGGAATCGAACCGTACCCCTTGTTCTTTGTAGTCCAGTTCACTAACCACTGAGCTATCGCGGCTCCCTAGTGCAGCATAGGTCTTCAACAAACACTTTCAAAGTCGTTCTGTTTTTTGTCATTCTGTTAAGATAATTCCATGTCTTCCCCATCATCTTTATCTCTGCTTCTATCTGTCTTCTCCAAGAATTCCTTGGTCTTCCTCTTTGTCTTTTCCCCTGGGGATTCCAAAAAAGGGCCTGTTGTGTAATACTCTCAGTTGGCTTCCGTAGTTGGATAACGTAGTTATAAATGGAAAAATACATGGAAAGAGAGATCGCGGACAACAAAGAGAGAATATACTGGATAGCATGGTGTCATGGCATGGAAAACAGTCAACAATAAAATGTGTACAATTCACTGTGTGCATGCCAATGGTTAGTGAACTGGACTACTAAGGACAAGAGGTCGGGTTCGATCCTGCCCAACGGCTTCCTGGTTCACCCAGCCTTAAATGGGTACCGGATTTTTTCCTGGGAATGTAAAACGGCGTGGGTGTAATACCGCCACATTACCCCAAAAATCATGTGTTGAAGGTCTGTAAAAAGTATAGTCACTAACACTATATTCTCTATACGTCACATGGTGTGAAGGGGCACTTTACTTTTTACTGTGTGTATGTAGAAAATTGTGGAAGGACGTAATCGATTACGTCAACCGTATGCACATGATGATGAGTGTCCAGAGAACAAATGAGTCTCAATTTCTTTTCCGTTGACAGGGCGAACGCTCTCGATTAAATCCTGCACAAATTGCTGAGTCTCTGACAAAGGATATGTAGCAAGCAAGCATGATTTGTCAGTAATTTGCTAATATATTATGGTTATAGTTACAAGAAATGTTGGACATTATAGTGAAAGAAAGCAAAAATAAAGGACTCAGCCTTAATAGCAAAAAGACAGAAGTAATGGTAACAACAAAGAAAAAGACATCACCTCAGTGCAAAATAAAGACAAGTGGAACAATATTAAAACAGGTAAATGAATTTAAATATTTGGGAACTTTGTTAACCTCATACGGAAGATGTACAAAAGAGGTGAGATGCAGAATGGCTCAGGCAAAAGCAGCTTTCCAGAAAATGAGGAAGATACTATGCAATCCATTTTTGACAATAGAAACAAGAAAAAGAGTTCTTAAATGTTATGTAGTGCCAGTCTTAACATATGGTTGCGAATCATGGACAATAGGACAACAGACAAGAGAATCACTGGAGTCTATAGAAATGTGGTTTTACAGAAGAATGTTGAGAGTACGATGGACAGCTAAGAAGAGTAATGAAGATGTTCTGAGAGAGGTCAAAGCAAAAAGAGAGCTAATTTCCAATATTAGGAAGAAACAATTATCATTTTTTGGCCATGTAATGAGAAAAGAACAACTGGAATATATTGTAACAACTGGAAAAATTGAGGGACGAAGAGATAGTGGGAGGCAAAGAGAAAAAATAACAGACAGCTTAAGAGAATGGCTTGGCAGAAGATCAACAACAGAAATTATAAATAGCTGCCGAAATCGAAAGTTGTGGAGAGACATGATCACCTACGCCAGTAGGCCCGGTACTTGATGATGATTATGATTATGGTTATGGTTAGTCGAAGGCCCCGGTATTACTGTAAACGAATTAAAATCCATAATTGCTCAACCGCCCGTGCCTGTGGATTCATTCGAATTATAATTCATCTCATTGAATGATCCAAACAAAGAAAGGCATCTGCAGTCCCCATCACAGCAGTTACAGCACACGCCAAAAGAGGTTAAACTCAGTGGCTCGTGCAGCAAGATGGACTTGGAATATGAAGAAACTGCAACAATGAACATTTTGCAGACTGAACCTTAATGGTTCCTGCCGCCCGTCCGTCATTTTGACCGGAAGTCTGCAAATATCTTCTTCTTCTACTTTTCAGCTCCCCGTGGAGCAAAGGTCTTCAACAAACACTGTCCAAACCGTTCTGTTTCTTGCCATTCTTTTAAGATCATTCCGTGTCTTCCCCATCATCTTCATCTGTGTTTCTATCTGTCTTCTCCAAGAATTCCTTGGCTTTGTCTTTTTCACTGGGGATTCCAAAAAGGGCCTGTTGTGTAAAACTCTCAGTTAGCTTCTGCATGGTGTGTCCTACCCAGCGCAGTCGTCTTCGCTGTATCTCTTTATCCACTGGTGTTTGACTGGTACATTTTCATAATTCTATGTTAGTGTATTTCCGTGCTAGCCATGGCTCATATCTTAATGTGTTTCTATGCTAGACATGGTTCATATCTTGGTGTGTTTCCGTGAAGCCATGGCTCATATCTTAATGTGTTTTTGTGCTAACCATGGCTCATATCTTGGTGTGTTTCTGTGCTAGCCATGGCTCATATCTTAGCTTGTGTGTGTGTGTGTGTGTGTGCTAGTCATGGCTCATATCTTGGTGTGTGTCATGTTAGTTATATCTCATATCTTGGTGTGTCCGTGTTAATCATGTCTCATATCTTGATGTGTGTCTGTGTTTAGTCATAGTTCATATCTTAGTGTGTATCTGTGTTAGTCATGTGTCATATCTTTGTGTGTGCATGTCTGGGCTAGTGATATCTCATATCTTTGTGTGCATGTTTATGTTAGTCATATCTCATATCTTTGTGTGTGCATGTCTGTGTTTGTCACATCTCAAATCCTTGTATGTGCATGGCTATGTTAGTCACAACTCATATCTTTGTGTGTGCATGTCTATGTTAGTCATATCTCATATCTTTGTGTGCATGTCTATGTCAGTCATATCTCATATCTTTGTGTGCATGTCTATGTTAGTCATGTGTCATATCTTTGTGTGTGCATATCTATGTCAGTCATATCTCATATCTTTGTGTGCATGTCTATGTTAGGCATGTGTCATATCTTTGTGTGTATGTCTGCGTTAGTCACATCTCATATCTTGATGTGTGTGCATGTCTATGTTACTCATATCTCATATCTTTGTGTGCATGTCTATGTTAGTCGTGTGTCATATCTTTGCGTGTATGTCTGCGTTAGTCACATCTCATATCTTGATGTGTGTCAGTGTTAGTCATGCCTCATATCGCTGTGTGCATGTCTGTGTTAGTCACATCTCATATCTTTATGTGCTCATGTCTGTGTTAGTCACCTGTAGTGACTCGGGCAGATGGTGCTCGTAAACCTGGGAGGGCCTACCATCTAAGGCCAGAATCCCCCTACAGAAAAGACAATCTGCTGCCTTGCAGGAGAATTTGGGACACTAAAATGCTAAGGAAAGCAAACCTGAATAAAATTATGGCTGAAATCGGATGCACTGGGCCAGTGGCGCAGAACACAGTGCAACGTTTTAACGGGTGTTCAGTCAGAGTGGATCTGGCAGACTCTAATTGTGATGTTCTGTCAGTGGGTGGCGATCAACACACTTAACCTGACAGCTGACTTCATTTGAGAGTCTGAAATCCTACTCTGATTGAGGCCTGATCGTAGAGAGAGAGAGAGAGAGAGAGAGAGAGAGAGAGAGAGAGAGAGAGAGAGAGAGAGAGAGAGAGATGATTCTATGTTAGTGATTTTGTCCTGCCATTTTCATATTTTTATTCTACGTAAGCATCCATTAATGAAAGTCTGTATCTTCATGATTGCCATTTTAGTTGTTCTCCATGTTTCACAGCCATATAATAAGATTGACTTAACATTAGAGTTGAAAATTATTGTATTTAACCTAATTTCATTATACTTTCATCGGTTTCCCAGTGCAACAAATGCTCCTTTTGATTTTGATACCCTTTTCTGTTCCTCCCTCTTTGTCTATATTACTGCCCAGATATATGTAAGATTGTACGTCTAGTAGAGGTATTTCTCCTATTTTTATTTGTTTATTGCCAACTGTATTAATTCTCATAATGTTGGTCTAATCTTGCATCTGTTGATGGTTGTGTGATAGGAGAGCTATGTCATCAGCAAAGTCTAAATCATCAAGTTGTTTGGTCAGTGACCACTAGATTCCATTTCTGTTATTTTTAGTTATTTTCATAATCCAATCTATGGCCAGTAGAAAGAGAAATAGAGACAGAAGGCATCCCTGCCTTACTCCTGTTCCTATTTCAAATGCTTCTGTAAGCTGTCCTTCAATTCTGCTAACATATGTGTACATTAATACTGGATGTTGTTCTAATGAGCAGTCTCTTTTTTTTTTTTTTTTTTTTTTTTTTTTGATCAATTTGTCAATAATAAATAGGGCTGATCCTACCTCAGAATAAAACAATATGTGTTTGTAGTGCTTAGTCTTGTCTCATTTCTTCCGAGCCTTTTGTCACCCCATTCTGACATTTTCTTGAACGTTGGTGTGCCGTTTTTTTTCTTTCTTTTGTTATTTTATGTTCTTCATGTGTTATGCTTTGAAGCCAAATTTTCAGTTTCCTTCGCTGATAGAGAATTCACTCAAGGAAGTCCTGCAAACATCGTTATATCTCAGCAGAAATCTAGAGAAATGAGAGTTGAGATCCTAAAATTTAAGTCAAGAATTAGAGAGAACGGAACTCAGATCCTAAAATTTAAGGCAAGAATAAGAGAGAACGGAACTCAGATCCTAAAATTGCAGTCAAGAATAAGAGAGAACGGAACTCAGATCCTAAAATTGCAGTCAAGAATAAGAGAGAACGGAACTCAGATCCTAAAATTGCAGTCAAGAATAAGAGAGAACGGAACTCAGATCCTAAAATTGCAGTCAAGAATTAGAGAGAACGGAACTCAGATCCTAAAATTTAAGTCAAGAATAAGAGAGAACGGAACTCAGATCCTAAAATTGCAGTCAAGAATAAGAGAGAACGGAACTCAGATCCTAAAATTGCAGTCAAGAATAAGAGAGAACGGAACTCAGATCCTAAAATTTAAGTCAAGAATAAGAGAGAACGGAACTCAGATCCTAAAATTGCAGTCAAGAATAAGAGAGAACGGAACTCAGATCCTAAAATTTAAGTCAAGAATTAGAGAGAAGGCAACTCAGATCCTAAAATTTAATTTAAAAATTAGAGAGAAGAGAAATGAGATCGTAAAATCAAAGTGTAGAATGAAAGAAGAGAAATGAGATCGTCAAAATAAACTAAAGAAAGAGAGAAGAGAAATGAGATCGTCAAATAAAATTTAACAAAAGATCATCATCAACTACAGGGGCTGGAGTAGACGATCATGTCTCTCCACAAATTTCGATAAATGATAGAGCAGTGAATGGAGTAAATTTCAAAATCTTGTGAGACTTAGTTTCCACATAAATTGCTATAAGAATACCTTTGCTCTTTTTGCAGTCTTCTTCTTCTTCTACCTATTTAGCTCCCAGTGGAGCATAGATCTTCAACAAACATTTTCCAAGTGATTCTGTTTTTATGCCATTCTTTTAAGATCATTCCATGTCTTCCCCATCATCTTCATCTCTGCTTCTATCTGTCTTCTCCAAGAATTCCTTGGTCTTCCTCTGTGTCTTTTCCCCTGGGGATTCCAAAAAGGGCCTGTTGTATAAAACTCTCAGTTCGCTTCCGTAGTGTGTGTCCTATCCAGCGCCATCGTCTTCGCTGTATCTCTTTATCCACTGGTATTTGACTGGTATTTCCATAATTCGATGTTAGTGATTTTGTCCTGCCATTTCCATCCTTTTATTCTGCGTAAGCATCCGTTAATGAAAGTCTGTATCTTCGTGATTGTCAATTTTGTTGTTCTCCATGTTTCACAGCCATATAGTAGGACCGACTTAACATTTGAGTTGAAAATTTTTATTTTTGTATTTAACCTAATTTCTTTGGATTTCCATATGTTTCCCAGTGTAATGAAAGCTCCACTTGCGTTTGATATCCTTATTATGGTATCATTTTCTGTTCCTCCCTCTTTAGCTATATTACTGCCCAGATATATGTAAGATTGTACGTCTAGTAGAGGTATTTCTCATAGTTTTATTTGGTTATTGCCAACTGTATTAATTCTCATAATGTTGGTCTTATCTCTATTAATCTTCAGTCCTAGCTGTTGTGATCTCTCATCTAATATACTCATTTTATCCTGCATCTGTTGATGGCTGTGTGATAGGAGAGCTATGTCATCAACAAAGTCTAAATCATCAAGTTGTTTGGTCAGTGGCCACTGGATTCCATTTCTGTTATTTTGAGTTATTTTCAAAATCCAATCTATGGCCAGTAGAAAGAGAAATGGAGACAGAAGGCATCCCTACCCTATTCCTGTTCTTATTTCAAATGCTTCTGTAAGCTGTCATTCATGCACCACACTACATTTCGTTCCTTCATACATTGTTTTTATCAGGTTAATAAACTTTATGGGGATTCTGTAATGACTCAGCAACTTCCAAAGCATTCCTCTGTCTAAACTATCAAATGCCTTTTCGTAATTATGAATCAAATATAAAGTGGGGATTTTAGTTCTAAACTTTGTTCAACTATTATACGTAGAGTAGTTATTTGATCAACACATGATCTGTTCTTCCTAAAACCTGCTTGTTCATCTCTCAAATGTTTCTCTATGGCCTCTTTTAGTCTCTCCAGAATGATTCTGCTTAATATTTTTCCTGGCACTGATTGCAGTATAATTCCCCTATAATGTGTGCACTCCTGTAAACTTCCTTTCTTTGGTAGTTTGTTAATATAACCTTCTCTCCAGTGTTTATGTATTTCTTCACTCTCCCAAATTTTATCCAATAGATCATGTAACATCTCGGTAGAGGTGTTAATATCTGCTTTGATGGCTTCCGAAGGAATTTCATCTGGTCCGGTGGCTTTACCATTTTTTAATAGTTTGATGGCTTTCATTATTTCTTCATTGCTTGGTTTTCCACAGTTGCCCTTTTTGCACTACAATATCATTTTCTTCGCTGTTGTTACTACCTGTATGTGCTTTTAGTGTATAAAGTAATTAAAATCTCATGCAATTCTGTAACCACAGTGCCCTGGATGAGAAACAACGAGAACCCCTGAGCTGACGTCCCATGATCCTCTACACGGTGTCAAGGCAATAAAACAATCTCAGTTACAATTATTGGTAAACATTCAGTTGTGGGTGGGTTTCTACAGCGAATGTTTGTTGTACAATTTCCTGGACACTTATCAAGTGAATCACCGCACGAGTAGTGACACTTTGAAGAAAAATATCAATCACAGCAGGAATTGTGATTGAGAAAACATGACCTACAGATCGTAAAAGAAATAGAACACAACGTGTTTCTTCTCTTGCGCTGAAATGAAATTAATCCTTCTTTGAACTTCGGAGCAAAGGAAAAGATTTACAACGATAGTAAACAAAAGGTGACTGTGGGAGGTAACTGCTGTGCAAAATTATATGTTTATCTCCCCTTTGGTGAGAATAACTAAAACAACCGAAGTAAGATTCTTTGTTATTTATTATTTTTTTGGCTAAGTACTTGAGGAATGGTGCATTCTGGGGGCTGTACATTTTTATTATATCTGTAGATGGCTTTTTGGTGGTAACTTTGGTTTATAGATATCGTATTTTAACACCCTTTTTTTTGTAAAGAATCTTCAAACGTTTATTGGCAGTTTTATGACGTATATATGTATGTTGCAGTGGACTTGTACGATAAATCGGTGGGTAGATAATAAAAAAGACGAGGGGGAGATCGAAAGAAGAGAAAAAGAAATAGGATATTAGATAAATATATAGATAAACATGCACCTCTTGCCAGGTGAGCATTCGTTGCACTGGGAAACGTATGGAAATCCAAAGAAATTAAGTTAAATACTAAAATCAAAAACAGTCAACTCCAAAGCTAAGTCAGTCCTATTATATGCCCGTGAAACATGGGGAGCAACAAAAATGACAATTATGACGATACAGATCTTCAATAATGGATGCTTGTGCAGATTAAAAGGATGGAAATGGCAAGACAAAATCACTAACATGGAATTATGGGAAAGTACTAGTCAATACCTGTGGATAAAGAGATTCAGCGAAGACGCTGGCGCTGGATAGACACACACTGCGGAAGCCAAATGAGAGTATTACACAACATGACCTTTCTTGAAATCGCCAAGGAAAAAGACAAAGGGAAAAACTAAATATTCTTGGGGAAGACAGATAGAAGCAGAGATGAAGATGATGGGGAGATATGGAATTATCTTAAAAGAATGGCACGAAACAGGGCGGCTTGGAAAGTGTTTGTTTAAGACCTATGCTCCACAGGAAGCTGAAAGTGTTTGTCGAAGATCTATGCTCCACAGGAAGCTGAAAGTGTTTGTTGAAGACCTTTGCTCCACAGGGAGCTGAAAGTGTTTGTTGAAGACCTTTGCTCCACAGGGAGCTGAAAGTGTTTACTGAAGACCTTTGCTCCACAGGGAGCTGAAAGTGTTTGTTGCTTGTGCGTCCGATGACTAAAGGAGTACACCTCTTCATCATCCGCCCTTAAAATGACGTTAAGTGGGCGTGTCTGCGTTGTGCTGTGGTTTGCAGTAATAAAAAAAAAGTAAAGAGCCCCCGTCACGCCAAGTGGCGTATAGGGAATATGGTGTTAGTGACCATACATTTTACAGACCACATGATTTGTGGGGTAATGTGGTCGGTATTACGTCCGTGCCGCTTCACTTTGCCAGAAAAAAAATCCGGTACCCATTTAAGGCTGGGTGAACCCGGAAGCCGTCGGTTGGGATCGAACCCTACCCCTTGTCCTTTGTAGTCCAGTTCACTAACCACTGAGCTATCGCGGCTCCCGTGGTTTGCAGTATAGTTGTGATATTTGCGCCTTTCGGCTCAACACATCCGACTTCAGCATGACATTTTTGAGTACCGGGTTGTCTTCCCTCTTCGCTCCCTACTCACTTGGCCAGACTAGACAGGTTAGTATGTTACAGGCACCACGGAGATGTGGAGCAGGGTCTGGATGGTTCTGGTTCACCGATCCTGCGCAAGTCATCAGCTGTGGATCGCTGACAACTTCCAGCTCTGGTGTTGTGAGGCGCGCCATCGCCCCCAAAATGTTTGTTGAAGACCTATGCTCCACAGGGAGCTGAAAGTGTTTGTTGAAGACCTATGCTCCACAGGGAGCTAAAAGTGTTTGTTGAAGACCTATGCTCCACAGGGAGCTGAAAGTGTTTGTTGAAGACCTATGCTCCACAGGGAGCTGAAAGTGTTTGTTGAAGACCTATGCTCCACAGGGAGCTGAAAGGTGGAAGATAGATAAATAGATTTAATTTTGAATATTCAAACACACGCGAAAGCATAGATGGACAGACAGACAGGCAGACGGACGAACGGAGAGATGGATGGGTTGGTGGGTAGGTATGTTGATTGAAGGACAGACAATCGGACGATGGGATAGATGGAAGGCTTGACATGCAGACATATAAACAGACATACAGACAGACAGACGAACATGCAGACAGACTTCTATCAGACATATAGATAGTTGTGAGTGGGGTAAACATAGACTCACTATGAGTACCAAAGAACCCACTATGAGTACCAAAGAACCCACTATGAGTATCAAAGAACCCACTATGAGTACCAAAGAACCCACTATGAGTACCAAAGAACCCACTATGAGTACCAAAGAACCCACTATGAGTACCAAAGAACCCACTGTGAGTACCAAAGAACCCACTATGAGTACCAAAGAACCCACTATGAGTACCAAAGAACCCACTATGAGTACCAAAGAACCCACTATGAGTACCAAAGAACCCACTATGAGTACCAAAGAAC
This sequence comes from Megaustenia siamemsis, assembly GCA_032433765.1. NCBI lineage: Eukaryota > Metazoa > Mollusca > Gastropoda > Stylommatophora > Ariophantidae > Megaustenia > Megaustenia siamemsis. The sequence continues at coordinate 18,379,713 of JAVIAB010000145.1, read as the reverse complement.
CCACTATGAGTACCAAAGAACCCACTGTGAGTGCCAAACGAAATAAAAAACGCGTTTACCTCAGTGGTTGGCCATTCTCTTCTGACATGCGTAGATCGTTTAAAAAAAATAAAATGATAAATTCGTTTTGGAATATGACATTATAATTGGATGTTAGAAAGAGAGTTTTAAAGTACAACATTGAACCAGTGTTACTTTATGGTTGTAAATCATGGAAAGTAAAGACAGGGATTGAGGGTCCAACTGAATAAATTTGAATGAAATAAAAAAAAACAAACTATAATGCCGTGTAAGTATCGTGTGTAATAAGTACAGTGGACAGCCAAAAAATCGAATGAAGAGGTAATATAAAAAAAACAAATGAAGAGGTAATATTGAAAAAAAAATGAAGAGGTAATATAAAAAAAAACTAATGAAGAGGTAATATAAAAAAAACAAATGAAGAGGTAATATTGAAAAAAAAATGAAGAGGTAATATAAAAAAAACTAATGAAGATGTAATATAAAAAACAAATGAAGAGGTAATATAAAAAAAACAAATGAAGGGTAAATATATAAAAAGGCAAATGAAGAGGTAATATTAAAAAATGGCAAATGAAGAGGTAATATTAAAAAATGGCAAATGAAGAGGTAATACTAAAAAATGCAAATGAAGAGGTAATATTTAAAAAGGCAAATGAAGAGGTAATACTAAAAATAAGCAAATGAAGAGGTAATACTAAAAAAAGCAAATGAAGAGGTAATATTAAAAAGGCAAATGAAGAGGTAATACTAAAAAAAGCAAATGAAGAGGTAATACTAAAAAAAACAAATGAAGAGGTAATACTAGAAAGCAAATGAAGAGGTAATGCTAGAAAGCAAATGAAGAGGTAATACTAGAAAGCAAATGAAGAGGTAATACTAGAAAGCAAATGAAGAGGTAATACTAAAAAGCAAATGAAGAGGTAATACTAGAAAGCAAATGAAGAGGTAATACTAGAAAGCAAATGAAGAGGTAATACTAGAAAGCAAATGAAGAGGTAATACTAGAAAGCAAATGAAGAGGTAATACTAAAAAAGCAAATGAAGAGGTAATACTAGAAAGCAAATGAAGAGGTAATACTAGAAAGCAAATGAAGAGGTAATACTAGAAAGCGAATGAAAAGGTAATACTAGAAAGCAAATGAAGAGGTAATACTAGAAAGCAAATGAAGAGGTAATACTAAAAAAAGCAAATGAAGAGGTAATACTAAAAACAAAGCAAATGAAAAGAGGGGAAATGTAAAACAAATTGTGTGTGGTGGGTGGGGCAGAGGCGCCCGACAACAACAGAGTTGGAAGCTGCCAGCGACTTATAGCTGATAGAGATAGGTGAACCAGAAACATTCAGGCACTATTCCACATATTCAAAGTGCCTCTAGTAACAGACAAACCAGGCGAGTAGGGAGCGAGAGGGAAGGCAACACTGTACTGAAAAATGCTGTGCTGAAATCGGATATGTTGGGCGGAGACGTAAATGAAGCACAACGCAACGCATCTGCGCCCACTTAGCGGACTTTTAAGGACGGATGACGAACAGGAATATTTATTCCTTTAATGGTCATCGGTTGAACATAAGAAAGAAAGAGAAAAAAAGAAAGAAAGGAAGAAAAAAGAAAAAAGAAAGAAAGAAGGAAAGAAAGAAAGAAAAAAAGAAAGGAAGGAAAAAAGAAAGAAAGAATGAAAGTAAGAAAGATGGAAAGAAAGAAAGCAGGAAGGAAAGAAAGTAAGAAAGAAAGAAAGAAAGAATTAAGAAAGGAAGGAAGGAATGAAGAAAGAATGAAAGAAAGTAAGAAAGATGGAAAGAAAGAAAGCAGGAAGGAAAGAAAGTAAGAAAGAAAGAAAGAAAGAATTAAGAAAGGAAGGAAGGAATGAAGAAAGAATGAAAGAAAGCAGGAAAGAAAGAAAGAAAGAAAGAAAGAAAGAAAGAAAGAATAAAGGAAGGAAGGGAGAAAGGAAGAAAGAAAGAAAGGAAGAAAGGAAGGAAGGAAGAATGAAAGAAAGAAAGAAAGAAATAAAGAAAGGAAGAAAGAAAGAAAGAAAGAAAGGAAGAAAGGAAGGAAGGAAGAATGAAAGAAAGAAAGAAAGAAATAAAGAGAGGAAGAAAGAAAGAAAGTGAGGAAAAAAGAAAGAAAGAAAGAAAGAAAGAAAGAAAGAAAGAAAGAAAGAAAGAAAGATAGAAAGGAAGGAAGAAAGAAAGAAAGTAAGAAAGAAGGAAAGAAATAAGCAGGAAGAAAAGAAAGTAAGAAAGAAAGAAAGAAAGAAAGAAAGAATAAAGGAAGGAAGAAAGAATTAAAGAAAGCAGGAAGGAAAGAAAGTAAGAAAGAAAGAAAGAAAGAATAAAGGAAGGAAGGAAGAAAGGAAGAAAGGAAGGAAGGAAGAATGAAAGAAAGAAAGAAAGAAAGAAAGTAAGTAAGAAAGAAAGAAAGAAAAAGAAAGAAAGAAAGAAAGAAAGAAAGAAAGAAAGAAAGAAAGAAAGAAAGAAAGAAAGAAAGAAAGAAAGAAAGAAATTACGGGAACATCAGTCCCGATTTGTAGTTTGGATAAATGCAATAGATGCGGATTGGTAAACTTAACAACAGGGAAAATAGAAGGTTGAAAAGACAGTGGTAGGCAAACGGAAAAGGTGCTGGATGTTTGACGGCACGGGGAAAGATCAGCGTTGGAACTGTTACAAAAGTCACGTAATCGAAGGTTATGGAGGGACGCGATATCCGGACACATCTCTGTATTGATAATAAATGGTAACTACCGTGATAAACACAGCAAAAAATCATACGAATTAGGCCGTTTATCACGTTGATGAGTCATTGGTCGTTCTCAGCGTATGGATCGTCGTTCTCTGTAGTTCTCATTGCACTCTGTGGTTCCCATTGTAGTATGTGGTTCTCATTGTACTCTGTGGTTCTCACTGTTCTATGTGGTTCTCATTGTACTCTGTAGTTCTTATTGTACTCTGTGGTTCTCATTGTAGTCTGTGGTTCTCATTGTACTCTGTAGTTCTCATTGTACTCTGTGGTTCTCATTGTAGTCTGTGGTTCTCATTGTACTCTGTGGTTCTCATTGTAGTATGTGGTTCTCATTGTAGTATGTGGTTCTCATTGTATTCTGTGGTTCTCATTGTACTCTGTGATTCTCATTGTAGTATGTGGTTCTCATTGTAGTATGTGGTTCTCATTGTATTCTGTGGTTCTCATTTTACTCTGTGGTTCTCATTGTAGTATGTGGTTCTCATTGTACTCTGTGGTTCTCATTGTAGTATGTGGTTCTCATTGTATTCTGTGGTTCTCATTGTATTCTGTGGTTCTCATTGTACTCTGTGGTTCTCATTGTAGTATGTGGTTCTCATTGTACTCTGTGGTTCTCATTGTAGTATGTGGTTCTCATTGTAGTATGTGGTTCTCATTGTATTCTGTGGTTCTCATTGTACTCTGTGGTTCTCATTGTAGTATGTGGTTCTCATTGTAGTATGTGGTTCTCATTGTACTCTGTAGTTCTCATTGTACTCTGTTGTTCCAATTGTACTCTGTGGTTCTCATTGCACTCTGTGGTTCTTATTTTACTCTGTGGTTCCAATTGTACTCTGTGGTTCTCACTGTACTCTGTGATTCTCCTTGTACCCTGGTTCTCATTGTACTTTGTGGTTCTCATTGTGCAATATTGTTCTCATTGTACTCTGGTTCTCATTGTACTCTGTGGTTCTCATTGTACTCTTCTCATTGTACTCTGTGGTTCTCATTGTACTATGTGGTTCTCACTGTACTCTTCTCATTGTACTATGTCGTACTCATTGTATCTGTGGTTCTCATTGTACTCTGTGGTTCTCGTTGTACTCTGGGTTTAGTTCTGAAAGAAGTCCATTCTGGGCCGTTACCAGTTTTTATTTCATGTTACATAATAGCCCCTTGATCTCATGATGTCAGCAGTTAATTGATTTCATGCTGTGTTTTGTCCGTTGATCTCATGATGTCAGAAGTCAACTCATTTCGTACTGTGTTTTGTCCCTTGATCTCATGATGTCAGAAGTCAACTCATTTCGTACTGTGTTTTGTCCCTTGATCTCATGATGTCAGAAGTCAACTCATTTCGTACTATGTTTTGTCCCTTGATCTCATGATGTCAGAAGTCAACTCATTTCGTACTGTGTTTTGTCCCTTGATCTCATGATGTTAGAAGTCAACTACGACCCGTTAACCGTTTTCTTTTCATGTTGTCTATTTTACCTTGATCTGACGATGCCAAAAGTCAGCTATGAGTCGTTGACAAAGTGTCAAAAGAAGAAACAACTCCACGTGTTAAACTTCACCAACCCTTAAAGAAGAACCTGCCCTACCACCATCAAAATAAGACAAACCCCTCTCCCCCCTTTCCTCTTTCCCCAGAAGATGTCAAGCACTTTAGATCCGCCCCTTTGCTCATTGTATATCCAATCACTTTTTTTCAAATCTGTTACGTGCCACACAAATCCAGACATTCGCAAACTGTTCAAAGTCTGCCATATTGTTCCGGTAGTTAATAGAATCAACATTTCGTTCAGCCGAAATTTCTGATGAAATTACTTGCCTGTTTGGCGAGAACTGTTCTTGGGCCTAAGATCTTTAATGCTGAATGAAAAGACTGCAGTCTCGTGCCTTTTATTTCTGGTTTGAACGTATTATCGTTGAATTTAATCTTAAGAGATTCCTGGGTTTGGATTTCTATGTATAGACATCCCAAAGATCTCTTGGTTTGTAGACTTCTCGTTTCAGAAAGAAAGAAATGCATAACTCGTGTCGTGTTTTGGAGATTACCATTGCACCCGGTTACCTGTTCCGAGATTAGAATGTCAAATGTTTGAAATAGTGTATCCTTCATGCGAAACACTATATCAGTTTTTGAAAAAGTTTCACATTCGTCATTGCAGTAACGAAACAAAGACAGTGCGATGTGATAGATCACTCCAGAGTGTCGTTGAGGTGTAGATTAATGGGTCTTTATAATAAAATATGAACGATTGAGTAAATATGTTTTCTTAGAATTAGCAGGAGGAGGTGAGGGGATGTGTGGTCTAGAAACAAAGTGTCGGCCTCTGGAGAAAAAGGTCTTGTATTCGAATATCATTAAATGCAAACATGAATTTTTCATTTCGACTGTGAGGTTTATTCATGACTTTACCATGAGGTAAGGTGAGGTTTATTCATGACTTTACCATGAGGTAAGGTGAGATTTATTCATGACTTTACCATGAGGTAAGGTGAGATTTATTCATGACTTTACCATGAAGTAAGGTGAGGTGTATTCATGGCTTTACCATGAAGTAGGGTGAGGTGTATTCATGGCTTTACTATGAAGTAGGGTGAGGTGTATTCGTGACATTACTATGAAGTAAGGTGAGATGTATTCATGGCTTTACCATGAGGTAAGGTGACATTTAATTCATGGCTTTACCATGAGTTAAGGTGAGGTGTATTCATGACTTTACCATGAGGTAAGGTGACATTTATTCATGGCTTTACCAAGAAGTAAGGTGAGGTGTATTCATGACTTTACCATGAGGTGAGGTGAGGTGTATTCATGGCTTTACCATGAGGTAATGTGACATTTATTCATGACTTTACCATGAGGTAAAGCGATGTGTATTCATGGCTTTACCATGAGGTAATGTGACATTTATTCATGACTTTACCATGAGGTAAAGCGATGTGTATTCATGGCTTTACCATGAGGTAAAGCGATGTGTATTCATGGCTTTACCATGAGGTAGGGCGATGTGTATTCATGACTTTACCATGCCCCTGTCTCTAGGTAGTGAAATCAGACGTCTAAACTTTTCGAATAACGGCAAAAACAAAGAAACGACAGAAGACCCGTGTGCACTCTGTGCCCGTGACAAGATCCCTTGACAGTTGGAAATACAATAGAGAATTTCAACCATAGGCTCGCTGGTTATTGCTTGTACATGATAACTACCATCAGCTCGCTGGTGATTGGTTGCACAAGGTAACTATCATGAGCTAACCGATGGTTGGTTGTATAAGGTAACTACCATGAGCTAACCGGTGATTGGTTGTATAAGGTAACTACCATGAGCTAACCGGTGGTTGGTTGTATAAGGTAACTACCATGAGCTAACCAGTGGTTGGTTGTATAAGGTAACTACCATGAGCTAACCGGTGATTGCTTGCACATGATAACTACCATCAGCTCGCTGGTGATTGGTTGCACAAGGTAACTATCATGAGCTAACCGGTGATTGGTTGCATAAGGTAACTACCATGAGCTAACCGGTGATTGGTTGCACAAGGTAACTACCATGAGCTAACCGGTGATTGGTTGTATAAGGTAACAACCATGAGCTAACCGGTGATTGGTTGCACAATGTAACTACCATGAGCTAACGGTGATTGGGGTCACAAGGTAACAACCATGAGCTAACAGGTGATTGGTTGCACAAGGTAACAACCATGAGCTAACAGGTGATTGGTTGCACAGGGTAACAACTATGAGCTAACAGGTGATTGGTTGCACAAGGTAACTACCATGAGCTAACCGGTGGTTGGTTGCATAAGGTAACAACCATGAGCTAACAGGTGATTGGTTGCACAAGGTAACAACCATGAGCTAACAGGTGATTGGTTGCACAAGGTAACTACCATGAGCTAACCGGTGGTTGGTTGCATAAGGTAACAACCATGAGCTAACAGGTGATTGGTTGCACAAGGTAACAACCATGAGCTAACAGGTGATTGGTTGCACAAGGTAACTACCATGAGCTAACAGGTGATTGGTTGCACAAGGTAACAACCATGAGCTAACAGGTGATTGGTTGCACAAGGTAACTACCATGAGCTAACAGGTGATTGGTTGCACAAGGTAACTACCATGAGCTAACCGGTGATTGGTTGCACAAGGTAACAACCATGAGCTAACAGGTGATTGGTTGCACAAGGTAACAACCATGAGCTAACAGGTGATTGGTTGCACAAGGTAACTACTATTAATTCTCTGGTGATTGGTTGCACAAGGTAACTACTATTAATTCTCTGGTGATTGGTTGCACAAGGTAACTACTATTAATTCTCTGGTGATTGGTTGCACAAGGTAACTACTATTAATTCTCTGGTGATTGATTGCACAAGGTAACTACTATTAATTCTCTGGTGATTGATTGCACAAGATAACTACTATTAATTCTCTGGTGATTGATTGCACCAGGTAACTACTATCAATTCTCTGGTGATTGATTGCACAAGGTAACTACTATCAATTCTCTGGTGATTGGTTGCACAAGGTAACTACCATGACCTAACCGGTGATTGGTTGCACAAGGTAACTACTATTAATTCTCTGGTGATTGATTGCACACGGGTGAGCCCAACAGTCCTCACTGGTATCAACCTCAGGATGACTGCTAAGTCAAACCAAGATCATGCCTACCGAAGATGGAGTTTGTCAGCCACAGCTCGATTTTAGGGGAAAAAATCAGCACCCGCGCTCATATACGAGCACTGACCATGCGACCGGCTCCTCTAGTGCCGTGATGTTGTTCTTACCCCTTCCATATAAGAGCACTGACCATGCGACCGGCTCCTCTAGTGCCGTGATGTTGTTCTTACCCCTTCCATATAAGAGCACTGACCATGCGACCGGCTCCTCTAGTGTCGTGATGTTGTTCTTACCCCTTCCATATAAGAGCACTGACCATGCGACCGGCTCCTCTAGTGTCGTGATGTTGTTCTTACTCCTTCCATATAAGAGCACTGACCATGCGACCGGCTCCTCTAGTGTCGTGATGTTGTTCTTACCCCTTCCATATAAGAGCACTGACCATGCGACCGGCTCCTCTAGTGTCGTGATGTTGTTCTTACTCCTTCCATATAAGAGCACTGACCATGCGACCGGCTCCTCTAGTGTCGTGATGTTGTTCTTACCCCTTCCATATAAGAGCACTGACCATGCGACCGGCTCCTCTAGTGTCGTGATGTTGTTCTTACTCCCTCCATAAAAGAGCACTGACCATGCGACCGGCTCCTCTAGTGTCATGATGTTGTTCTTACCCCCTCCATATAAGAGCACTGACCATGCGACCGGCTCCTCTAGTGTCGTGATGTTGTTCTTACCCCCTCCATATAAGAGCACTGACCATGCGACCGGCTCCTCTAGTGTCGTGATGTTGTTCTTACCCCCTCCATATAAGAGCACTGACCATGCGACCGGCTCCTCTAGTGTCGTGATGTTGTTCTTACCCCCTCCATATAAGAGCACTGACCATGCGACCGGCTCCTCTAGTGTCGTGATGTTGTTCTTACCCCCTCCATATAAGAGCACTGACCATGCGACCGGCTCCTCTAGTGTCGTGATGTTGTTCTTACCCCCTCCATATAAGAGCACTGACCATGCGACCGGCTCCTCTAGTGTCGTGATGTTGTTCTTACCCCCTCCATATAAGAGCACTGACCATGCGACCGGCTCCTCTAGTGTCGTGATGTTGTTCTTACCCCCTCCATATAAGAGCACTGACCATGCGACCGGCTCCTCTAGTATCGCGATGTTGTTCTTACCCCCTCCATATAAGAGCACTGACCATGCGACCGGCTCCTCTAGTGCCATGATGTTGTTCTTACCCCCTCCATATAAGAGCACTGACCATGCGACCGGCTCCTCTAGTGTTGTGATGTTGTTCTTACCCCCTCCATATAAGAGCACTGACCATGCGACCGGCTCATCTAGTGCCATGATGTTGTTCTTACCCCCTCCATATAAGAGCACTGACCATGCGACCGGCTCATCTAGTGTCGTGATGTTGTTCTTACCCCCTCCATATAAGAGCACTGACCATGCGACCGGCTCATCTAGTGTCGTGATGTTGTTCTTACCCCCTCCATATAAGAGCACTGACTATGCGACCGGCTCATCTAGTGTCGTGATGTTGTTCTTACCCCCTCCATATAAGAGCACTGACCATGCGACCGGCTCCTCTAGTGTCGTGATGTTGTTCTTACTCCCTCCATATAAGAGCACTGACCATGCGACCGGCTCATCTAGTGTCGTGATGTTGTTCTTACTCCCTCCATATAAGAGCACTGACCATGCGACCGGCTCCTCTAGTGTCGTGATGTTGTTCTTACCCCCTCCATATAAGAGCACTGACCATGCGACCGGCTCCTCTAGTGTCGTGATGTTGTTCTTACTCCCTCCATATAAGAGCACTGACCATGCGACCGGCTCCTCTAGTGTCGTGATGTTGTTCTTACCCCCTCCATATAAGAGCACTAACCATGCGACCGGCTCCTCTAGTGTCGTGATGTTGTTCTTACCCCCTCCATATAAGAGCACTGACCATGCGACCGGCTCATCTAGTGCCATGATGTTGTTCTTACTCCCTCCATATAAGAGCACTGACCATGCGACCGGCTCATCTTGTATCGTGATGTTGTTCTTACCCCCTCCATATAAGAGCACTGACCATGCGACCGGCTCATCTTGTATCATGATGTTGTTCTTACCCCCTCCATATATGAGCACTGACCATGCGACCGGCTCATCTTGTATCATGATGTTGTTCTTACCCCCTCCATATATGAGCACTGACCATGCGACCGGCTCATCTTGTATCGTGATGTTGTTCTTACCCCCTCCATATATGAGCACTGACCATGCGACCGGCTCATCTTGTATCGTGATGTTGTTCTTACCCCCTCCATATATGAGCACTGACCATGCGACCGGCTCATCTTGTATCGTGATGTTGTTCTTACCCCTTGATTATAAAAATGGATACAGGGCCAAGTTCGCATTATAACAAGAACTGAACACTGAAGAATAAGAAGAGAAGAAGAGGAGGAAGTAACTAATTCAGGAATTTTTCAAAGACATACCGACATTCGTGTCCACCAAGTATCAGCTGGAAAGGAAAACATCTTGCCCAGGCTACACTAACGTTATGGTTATCGTTATAGAAGGCCTCGGTATAAAAAAAAACTGGAAATGGGAAAACAACTGGGAATGTCGAAACATGATCAAAACGGATGAGACACACAGCACACCACTGCTTATTCAATGTCTATGACATTATGGTTGTGAATCATGTACAATCTCGCAAGCAGCAAAGAAGAAAATCGATTCATTCGAAACAAAATTCTACAGAAAAATCATTAACATATCTTGGATAAGGAAAAAGAGCAATGAAGACATTAAAAGACTTAAAACATTAAAAAGAACTGGCTTATAAACACCATTCTACAGGGAGAGTTTAAATATTACGAGCACATCAAAAGATAAGAGCCGCGATAGCTCAGTGGTACGTGAACTAGACTACAAAGGACAAGGGGTAGGGTTCGATCCCAACCGACGGCTTCCGGGTTCACCCAGCCTTAAATGGGTACCAGATTATTTTCTGGGAAAGTAAAGCGGCACGGGCGCAATACCGACCACATTACCCCAAAAATCATGAACTGACGGTCTGTAAAATGTATGGTCACTAACACCATATTCCCTATACGCCACTTGGCGTGACGGGGTCACTAACACCATATTCCCTATACGCCACTTGGCGTGACGGGGTCACTAACACCATATTCCCTATACGCCACTTGGCGTGACGGGGGTACTTTACTTTTCTTACTTTACGTCAAAAGACACAGCGGGCTGGAAAGAACAAAAACGGAAGGCATGGTTCCTGGACGACTTATCAGAAGAAGATCAAGAGGAATGCCAACTTAAGGTATCAAAGAGACTCATAGGAGGAAGAGGTATGTACTACAACAGTCAGAAAAAATGACAGATAAATAACAACAGAAAAAAAAAAAACAATATATGGTCCGAAGCAGGATCGAACCCGTACTCCATGGCACTGCGCCTTGACACGAGAAGCCGAACGCTTAGGAACACTGCCACTCAGCTAACTAAAAAATTAGCTATTGTGGACAATGTCTTATGCGAAGGCGTTCTCATGACTATAGCATAGTGTTACGATCACAGCTCGGGAATAAATTGTATTTCTGTACTTTCCTATTAAGGCAAGTAGCAGTGTTCCTAAGCGTTCGGCTTCTCGTGGCAAGGCGCAGTGCCATGGAGTATGGGTTCGTTCCTGCTTCGGACCATATATTGTTCTTTGTTTTTTTCTGTTGTTGTTTATTTGTTATTTTTTCTGAGTGCTGTAGTACATACCTCTTCCTCCTATGATTCCCTGAATAATCGCATCGGAAGTTTCCCTCTATAATAATATTTATTTATTATTATTTGTCTCCAGTATCAAAGAGACGTTGAACATTACAAAAGAAGAAATGGGAGATCTGGCTAGAGACGTAGATTTTCTCTTGAGACAGCCGTGGTGAATGTAACGTTCTGTAAAGAATGTTTCTGTAGAGAATGTTTTATTTATTTACTTTAGTAAATATAGAGTCAGAGACGGGGATTTTAAAGATATTTTAAATGTAGGAGTTTAAGATTTGTAGTGTTTTATTTATTTACTTTAGCATATATGGAGTCAGAGACGGGGATTTTGAAGATATTTTAAATGTAGGAGTTTGAGATTTGTAATGTTTTATTTATTTACTTTAGCATATATGGAGTCAGTGGTGGATTTTGAAGATATTTTAAATGTAGGAGTTTGAGATTTGTAATGTTTTATTTATTTACTTTAGTAAATATAGAGTCAGAGACGGGGATTTTGAAGATATGTTAAATGTAGGAGTTTAAGATTTGTAATGTTTTATTCATTTACTTAAGCAAACATGGAGTCAGGTACGCGAATTTTGAAGATATGTTAAATGTAGGAGTTTGAGATTTGTAATGTTTTATTTATTTACTATAGCAAATATGGAGTCAGAGACGGGGATTTTTAAAGACATTTTTTACCAAAACAGGAGCCGGGACTAAGAACTGAAAATCGGAATTTTCCGTTCCCTTGTTCGGTTGAAAAATGTAGGGCAACAGTCACTGAAGACGGTACTGTTCCGATCTATTTACTGGATTTAACATTTGAGTGTTCTTGGAAAGTAGCCCCGCCGGATTTATTCCTGGACAAATGTTGAATGTTTGCGCTATTGGTTCGTTGAGTTTTGACGACAATCGCTGACCTCAGTTGGTGGCTGTTTGAGTTTCGGAAAATGACCGAGCCAAGGGAGTGAAATGTTTCAAAGCTTGGATTATCCTGGACAATGTTCGGACGGTATTAAAATCCCCTTAGAGGAGCCAGAGATTCAACAACACCAGCGTTTATACTTCGTTGGTGACTATTAACTTTATTTTAAAAGTAAAGTGAGAAAAGTAACTGGCATTTGGGGAGAAGAAAACTGAAAAGAAAAAGTGTCCCATATAAAAGAAACGTAACGTATGCAGAGTAAAGGGAGGGAAATTGATTCTTTTGAAATGCGGAAAGTGGGCGCGTTTTATTACCTTGTACGGGGTATACAAATAGTTAAGATTATTATAGAGCGAAAGGGGAAGTAATTACGTTCAGTCGAAAATTTATATACGTGGGCTATAAGTTACGAAGGGGTTTAAAGAGTTAATAACGTTTTTGTTGATAATAGCGGGTATGTAAATTACGTTTGTGTTTATAAATGTGAGGAAGTTCCTATGATGTTAAGTTCATAAGAGTTGAAAATGATTCTTTGTTCAATGTTGTTTGAGTTGAGATAACACTTCGGGCAATCTCACAGGTGCTCAGTCGTTTTCAATGTGGTACAGTGAGGGTTTCAATAACATGGTGATTTTCCACACGTCTAATCACCCCACATGTAAGTTATAGTTATTCGAAGGCCCTAACATCACTAGAAACGAATTAAAATCCATTACTACACCACCGCCCGTACCAGTAGAATCATCCGAATTAACATTTCATTGCATTAAAAGATCCAAACATAGAAAGGCAGTTGCAGTCCACATTTTAGCAGCCACAGAACATGCTAAAAGATATAAGTCGTAACCGCACCGAAAGTGAAAGCAGAAGACCTGTCCTTCGCCATACGGTATCATCATTCATCGTGAACCATCGGAATATCGAAACACGATCCGGATGAAATACACAATTCACGGTGTACACACAGCACTAACTCAGTAGTCATGGCAGCAAGCCGGACTTGGAATATGAGGAAACTGCAACAAGGAACACTTTTCAAGCAGAGCCTCAACGGTTCTTGTCGCTTATCCTCCATATTGACCGAAGTCCTGTAAGTTGTTATTTCTACTTGATCGACATTGTATTTTAAGCTTGGGGGGGGGGGGAGGGTGTAAAACTAGCGCCAACAACTGAGATGAATGCAGTTAGCAACCCATAGTGCGTCAGGATCGTCGCACAACATAGCTGATCAAGACCCTCCACCACCTCTCAGAGGTGTGCTCCTGGAAACAGACTATCCACCCTGACAGAGTCAGTAAGGGTCGGAGAAGGAAGGCACCCGTTGTTTAAAATGACCGTTATGTAGTCGGATAAATTGGGCCGAAAGGTGAAATATCACAGTAAAGATAAAGGTAAAGTACGAGACTTGAATCGGTGTCTCAGCACGCGAGTTTTCACCCATATGTGCTCTGCCTGCCTATCCAGAAGTGTTCGGAAATTTCTGTATAGTGTTGCTTCAAGCTAAGAAACTCACGATGCAAGGCGGCATTCCTCACCTTCCCAAAGTGCTACCTAGGCACCCATTTCTGCCAGCGGCTGGGTCGACCGCTGGGGTATTTGTTTTTTTTACCACGAGTACAATTCACACTGCTACCATCTGGAACCGAGCACGGGCTGTCCAAAAGTCGGTACCCTGGCCGGGTGGTTATCCCAACTAGATTACTGAGACCTCTCAAATATCACAGGTTAACTGTAAATCATACCAACTTTCACCATTGTTGAGACATCCAAACATTTCTATCCCAGCTAAATAACAAATGATAAATACAATTTTAATACCAACTGTGTGCTATGAAAGTCAAACATGAACCCTTTCTAAATCACACTTAAGAAAGATCAATACATGTGAGATGCGATGCTTGAGAAAAGTAGCAAATAACACAAGAAGAGATAGAATACCAAATGAAACCATAAGAAAAGTGGTAGGAGCAAAACCCTGCCAAGAATATATAGAACAACAACAACTTAAATGGTTTGGCCACCTGGTCAGAATGAATCTTCACCAATAAACATCAAAGGCGTTCTTCTCAAGAATGCAGCATGGAAAAAGACCAAGAGGAAGACCCAGAAGAAGATGGATAGATGCAGTGACAGAGACATGCAACAAGAAAGGAAAATCACTAATTCAGACAATTCGAGCAGCTCAAGAACGACAAATGATATAAACCACGACACCTTTTAGGTATCAGTGACAGAGACATGTAGCAACAAAGGAAAATCACTAATTCAGACAATTCGAGCAGCTCAAGAACGACAAATGATATAAACCACGACACCTTTTAGGTATCAGTGACAGAGACATGTAGCAACAAAGGAAAATCACTAATTCAGACAGTTTGAGCAGCTCAAGAACGACAAATGATATAAACCACGACACCTTTTAGGTATCAGTGACAGAGACATGTAACAACAAAGGAAAATCACTAATTCAGACAGTTTGAGCAGCTCAAGAACGACAAATGATATAAACCACGACACCTTTTATGTATCAGTGACAGAGACATGTAACAACAAAGGAAAATCACTAATTCAGACAGTTTGAGCTGCTCAAGAACGACAAATGATATAAATCACGACACCTTTTAGGTATCAGTGACAGAGACATGTAACAACAAAGGAAAATCACTAATTCAGACAGTTTGAGCTGCTCAAGAACGACAAATGATATAAATCACGACACCTTTTAGGTATCAGTGACAGAGACATGTAACAACAAAGGAAAATCACTAATTCAGACAGTTTGAGCAGCTCAAGAACGACAAATGATATAAATCACGACACCTTTTAGGTATCAGTGACAGAGACATGTAACAACAAAGGAAAATCACTAATTCAGACAGTTTGAGCTGCTCAAGAACGACAAATGATATAAATCACGACACCTTTTAGGTATCAGTGACAGAGACATGTAACAACAAAGGAAAATCACTAATTCAGACAGTTTGAGCTGCTCAAGAACGACAAATGATATAAATTACGACACCTTTTAGGTATCAGTGACAGAGACATGTAACAACAAAGGAAAATCACTAATTCAGACAGTTTGAGCAGCTCAAGAACGACAAATGATATAAATCACGACACCTTTTAGGTATCAGTGACAGAGACATGTAACAACAAAGGAAAATCACTAATTCAGACAGTTTGAGCTGCTCAAGAACGACAAATGATATAAACCACGACACCTTTTAGGTATCAGTGACAGAGACATGTAACAACAAAGGAAAATCACTAATTCAGACAATTTGAGCAGCTCAAGAACGACAAATGATATAAACCACGACACCTTTTAGGTATCAGTGACAGAGACATGTAACAACAAAGGAAAATCACTAATTCAGACAATTTGAGCAGCTCAAGAACGACAAATGATATAAACCACGACACCTCTTCGGTATCAGTGAAAAAAGAAAAAAAAAAGAAGAACGTTGAACTAGAATACTACAAATCCACGCCAACTTAATGTCCTTTTGATGGTGGATGATGAGGAGAACTATCCATCTTTGTTAATCATCATGTGAAAGCCAGAAAGAAAAACAAGAAGGTATTCCAAAATGTCGCGACCTAAAGAGCGCTTCAGCTAAGAGCCGCATCAGTTTCCAACATCATCATCATAATCATTTCCATACCGGTCTTCGTAGGCGGTCATGTCCTTCCACGATTCTCCTTCCACAGTAAAGTAAAGTAAATGTAAAGAGCTCCGTCACGCCAAGTGGCGTATAGGGAATATGGTGTTAGTGATCATATATTTTACAGACATTCGGCACATGATTTTTGGGGTAACGTGATCGGTATTACGCCCGTGCCGCTTTACGTTCCCAGAAAAAAATCCGGTACCCATTTCTCTCTCTCTCTCTCTCTCTCTCTGCGATCAAGACTCAATCAGAGTAGGATTCCAGACTCTCTCATGAAGTCAGCTGTCTGTTTAAGCGAATCGATTGCCCCATATAGTTTTTCTTCCAGGGAGGTGGGCGTGGACCACATTGCTCTCCTCAGGTCTGTGTACTGGGGGCAATCCTGTAGAACATGTTTTGTAGTCATATTGTCCAGTGTACAGTGACATAGGCTGGTTATACTTATTTTGAATTTGGTGAACATGTGATTTCTCATTCTATTGTGGCCAGTGAGGTACCCATTTAAGGCTGGGTGAACCGGAAACCGTTGGTGGGGATCGAACCCTACCTCTTGTCCATTGTAGTGCAGTTCACTAACCACTGAGCTATCGCGGCTCCCTCTGTCCACAGTGAATCGTATCAATTCTGATGTTGACTGTTTGTCATTATCTTTATCCTCTCTCTTTGTCGTCCACGATCTCTCTTTCCTTTTATTTTGCCAGTAGTAACCAAGTATTCCAACTTCCTTTCTGATATTTTTTAGAAGCTTTCTTTTTGTGTTGGCCTCTTTGAGAATGTCCTCTTTGGTCTTTTTAGCTGTCCAGGGAACTATCAATAATACTCTGCTGAGAAATCCCATCTATGTGGCCTATAATCGTCTTTTCCTGTGTTTGTCTACTGTCCATGATTCGCTTCCATAGGTCAGAGTTCGCTCTATATAATACCGAGGAACTCTCTTTCTCACGTCTATTGACATAGACTTTTTCTACAAGACGATTTTTTCATTCTCTGACTTGCTACTTTGGCCTAAATTATTCTACTTTTTATTTCTGTAGTAATATGCTGCGTCTAATGTTATTGTGCCCAAGTATTTCACGCTCTACACTTGTTTCAGATTTATCCCACTTATTTTTATGTTGTATGTTTGAGATGATTGTTTCTTCGATATGATCATTACTTATGTTTTCTTACTGTTTAGGGTGACACCTTTTATGATGCACTTTTTATTTTTGTTTTTATTATTATTATTTGTATTATTAGTATTGTTTGTTGCTATTGTTATACTTGCCATATTTTGATGTTACTCCTCGTCCATGCTAGTCTTGGTCTTCCCCTGCCTCTTTTACCTTGTATTTTCCCCTCCAAGAATACTTTTAGTAGGCTGTTGTGTCTTTTAACATGGTCCAAAAATCGCATTTGTCTTGTTTGAATTGTATTTAGCAGTTCTCTTTTCATTTTTAGGTGTTTTAAAACTTCATCGTCTGTTTTCTTTTCTTACCATCCAATTCTACCTATTCTTCTATAAATCCACATTTCTAAGGCTTCAATTTTCTGTTCTGTTTTCTTGTCTAATGTCCATGTTTCTACACCATACAGGAATATTTCGAAGATGTAACATTTTGAAATTCTTAGTTTTAGCCCTGGTGTTATTTGTTTTGATGTTAGTATGTTCTTCATAACATTAAACTTACTTTTGCCATACTCCATATTCATACTTGTTCCCAAATAATAATAACAACAATAATAATAACAATAATAATAACAATAATAATAACAACAATAATAATAACAATAATAATAACAACAATAATAATAACAATAATAATAACAATAATAATAACAATAATAATAACAATAATAATAATAACAATAATAATAACAATAATAATAATAATAATAATAACAACAATAATAATAACAATAATAATAACAATAATAATAACAATAATAATAACAATAATAATCAATTTCTTTCTTCACCTCCACTTTCACCCCTGTGGCTGTTGATGGTGATACCAAGTTCTTGTTCCCCAAATCCTGATAGCTTCAATCAATGCGACATTTGAAAAAGTCAAGTACCCCCGTCACGCCAAGTGACGTATAGGGAATATGGTGTTAGTGGCCATACATTTTACAGACCTTCAGCACATGATTTTTGGGGTAATTTGGTCGGTATTGCGCCCGTACTGCTTTACTGTTCCAGAAAAAATCCGGTACCCATTTAAGGCTGGGTGAAACCGGAAGCCGCCGGTTGGGATCGAACCCTACCTCTTGTCCTTTGTAGTCCAGTTCAATAACCACTGAGCTATCGCGGCTCCCCAATGCGACATTATGTTGTGGTCTATATCCGTGTTATTCTTGCTCTGGCTATTGCTCTTCTCCCTTTTTCTCTTTTAATATATGCTTTCTATAACACGGAATCACGCGGCAAACCAGTTTCCCTGTTGTCCCTGGCCGTGATGTGTTAAATAATAATTTTTGTAAATATTTAGAACACAGTTTAGTTAAGTCGACGAATTGTCCTCGTCGCATATCAAACAGCATACTCTATGTGCTCATATCACCTGCCTAGCTAACTTAACAATGTTAAATGATATCAGAAATACAAGTCCTCCTCTGCTCAAATCACCACCTCACCTAACTTAACAATGTTAAATAATATCAGAAATACAAGTCTTCCCCTGCTCAAATCATCTCCTCACCTAACTTGACAATGTTAAATGATATCAGAAATACAAGTCCTTCCTTGCTCAAATCACCTCCTCGCCTAACTTGACAATGTTAAATAATATCAGAAATACAAGTCCTCCCCTGCTCAAATCACCACCTCACCTAACTTAACAATGTTAAATAATATCAGAAATACAAGTCTTCCCCTGCTCAAATCACCACCTCACCTAACTTAACAATGTTAAACGACATCAGAAATGCAAATCTTCCCCTGCTCAAATCACCTCCTCACCTAACTTAACAATGTTAAACGATATCAGAAATACAAGCCCTCCCCTGCTCAAATCACCTCCTCACCTAACTTAACAATGTTAAATAATATCAGAAATACAAGTCCTCCCCTGCTCAAATCACATCCTCACCTAACTTAACAATGTTAAATGATATCAGAAATACAAGTCCTCCCCTGCTCAAATCACCTCCTCACCTAACTTAACAATGTTAAATAATATCAGAAATATAAATCTTCCCCTGCTCAAATCATCTCCTCACCTAACTTGACAATGTTAAATGATATCAGAAATACAAGTCCTTCCTTGCTCAAATCACCTCCTCGCCTAACTTGACAATGTTAAATAATATCAGAAATACAAGTCCTCCCCTGCTCAAATCACCTCCTCACCTAACTTAACAATGTTAAATGATATCAGAAATACAAGTCCTCCCCTGCTCAAATCACCTCCTCACCTAACTTAACAATGTTAATTAATATCAGAAATACAAATCTTCCCCTGCTCAAATCATCTCCTCACCTAACTTGACAATGTTAAATGATATCAGAAATACAAGTCCTTCCTTGCTCAAATCACCTCCTCGCCTAACTTGACAATGTTAAATAATATCAGAAATACAAGTCCTCCCCTGCTCAAATCACCTCCTCACCTAACTTAACAATGTTAAATGATATCAGAAATACAAGTCCTCCCCTGCTCAAATCACCTCCTCACCTAACTTAACAATGTTAAATGATATCAGAAATACAAGTCCTCCCCTGCTCAAATCACCTCCTCACCTAACTTAACAATGTTAAATAATATCAGAAATACAAATCTTCCCCTGCTCAAATCATCTCCTCACCTAACTTGACAATGTTAAATAATATCAGAAATACAAGTCCTCCCCTGCTCAAATCACCTCCTCACCTAACTTAACAATGTTAAATGATATCAGAAATACAAGTCCTCCCCTGCTCAAATCACCTCCTCACCTAACTTGACAATGTTAAATAATATCAGAAATACAAGCCCTCCCCTGCTCAAATCACCTCCTCACCTAACTTAACAATGTTAAATAATATCAGAAATACAAGCCCTCCCCTGCTCAAATCACCTCCTCACCTAACTTAACAATGTTAAATGATATCAGAAATACAAGCCCTCCCCTGCTCAAATCACCTCCTCACCTAACTTAACAATGTTAAATAATATCAGAAATACAAGCCCTCCCCTGCTCAAATCACCTCCTCACCTAACTTAACAATGTTAAATGATATCAGAAATACAAGCCCTCCCCTGCTCAAATCACCTCCTCACCTAACTTAACAATGTTAAATGATATCAGAAATACAAGTCCTCCCTGCTCAAATCACCTCCTCACCTAACTTAACAATGTTAAATGATATCAGAAATACAAGTCCTCCCCTGATCAAATCACCTCCTCACCTAACTTAACAATGTTAAATGATATCAGAAATACAAGTCCTCCCATACTGCAGCTGTAACTCTCTTGACTTAAGACAACATCTTGACTTGAAGATCCGATATTCTCATCAAGGCTGCAGATGTTCACTATCATCATCGGATTCTTTATCTCGCGCTCCTTATTTGGTTGGTTGGTTGCGTTCGCCCGATACTAAGGTATTCTAGAGTATCATGGTAGACTAGAATATTCCTCTTCATCATCCGTCCTTAAAAGGACGTAGTGGACGTGTCTGCGTTGTGTTGTGGTTTGCAGTATAACTGTTATATTTTCGCCTTTCGGCCCAACACATCCTACATCAGCACGACATTTTTGAGTACCGGGTTGTCTTCCCTCTTCGATCCCTGCACCCTTGGCCAGATTAGACAGGTTAGTCTGTTACTGGAGGCACCGCGGTGAGGTGGAGCAGGGACTGGATGGTTTTGGTTCACCGATCCTAGCGCAAACCATCAGCTGTGGGTCGTTGACAACTTCGAGCTCTGGTGCTGGTAGGCGCGCTTTCGCCTCCGCTCTCCTTATTTAAGAACTGTTATATCGATCACAAGGCAACATATTACATGATTACGTAGTTCGCCTAACGTAGAAGACAAGATAAGTCAAGATTTAGATAATAAATGTTAAGTATTTACCTGAGCATGGTTGAGGGATGCGGTCTATGTCTGCATCTGTAGACTTCATCATTAGAATCAGTGACCATATTAAGGAATTTAACTGCATCTTTATGTAGATCGAACCTATGACCAAAAATAAAGTTATAAAAAATTTAAATTTACACACATAAATGATACAGAAATATCGTTTAAGGTACCTTGCTTAATGAAAAAGAGCAATGAAGACATATTAAAAGATTTAAACATTAAATAGAACTGGCTTATTGTTACAATTCTACATGGGAAATAACTCCAGGGCTAAAACTAAGAATATCAAATTGTTATATCTTCTCAACATTCCTATATGGTGCAGAAACTTGGACATTATACAAGAAAACAGAACACAGAATTGAATCCTTTGAAATGGGGATATATAGAAGAATAGGTAGAATTGGATGGAAAGAAAAGAAAACAAACAATGAAGTCTTAAAACAAGTAAAAATGAAAAGAAAACTACTAAACACAATTCAAACAAGACAAATTAGATTTTTTGGGCATGTTCATAGACACAACATCTTACTAAAAGTAATCTTGGAGGGGAAAATACAAGGTAAAAGAGGCAGAGGCAGACTAACATAGACGAGTAACATCAAAAGATGGACAAATCAGCCTATCACCATCAAAGCAAGAGAGAGAGAGCAGAATGGCGCTCAATGGTAGCCAACCTTCGTTGTGGGGATGGCACTCGATGATGATGATGACATGGGAAATAAAATAATGTGACCACATCTAAAGACACATCGGATTTAAAAGAATAATATGGGAGGTATGGTTCCTGGTTGGCAAATCAGAGGCAGACCAAGAAAAAGATGGTTTCAAGATATAAAAAGTAAAGTAAGTAAGTAAAGTACCCCCGTCACGCCAAGTGGCGTATAGGGAAATATGGTGTTAGTGACCCTATATTTTACAGACCTTCAGCACATGATTTTTGGGGTAATGTGATTGGTATGACGCCCGTGCTGCTTTACTTTCCCAGAAAAAAATCCGGTACCCATTTAAGGCTGGGTGAACCCGGAAGCCGTCGGTTGGGATCGAACCCTACCCCTTGTCCTTTATAGTCCAGTTCACTAACCACTTAGCTATCGCGGCTCCCTCAAGATATAAAGGTGACTCTAAATACTAGAACAGAAGTGGTAGATCTGGCTAGATAGCGGGTAGTAATATCTAATGTCTAGCCCCTTCTGGGCAGTGAGATCCGATATCCAGCCCTCTATGGGTAGTGAGATCATACGTCCAGCCCTCTCTGGATAGTGAGATCCGATGTCTTGCCCTCTCTAGGTAGTGAGATCCGATGTCTAGCCCTCTCTAGGTAGTGAGGTCCGATGTCTTGCCCTCTATGCGTAGTGAGATCCGACGTCCAGCCCTCTCTGGATAGTGAGATACGATGTCTAGCCCTCTCTGGGTAGTGAGATCCGACGTCCAGCCCTCTCTGGGTAGTGAGATCCGACGTCCAGCCCTCTCTGGATAGTGAGATCCGACGTCCAGCCCTCTCTGAGTAGTGAGATCCGATGTCTTGCCCTCTCTGGATAGTGAGATCCGACGTCCAGCCCTCTCTGGGTAGTGAGATCCGACGTCCAGCCCTCTCTGGATAGTGAGATCCGACGTCCAGCCCTCTCTGGGTAGTGAAATCCGACGTCCAGCCCTCTCTGGATAGTGAGATCCGACGTCCAGCCCTCTCTGGGTAGTGAAATCCGACGTCCAGCCCTCTCTGGGTAGTGAAATCCGACGTCCAGCCCTCTCTGGATAGTGAGATCCGACGTCCAGCCCTCTCTGGATAGTGAGATCCGATGCTTCATCCTTTATGGGTAGTGAGATCCGATGTCTTGCCCTTTATGGGTAGTGAGATCCGACGTCCAGCCCTCTCTGGGTAGCGGGATCCGATTTCTTGCCCTCACTGGGTAGTGAGAACCGATAACTCGCCCTCTCTGGATAGTGAGATCCGATGCCTAGCCCTCTCTTGGTAGTGAGATCTGATGTCTAGCCCTCTCTGTGTAGTGAGATCCGATGTCTAGCCCTCTCTGAGTAGTGAGATCCAATGTCTAGCCCTCTATGGGTAGTGAGATCTGATGTCTAGCCATCTCTAGGTAGTGAGATCCGATGTCTAGCCCTCTCTGGGTAGTGAGATCCAATGTCTAGCCCTCTCTGGGTAGTGAGATCTGATGTCTAGCCATCTCTAGGTAGTGAGATCCGATGTCTAGCCCTCTCTGGGTAGTGAGATCCGATGTCTTGCCCTCTCTAGGTAGTGAGATCCGATGTCTAGCCCTCTCTGGGTAGTGAGATCCGATGTCTAGCCCTCTCTGGGTAGTGAGATCCGATGTCTAGCCCTCTCTGGGTAGTGAGATCCGATGTCTAGCCCTCTCTGGGTACCGAGATCCGATGTCTAGCCCTCTCTGGGTAGTGAGATCCGATGTGTAACCCTGAAGGAAAACGTCACAAAACAAGTCTGGCATGAATTTGCTCATTTTAAATGTCTCTTGGAACTTTTAATTTGAAACGGGAATATTGGCCCCAGTCCGGACATACAATTATTAAGCAAAATCTAGCAATGTTGAAGTCGGATATAACGGGCCAAAATGCGCAGAAATTGTTACTTTACCGTAAAGTAACGACACAAGTCATCCATGAACAGGTGAACAAAAAGAGGAATAAAACACGTTCTTTTTTTGAGCAGTGGGAATGATGAGAGCTTTGTCTTTCTCTCTTTCTTTCTTTCTTTCTTTCTTTCTTTCTTTCTTTCTTTCTTTCTTTCTTTTTCTCTTTCTTTCGCTCTTTTTTTCGCTCTTTCTTTCTTTCATCTTAATTTTTTTCTTACTTTTGTCTTTCTTTATTCTTTTCTTTCTTTCTTTCTTTTTTTTTGTTTGTTTATTTCTTGTATTTTCTTTTATTCTTTTGTTCGTTTTAGTTCGGTTTTATTTTATTTTATTTTTTTTTATTTTGCGTTCGCCAGCTTTGACCTCTGACGAAGTCCCTGTAGAGACCAGGACCTGAATTTTGCTTGTTAATTCGTTTTTTTCCTGGTAGACGTGTGCACAGGGGTCCCTCGCCGCACAGGCAGATAACCCCGAATTCGGAGGTACTCATATTTTTTTCTGTCAGTAGTTAGGCCTGTAGGCATTTTATCCGTTCCAGCCAGACTGTCAGTCTTGAGTTCTTTAGTAACACCAACCGCTGTCTTTGAACCCAACCCCATCGATCTTTCTCAGCAAGCTCATCGATTCACTCAGAAAATACATGAGTAAAAGGTTGTTTCTTCTAGCCAGGCTATCGGTTTAGTTACTGCTCTGATCTCCATGGAAACTGAGCCTGGCGTAGAGTTACAAACAGCTGCAATAACTCTACTTTGGGGGCATCGGTAGCCTAGTTGGGAAAACCACCCGACTGAACTACCGACGTTCGGACAACCCGTGTTCGATTCCCGCTGGGAGCAGTGTGAGTTGTACTCGTGGTTGCAAAAAAAAAATACCCCCACGGTCGACCCAGTCATTGTCAGAAATGGGTACCAGGGTATTACCCTGGGAAGGTGAGGAATGTCGCCTCGCATTTGAGTTTCGATGCATGAGGTGACACTATCTAGAAATCTTCGAACATTTCTGGATAGGCGGCCAAGCACATATGGGTGGAAACTCGTGTGCTAAGACGCCGGTTCAAGTCTCGTACTTTACCTTTACTCAACTTTATATCCACTCATTTGACATTGTATTGTGGTACCGCATTTGCTATTCAAATGCAGCAGACCAGACTAGTAAATCTTGCTGCATTAAAAACAGGATTCTGTAGTAGGATCTTCATCATTTCTGGATCGCTGATGCCTAATCTGGAACTCAGTCTACAAATGTGTTATTTGTAAGTTAAAACTAATCTATTTGAAAGTTGACAATTAAAAAGTGACCAAGGTATGCTGTCGCCAGCCTCATGCTGCCATGAGAAATTCGAAAGGACCCTCGATCACTTGGGGGTGAGACGAGTAGAATAACCAATTACCGAGGTATGCTGTCGCCAGCCTCATGCTACAGCCTCATGCTTTCATGAGAAATTCGAAAGGACCCTCGGACACTGGGGGTGAGACGAGTAGAATAACGAGTTACCGAGGTATGCTGTCGCTAGCCTCATGCTACAGCCTCATGCGTCCATGAGAAATTCGAA
The DNA here is from genome assembly GCA_032433765.1 of Megaustenia siamemsis. Taxonomy (NCBI): domain Eukaryota; kingdom Metazoa; phylum Mollusca; class Gastropoda; order Stylommatophora; family Ariophantidae; genus Megaustenia; species Megaustenia siamemsis. The sequence goes on along the minus strand of JAVIAB010000145.1, from coordinate 18,354,757 downwards.
AGGACCCTCAGTACAGCAAGGAACATAAGTAAATATCGAGATGTTAGATGGCCTCAAGTGGTACTCTCTAACCCGAAACGTTGGGGAAAATAACATTGATCTTGTAATAAAGACGCGGACGTCAAAGAAACCACGACGCTCATGGCGTTGTTGCATTTAAATTATAGCATTAAACATGTTTATCTATCTATCTATCTATCTATCTATCTATCTATCTATCTATCTATCTATCTATCTATCTATCTATCTATCTATCTATCTATCTATCTATCTATCTATCTATCTATCTATCTATCTATCTATCTATCTATCTATCTATCTATCTATCTATCCATCCATCCATCCATCCATCCATCCATCCATCCATCCATCCATCCATCCATCCGTCCGTCCGTCCGTCCGTCCGTCCGTCCGTCCGTCCGTCCGTCCGTCCGTCCGTCCGTCCGTCTGTCTATCTATCTGTCTATCTGTCTATCTGTCTATCTGTCTATCTATCTATCTATCTATCTATCTATCTATCTATCTATCTATCTATCTATCTATCTATCTATCTATCTATCTATCTATCTATCTATCTATCTATCTATCTATCTATCTATCTATCTATCTATCTATCTATCTATCTATCTATCTATCTATCTATCTATCTATCTATCTATCTATCTATCTATCTATCTATCTATCTATCTATCTATTCTATCTATCTATCTATCTATCTATCTATCTATCTATCTATCTATCTATCTATCTATCTATCTATCTATCTATCTATCTATCTATCTATCTATCTATCTATCTATCTATCTATCTATCTATCTATCCGCCCTAATATATGTCTGTTTTTTTATCCCTCTATCTATCTCAATTGTATGTTAGCCTTTCTCTATTACTTTCGTTTCTTTCTTTCCCTTCCTCTATATAGATATTCATAATTTTCTAGACAGACAACAAGAATTTGAGGTTGTATATAATATAAAATTGTTATGGAAACAGAATCATAGGTTTAAAGCAGTGATCTCTACAATATGTGCCATTTTTGCACGCAAGTTTTCTGTTTTTTGACATTGTGGTTCTGCCCTGTGTGCCGTCTTCGGCTCGAAAGGACAATAGATTGATATATAATATAAAACGGACAGTGCTAACATCATAAGCCACTATCTAATCTGTATCTAACTTTTCGAGAAAGGAAAAAAAAAAAAGAAACACGCCATTCAAATATCCGTGTTAAGTCAGTTTAATAGGACCTTGTTTGTACTAGTTGCAGACCCCTGTCAGCCTGGAAATCCTTGTGTACGTGTATGTTTGAATTGTAACTTACATCCACTACCTGCTTTGATGTATCGCGAGCATGTGACGTCATGTATAACAACCAATGGCAGATTCTGCCCAAACCAGAACTGGTTTTACTTAAAACAAGATCTGACGTCACGGTTTTAGCGTCACATGTTCCATTTGGTTATTTGGTTATGGAAGGCTCCGGTATCACAGCAAACGAATTAAAATCCATAATTGTTCAACGGCCCGTGCCAGCCTAATCATCCGAATTAATATCTCATCTCCCAAACAAAGAAAGGTAGCTGTAGTCCCCATCATAGCAGTCTCAACACACGCTTTAAAGACATAAGGCGAAACCGCGCAGAAAGTGAACACAGCCAACTAATCCCTGTCATACGATATCATCATTCATCGTAAACAATTGGAATATCGAAACATGATTAAAATGGATGAGACACACAGGCTCACGGTGTGCACAGAGCACTCAGTAGCTCCTGCAATAAGCCTGACTTGGAATATAAATACTTGTTGCATCAAGTCGAAGACCAAGATGCCTGGTGTACGACCAGCGAATGGAGGAAAAACGCATCCCCAAGCAAATAATGTATGGTGAACTAACACACGGAAAAAGACAAATCGGCACTTAAACTACGATATAGAGATATCTGTAAATCATCTCTGATGTACTTCTCCGTCTGTGAAAATGACTGGGAACATCTGGCAAGTGATCGCACATCATGGAAAGCATGTATAAGGAATGGTATAACATCATTTGGAGCCGCGATAGCTCAGTGGTTAGTGAACTGGACTACAAAGGACAAGAGGTAGGGTTCGATCCCAACCGACGGCTTCCGGGTTCCCCCAGCCTTTAATGGGTACCGGATTTTTTTCTGGGAAAGTAAAGCGACAGGAACGTAATACCGACCACATTACCCCAAAAATCATGTACTGAGGGTCTGTAAAATTTATGGTCACTAACACCATATTCCATATACGCCGTGACGGGTTTACTTTACTTTTTGGCGTGGCGGGGGTACTTTACTTTTTGGCGCGACGGAGGTACTTTACTTTTTGACGTGACGGGGGTACTTTACTTTTTTGGATTGATGGGGATATTTTGCTTTTTGGCGTAACGGTGTTACTCTACTTTTTGGCGTGACGGGGTACTTTACTTTTTGGCGTGACGGCGGTACTTTACTTTTTGGATTGACGGGAATATTTTGCTTTTTGGCGTAACGGCGTTACTCTACTTTTTGGCGCAACGGGGGTACTTTACTTTTTTTCTAACGATAGAAACAAATCATTTTTGTCTACCGCGGGTTTCGAAAACTGTACGCCGGCTTGACAATTCATAAGCAGCAAAAATGCGCTCAAGTTGCAACAAAGCTTGTCAAACCACCTGACAACTACCAACACTCCCGTGCAATCACTCTAGAGTCAAAACGGGCGCCATGCATCGCAATCTTCTTCCCAACGTTGAGCTACTAATTCCATACCTCGATTTTAGACTGAAATAAAAATAACCACTACCGAGATAAAGTGTGTTAGACGCATGCCATGAAACAACCTGATATATAAGATCAGAAATGAAGAACTTAGAAAATGTTAGAAATAATTCCAGCCAATGAATATATAAAGAAACAACAGATAAACTAGTGTGGCTGTATGATAAGACATAAAGATTAAAACGCAACACAACGAGCCTTTAATAAACCTTACTTACTTACATTAAATACCCCAGCCCCGCCAAGAGGCGTATAGGGAATATGGTGTTAGTGACCATATATTTTACAGACCTTCGGCACATGATTTTTGGGGTAATTTGGTCGTTATTACGCCCGTGCCGCTTCCCTTTCCCAGAAAAAAATCTGGTACCCATTAAAAGCTGGGTGAGCCCGGAAGCCGTCGTTTGGGATCGAACCTCTTGTCCTTTGTAGTCCAGTTCACCAACCACTAAGCTATCGCGGCTCCTTAATAAACCTTACGAGAACACCAAACTCCAGGGCCGACCACGAAAAAAAGATGAATTGATGAAATGTTAGAAAAACTTGAAAACACAACAGCGAGGCCGACAATAGAGCAAACGATCGCAAATTACGTAGGGAGGTCAAAAAGTAATGCACACCAATTTTTTTCTCGGAAACTATTCGGGCAAAATGTGTGAAATTTTCACAGATTGTAGCTGAACATCCCTTGACACTACCTATTTGTCAACATAATCGCCGTCCAAGCGTATTGCTTTACGCCAACGCGAAACTAGGTCATGAATGCCTCGTTTGTACCAAGTTTTGTCCTGCTCGCGTAGCCATTTTTTAACTGCACGGATCACACCCTCATTATTGTCAAAGTGTGTCCCACGCAGGAATTTTTTGAGTAGTCCAAACAGATGGAAATCTGAGGGAGCCAGATCAGGGCTGTAAGGAGGATGGGGCAGTACAGTCCAACCAAATTTGTTGATTGCTTCCCGTGTTACCAGACTTGTGTGAGGGCGTGCATTGTCATGTTGAAGCAACAAATCTGCAGATGGCTTATTAGGCCGAACTCTGTGGAACCGATTTTTGAGTTTTGTCAGTGTATTGATGTAAGCTGTCGAGTTGATTGTCTCACCTCTTGTCACTACATCTACAAGAATCACACCATCAATGTCCCAGAAGACAGTGATCATCACCTTTCCGGCTGATGGAGATGTTTTGAATTTTTTTCTTTTTGGTGACTGCGGATGATGCCATTCCATTGACTGCATTTTTGTTTCAGGCTCATAATAATGTGCCCACGTTTCGTCACCGGTAACAACTTTTGACAAAAACATTTCTCCTTCAACACCGAAACGCTCCAACAATTCAGAACAGAATGTTTTCCTTTGAACTCTGTGATCATTTGTTAGGCACCGAGGAACCCATCGAGCGCAAATCTTTGAATATCCGAGAGTTTTAAAATTGCGATTGCACTTCCCTTGCTGACTGTAAGCTGTAATGCCAATTGCTGACTAGTGATACGCCTATCCTTACGAATAATGGCATCAGCCCGGTTTAACATGTATGTGCTGGTAGCCGAGGCAACACGTCCAGAACGCGGTAAATCATGCAGCTCCACTCGTACACTTTCTGCAGCTTTAATTCTCTGAACCCAGCGACTAACTATGCTCCTATCGACTGCAGAACATTTGTACACTGCACACAGTCGTTTATGAATGTTTGCCACAGTTTCTTTTTCCGCAACCAGAAATTCTATGACAATTCGCTGTTTGTAACGGACATTGTTGACAAGCTCCATTTTAACGGTTCATAGATTGCGTAATATTTATCAGAATGCTGTGCAATTTGGTACACATAATTGGAACATGTCATATTCTAAGTGTGCAAAATTTCATATTCCTATCTTTATTATTAGCCGAGAAAAAAATTGGTGTGCATTACTTTTTGACCTCCCTTTAGTATATCTCCCCTCGACGCTGAAAGATAAACGAGGAAGGAAAGAAGAAGTAGGCTAAACAATACTCTATCTATCTATCTATTGACCTTTCGAGCCGTAGCCAGCCCATAGGGCGAGGCGTAGACCAAGATACTCTCTCTCTCTTATCTAAATTTTTATTCTAGCAGTTTTCAATTCTTTTAAAGATATTTTATCAAATCTCGCCATTTGCATCTAAAGGTAAAGGTAAAGTACGAGACTTGAACCGGCGTCTCAGCACGCGAGTTTACACCCATATGTGCTCGGCCGCCTATCCAGAAATGTTCGGAGATTTCTGTATAGTGTCGCCTCAAGCATCGAAACTCAGATGCGAAGCGACATTCCTCACCTTCCCAGGATAATACCCTGGTACCCATTTCTGCCAACGGCTGGGTAGACCGTGGGGGTATTTTTTTTATTTTTCCAACCACGAGTACAATTCACACTGCTCCTAGCGGGAATCGAACACGGGTTGTCCGGGATGCCATTTGCATCTGTTCTGTGCAAGCAGCTCTATCTCGTTGAGGGAGCCGATTCCTGCTGCTCTTGCCTCTCTCATCAATGTTCTTCTCAGTGTCTCTCTGGGTATTCAAACAATAATTATCGGTTGCAAATTGACATGTTAACATGTTTGATCGGGCCAGTAGCAAGACGTTACAGTTTTTGTTTCATGGGACAGCTTTGCTTCATGACCATGATCTTAATAATTTTTTTTACAAATCTCCATTCATCTCTCTCTCTCTCTCGCACGCGCGCACACCCACCCACACACACGCACACAACACACACACACACACACACACACACACACACACACACACACACACACACACACACACACACACACAAACACACAGATGTACACATATTTATCCGTATGAATTTTTTTACACAAGCAATCATGAAAAAAAAGTAAAGTACACCCGTCACGCCAAGTAGCGTATAGTGAAATATAGTGTTTGTGACAATAAATTTTACAGACCTTCGGCACATGATTTTTGGGGTAATGTGGTCGGTATTACGCCCGTGCCGCTTTACTTTCCCAGAAAAAAATCCAGTACCCATTTAAGGCTGGGTGAACTCGGAAGCCATCGGTTGGAATTACCTCCTTACCTCTTGTCCTTTGTAGTCCAGTTCACTAACCACTGAGCTATCGCGGCTCCCAACATACATATGTACACATATATATCCGTATTATTTTTTTTTTACACGTGCAAACATAGTACATGATAATATCTTTGAGTATTAGGAAAAAAATGCCAAAATAAATTGTCTGGCTACTTATCTCGATCGCCTGGTCCAGCAAAGACTATCCTGAAAGGAACTGTGGAAAGGGAGAGAATGAGAGGCAGACGGAGTAAGAGATGGGAAGATAACATCGACGAATGGAGAGCCTAAACTTTTCTTGAGTCCCAAAGAATATTTGAAGATTTGCAGAAGTGGAGAAGGTTAACGACGAGTGTCAGTGGTGACACAATGATCTCCTGCCTTATGGGGTGAAGACAAAGAAGAAGAGGATGGTAGCAACAGGAAGAAAGAATACAGACCCCATAACCTATAAATGTTGTGATCTATATGTTTGTACGTTATACTTATATATCTATCTATATAACATTTTTGTGTAAGCACGTTCTACGTAAAGGTAGATGTAAAGTACGAGACTTGAACCGGCGTCTTAGCACGCGAGTTTCCACCCATATGTGCTCGGCCGCCTATCCAGAAATGTTCGGAGAGTTCTGTATAGTGTCGCCTCAAGCATCGAAACTCAGATGCGAGGCGACATTCCTCACCTTCCCAGGGTAATACCCTGGTACCCATTTCTGCCAACGGCTGGGTCGACCGTGGGAGTATTTTTTTTCAAACCACGAGGAATATGTACCTTTGTACCTTATCGCGGTCAGGGGAGAGAAGAATGGAGCCACTGTTACCTGCCACGAATGTTGTAAGAGACGACTATGGAGGGTGGGGTCAAGGTCTTAGCTGTGCTACAGAGTTCGTACATCTGAGCTAAGTCATCTTTAGCACTTGCACTAGCGTGTGCTTCATAATAGGGAAGGTCTGGGGATCTGAGCTAAGTCATCTTTAGCACTTTCACTAGCGTGTGCTTCGTACTAGGGAACGTCGTGGGAAACTGAGCTAAGTCATCTTTAGCGCTTTCACTAGCACGTGCTTCATACTAGGGAAGGTCCTGGGAACTGAGCTAAGTCATCTTTAGCACTTTCACTAGCGCGTGCTTCATACTAGGGAAGGTCCTGGAAACTGAGCTAAGTCATCTTTAGCACTTTCACTAGCGTGTGCTTCATAATAGGGAAGGTCTGGGAACTGTGCTAAGTCACCTTTAGCGCTTTCACTAGCGTGTGCTTCATAATAGGGAAGGTCTGGGAGCTGAGCTAAGTCACCTTTAGCGCTTTCACTAGCGTGTGCTTCATACTAGGGAACGTCGTGGGAAACTGAGCTAAGTCATCTTTAGCGCTTTCACTAGCGCGTGCTTCATACTAGGGAAGGTCCTGGGAACTGAGCTAAGTCATCTTTAGCACTTTCACTAGCGTGTGCTTCATACTAGAGAACGTCGTGGAAACTGAGCTAAGTCATCTTTAGCGCTTTCACTAGCGTGTGCTTTATACTAGGGAAGGTCCTGGGAACTATGGAATCTTCCGTTGTCCAATGAAGATGATCTCTTAACTAATCTGTGTATGCTCTACCTTTGTATATGTATAGTAGGCCCATACACATCTTGTACTATAAATCAGAAACAAAAGTTATATTTTCCTCTTGAAGTTCGTAATAAGTTTTTGTTTTTTTATATTTCAGAACAGCGTTTCTCAAACTGTGCTCCGCAGCACCCCAGGCGTCCGCGTGGGCGTCACAGGCGGTCCACGAAGGCTTGAAGAATAGTATGATATTTTGTAGCTTAATGGAAAGATAGAATGAATGAAAACATACATTAAAATGAATCCTGGGGGTCCGCGGCTACGAAGGTTATTTAATTGGGTCTGATATAATGGGGTTCTGTTCCTTTCTCATTGCATGGCCAAAAAATGAAAATTGTTTCTTCCTAATATTGAAAATAGTTCTATTTTTTTTATTTGACCTCCTTAAGTTAGTTTTCATTACTCTTCCTTGCTGTTCATAGTATTCTCAACATTCTTCTGTACAAGCATATTTCTTCAGCCACCAGTGATTCTGGGAGTCGCGATAGCTCAGTGGTTAGTGAACTGGACTACAAAGGACAAGGGATAGGGTTCGATCCCAACCGACGGCTTCCGGGTTCACCCAGCCTTAAATGGGTACCGGATTTTTTTTCTTGGAAGGTAAAGCAGCACGGGCGTAATACCGACCACATTACCCCAAAAATAATGTGCTGAAGGTCTGTAAAATATAGGGTCACTAACACCATATTTCCCTATACGCCACTTGGCGTGACGGGGGTACTTTACTTTTTACTCCAGTGATTCTCTTATTTGTTGTCCTGTTGTCCAGACAAGCATTAATAAATAGTAACATATCGTCATGCATAAATAAATAAGCAAAAGCGGCTTTCCAAAAAATGAGGAAGATACTGTGCAATCAATTTTTGACAATAGAAACAAGAAAGAGAGTTCTTAAATGTTATGTAGAGCCAGTCTTAACATATGGATGCGAATCGTGGACAATAGGACAACAGACAAGAAAATCACTGGAGGCTGTAGAAATGTGGTTTTACAGAAGAATGTTGAGAATACAATGGCCAGATAAGAAGAATAATGAAAACGTTCTGAAAGAGGCCGAAGCAAAAAGAGAGCTAATTTCCAATATTAGGAAGAAACAATCATCATTTTTTGGCCACGTAATGAGAAGAGAACAGCTGGAATATATTATAACAACTGGAAAAATTGAGGGACGAAGAGATAGAGGGAAGCAAAGAGAAAAAATACCAGACAGCTTAAGAGAATGGCTTGGCAGAAGGTCAACAACAGAAATGATAAATAACTGTCAAGATCAAATGTTATGGAGAGACATGATCACCTACGCCAGCAGGAATTGTTATTGATGATGATGAGTAATTGTACTATCTGTGCGTGTTTAGTAAGAAAATCAAACCACTCCCATAAAACATCAGTATTAAGAATGAGGAGAATGTATTAGAATAACTAGACCCATGGCATCCTCATCCATAAATGCAGCAAAATGTTTCAAGATTTGAAACTAAAACTCCACTTTTAGATGAAAACAACTGTGCAGTGCAGACGAAATACAGCCCCCTAGCTTCCACGCCGTTTGGACACGATCGGAGGTATAGAAAGATCTGAGAAATAGCGAAACCCAGTCTCAGTACAGAGTTAAATTTACCTGACAAAGGGAACATCAAAGAGGGTGAATATGTGCGCGTGAATACGTCTGGGGGTCTAATGGAGCCTAGATCAGGAGTAATCCCAGGCAGAGCAGGTCAAAGGTTAACAAGCAGACTTAATTCACGCACTAATTTGGTCTGCTCTATAAAAAGATTTACATGCCAGGGAAAAATCGGGACGCGGTGTCTCCAGACCTGTTCTGGTCTGGTCTCCGAAGGTTATTTCCTTTTGCCCGTATGTCTCTGTGTGTGTATGTGTATATCATCATCATCATCATCATCATCATCATCATCATCATCATCATCATCATCATCATCATCATCATCAAGTACCGGGCCTGCTGGTGTAGGTGATCATGTCTCTCCACAACTTTCGATCACGACAGTTATTTATCATTTCTGATGTTGACCTTCTGCCAAGCCACTCTCTAAAGCTGTCTGGCATTTTTTCTGTTTGCTTCCCTCTATCTCTTCATCCCTCAATTTTCCCAGTTGTTACAATATATTCCAGTTTGTTCTCTTCTCATTACATGGCTAAAAAATGATGATTGTTTCTTCCTAATATTGGAAATTAGCTCTCTTTTTGCTTTGATCTCTTTCAGAACATTTTCATTACTCTTCTTAGCTTTTCATGGTATTCTCAACATTCTTCTGTAAAACCAATATTTGTATATATGTGTGTGTTTAATGTTTAAATTACAATTTTGTAACTTGTTCGTTTGTTTGTTTTGTGTACCTCATCTTTAATTATCTAGTGTAGTTCTGATAGATCCAATTGTTGCGTGAATGTAATCTTTTCCAACTTTTCATACCCGCAGCCGCGTGTTTATGTGTCCTTCGCCATTTAGGCAGATATTCTCTCACTTCAAAGTTAATCTCATCTTTTTAATTTTTTTTTAATTCTTGAGAGCGCATTAAAATATTAAATGGGATCGTCATCATCATGTGCCATTCCAGTTGGCATAGGCAATCATGTCCTTCCACAATCTTCTATCTACAGTTCACCGTATCAGTTCTGTTGTTGACTGTTTTCCGTGCCATGACACCAAGCTATTCAGTATTTTCTTTCTTTATCGTCCGCGATCTCTCTTTCCTTTTATTTTGTCAGTTGTAACAAAATATTCAAAATTTCCTCTTCTCATGATGTGCCCGAAAAATGTTGATTGTTTCTTTCTGATGTTTTTTTAGGAGCTCCCTTTTCGTGTTGGCCTCTTTGAGAATTTCCTCATGAATCTTTTTAGCTGTACAGGGAACTTTCGACATTCTTCTGAGAAATCCTATCTCTGTGGCCTCTAATCGTCTTTTCATTTGTTTTTCTACTGTCCATGGTTTGCTTCCATAGGTCAGAATTGGTTCTAAATAGTACCGATGAACTCTCTTTCTCACTTCTATTGACATAGATTTGTTGCATAAAATATTTTTCATTTTCTGATAGAGATCATTACATTTATTTCATCTTTGAACGAATCGTTCTTGAAACTGAGAGTCACACTGGGGTGATGTATGTAGCTTCACTGGGCATTATGAGAATAGGGAATTCGGTGCTTGTTCCTTTTTGTACTTACCTCCCCCAACTCAGTAACCCAGGTACCCATTTTTTAAACTGGTTTGACTGGAGAACATGAAACTGAGAGTCACAATGGAGTGAGGTATGTAGCTTCACTGGGCATTATGAGAATAGGGAAGTCGGTGCTTCTTCCTATTTGTACTTACCTCCCCCAATTCAGTAACCCAGGTACCCATTTTAAAAACTGGGTTGACTGGAGAACATGAAACTGAGATCAAAATTCCAATTACCAGCAAGACATGTATTCATTTTCCTGGCGGTTCAAAGACCTCAATTAGGGCGAAAGTCATAGTTCTCCATGAATGACGATTTGCTGATCGTTCTTGTAGTTCTTGTAATTCTTGTAGTTCTTGTAGTTCTTGTAGTTCTTGTAGTTCGTGTAGTTCTTGTAGTTCTTGTAGTTCTTGTAGTTCTTGTAGTTCGTGTAGTTCTTGTAGTTCTTGTAGTTCTTGTAGTTCTTGTAGTTCTTGTAGTTCTTGGTTGTTTCTTTGTCCCACGGTTGAGCCTTTACTAGAAATTGTTCTGCGTAGGGATTTTCTTGGGTTGCCTTGCTTTCTTTTACCAGATGTTTTATTTTACCAGATGTTTTCTTTTACCAGATGTTTTCTTTTAGCAGATGTTTTCTTTTACCAGATGTTTTCTTTTACCAGATGTTTTCTTTTACCAGATGTTTTCTTTTAGCAGATGTTTTTTTTTACCAGATGTTTTCCACATGAATGCCTGGCGGAGAAGTCTTTCTTTATTCATTCTCAGCACATGACCGATGTAATTCCAACGCCTTCTTCTTATAAAGCTCGGCACGTATTCTTGTTTTGATCTGTCCCTTGTCTGTTCCATGGATAGATATGGTGCTACTAATACACCGCTGACTCCCTTTTGAAATTGTACTTTGTTAAAACACACAACTTCTTATCCAACCCATAAACCACTGGGTCATTTTAGTATAATTGACAGACTGTCTCAATTTAAGTCTATCTTCAGTCATTTTTAAGGACTCTGCAAAGTCGAGGCCTCTCCATTCTTTAATGTCATCTTCCCATATGTTCTCTACATACCTCTCCTTTTTCCTTCTATCACAGTTCTCTGCTGAATTCTCTTTGTCGGGCCAGTGAGCAGGGTGCATTAATTGTAATGCTTTAGTAGTCTTGCTTTTTTGCTCACTTCATGTATTTAAACTGTAGATGATTAGTCGTATATGGTACATTTAATTCGGTTAGGGCAGATTAGCTTCAGACACGAACAATGCTTGAAAGAAAGACACAATCTTTGCGTGCAAAATGAAACGTGTAAGGAAATCTGTGAACAAAATTAGGAGAATTAACGAACTGAGACTTGAGAGAAAATATTGGGAATAACATCAATATGTATATATATGGCGTTTGGCGTCTTGACAGGCGGTTGGTAGCAAGCAATTACGATAAGTCAGCAGTTTGGTAAAAATATTAGTGTCTCATGCTGGATGCTGGTTTGCTGGGCAGCTTCTCTCATGGCTCAGACTGTCAATATTGGAAAGACAGATCCATCCGCAGAACGAACAAGTTATATTCGTGATATCTAGCCTTGTTTCTTTTCACCGGCGCCTTTTGTCTTCTGAATTTGACATCAACACTGCTTCAAATGTTGCTGTGCTATTTTTTATATTCTTTTTCTCATGTGCCCCAATCTGCAGCCAGATTTTCCCAGTGTCTTTCACTGATAGAGAATTCCAACAAGAACCCTGCAAACATCCTTATAACTCAGCACTGGTCTGCCCTTTGATTTCTTTCTGTTCTTAAGTTCGCCATACAATATTTGTTTGGGAATACGATCGTTTGCCATTCTTCTTACATGACCCAGCCACCTTAGTTTACGACTCCGAAGTGTTGCCATGATGGATGGGAGTTTTATTAGTTGTAAAACATTAGAGTTGGTTACTTTATCCTGCCATTTGATGCGCATATCATGAACACAGCATCTATAAGTAAGGGGCATGATAAGTGAGGAACAATATGAATTTGTGGAAGGAAATAGCATCAATAATAAAATATATGTCCTGAGACCATTGATAGAAAGAGCAATCTATTGTCCTTTCGAGCCGAAGACGGCACATAGGGCAGAACCACAATCTCAAAAACAGAAACCTTGCATGCCAAAGTGGCACATATTGCAGAGATCACTGCTCTAAAATCTATGGCGCTGTTTCCATAACAATACTTATTACAAAAAGAGCAATAGAGGTAAAGAAAGATCTATATATGTGCTTTATAGAATACAAAAAAAAACAAACATTTGACAAAGTAAAACAAAGGGAAATAATCTATATATGTGCTTTATAGAATACAAAAAAAGCATTTGACAAAGTAAAACAAAGGGAAATAATCAATATGTTGGAGAAATTAAACATTGATTGCAATGATCTGCGAATCTTAATAACATGTACTGGCAAGAAAAAGCAAGTATAAGAATTAGCAACCAAACAGTTCAAATATATAAAACAAAGAGTCAGACAGGGCTGTGTTCTGTCGCCTGAATTTTTTTCACTTTACAGCAAATATATGAGATCAATAGAGATATAAAGAAATTGAAGTTAACGGTCACAACATAAATAATTTGTGATACGTGGATGACACAATCTTAATGGCAGAGACAGAATAAACCACAAGATATGATAGACATAATAGTAAAAGAAAGCAACAAGGAAGGTCTCAGTCTGAATAGTAAGAAAACTGAAGTAATGGTTCTATCGAAGAAACAATCATCACCATCATGCAGCATAAAAATAAACAGGACATATCTGAAAAAAAGTGTAAGCCGTCCACTACTTGGGGCACAATAATAACATCAGATAGGAGATGCACTACAGAAATAAAAAAGCAGAATATCTCAGGCCAAAATAGCATTTCAGAAAATGTAGTGAGATTCGATGTCTAGCCCTCTATGCGTAGTGAGATCTGATATCTAGCCGACTCTGGGTAGTGAGATGCGATGTCTAGCCCTCTCTGTGTAGTGAGATCCGATGTCTAGCCCTCTCTGAGTAGTGAGATCCGATGTCTAGTTCTCTTTGGGTAGTGAAATCTGATGTCTAGCCCTCTCTGTGTAGTGAGATCCGATGTCTAGCTCTCGCTGGGTAGTGAGATCCGATGTCTAGCCCTCTCTGGGTAGTGAGATACGATGTCTAGCCATATTGAATAACGGCATTAAATAGAAGGTCCCGTGTGCTCTCACGCACGTTAAAGAATCCTTGGCAGTTAAAACCGAAAAGAGTAGGCCATATATATGGCCGCGGCCAGGGAAAAATTGTCAGCTAAAAAAAGTACCCACACCGTGGGTCCCAGTCTGTGCTACAGAGTTCGTGCACGTGAACAAGGATTCTCTTCGGATTTTATTGATATTCTCAAGGGGGATATCGGAGCACCTACGGGCTTCGTCCGGTGTGCAGTAATGATGATCCTAACAACAAACAAACATGAAACAATTCAGTTACAGAGCAAAAAAGAAACTCAGAAAGAGATGGGTAGATGGCATGAAAGCAACATTAAGTAAATGTAAATACGACAAGGCGACACTTCAAGCTATACAACTAGTGAAGGCCAGAAAATTACAGATCCCTGCTCTCTTCGACGCTACACGGCACAAAAGTAAAGTAAAGTACCCCCGTCATGCCAAGTGGCGTATAGGGAATGTGGTGTTCATCATCATCATCATCATCATCATCATCATCATCATCGAGTACCGGGCCTACTGGTGTAGGTGATCATGTCTCTCCACAACTTTCGATCTCGGCAGCTATTTATCATTTCTGTTGTTGACCTTCTGCCAAGCCATTCTCTTAAGCTGTCTGGTATTTTTTCTCTTTGCTTCCCTCTATCTCTTCGTCCCTCAATTTTTCCAGTTGTTATAATATATTCCAGCTGTTCTCTTCTCCTTACATGGCCAAAAAAATGATGATTGTTTCTTCCTAATATTGGAAATTAGCTCTCTTTTTGCTTTTACCTCTCTCAGAACATCTTCGTTACTCTTCTTAGCTGTTCATGGTATTCTCAACGTTCTTCTGTAAAATCACATTTCTACAGACTCCAGTGATTTTTTTGTCTTTTCTATTATTGTAGCGATTCCTGATTGTACAAAGACTTACGACGGTGGTTTTCTGTTGCTTTCCGTCGGTTTGTTTACGGTTGGCTCTGCTAGCCTTTGACTAAAAAGTCTCACCCACAAGGCAGCGAGATTGTTTTACTTTGGGGTACACTCCCTTAGCCTTTTACTCTACTGAACTTACCTACAAGGCAGCAGGGCAGCCACCGGTGGTACTGTTTACTGCACACAGTAACAGGTCAAATTACCTGACCTGACAATTCTTGTCTAGGGTTTACTTAACCATAAAAGGGTACTAGAGACTTTTTTGGGAAAAGAAAGACAGCAGTGATGTTGTTCTGACCATAATGGCAAACAAATGTTGTTTTTATTTTTTAACGAGCTTAACAATATATTCCCTATACGCCCACTGTGCTTGAATGAGCACTTTCTTTACAATACATTTTATATTACTTATTTAAACTATATTATTATATTTTGAACAAGAGCAAAGAAGGTTTACAGTGCTTGTTCCTTTTATCGCCAGAGGTGAGAAATTACATTTTCTTAAAATCAATTACTGACTACAAAGAAATAACATAATATACCATCATAAAAATATGCACTAAGGAACCCTGACAGCAATTTACATAACTTCTACTTCCTCTTCTTTCTTCTTTTCTCTTTTCACTGATACCTAAAAGGTGTCGTGGTTTATATCATTTGTCGTTCTTGAGCTGCACGAATTGTTTGAATTATTGATTTTCCTTTCTTCTTACATGTCTCTGTCACTGCATCTATCTATCTTCTTCTTTTCTCTTCTCACTGATACCTAGAGGTGTCGTGGTTTATATCATTTGTCGTTCTTGAGCTGCTCGAACTGTCTGAATTAGTGATTTTCCTTTGTTGTTACATGTCTCTGTAACTGCATCTATCCATCTTCTTCTGGGTCTTCCTCTTGGTCTTTTTCCATGCATTCTCGAGAAGAACGCCCTTGATGGTGACTGGTGAGGATTCACCCTGACCAGGTGACCAAACTATTTAAGCCGTCGTTGTTCTATATTCTTGGCAGGGTTCTGTTCCCACCATTTTTCCTATGGTTTCATTTGGCATTCCATCTCCTCCCGTGCTATCTGTCACTTCTCCCAAGCAACGCATCTCATATAACGGTTGGAAAACGTGTCATTTTTTCTGAAACAAATAACGTTGCCATTTCTCAAGCTTTAATTCTTGACACTCAATTGATGTTATTAACAAAATACTTCGATATTACAACAGCACAGTTACTGATATGATACTCAAAGTCGTATTTTAGCAAGTCTATAAAATGTGATTTTGCCCTGCCATTTCTATCCTTTTATTCTGCGTAAGCATCCATTAATGAAAGTCTGCATTTTCGTGATGGAAAAAAAAAACCTCTACCGAGATAAAGTGTGATAGACGAATGACAGGGAACAGCCTGAGAGATAAGATCAGAAATGAAGAAATGAGAAAACAAAAGTTACGAATAATTCCAGCCATAGAATAAATACAGAAACCACAGATAAAATGGTTTGGTCACGTGATAAGACAGAAAGATCAAAACACAACACTGCGACCCTTCAACAAAGGTAGCGAGAACACCATACTCAAGGACCGACCACGTAAAAGATGAATGGACTGAAGAAATATTACAGACACTAGGAAACATACAGCACTAGAGATTACTAGAAGAGCAAACGATCGTAAATTGTATCTACCCTTGACGCTGAAAGGCAAATGAAGAAGGAAAAAAGAAGATTTTTCGACAAATAAGTTTCGGTTCGCCAGCTCTATGTCTCAGTGACGTACAAAGGGGTTGAATTTGGCGCGAAAGTCACTTTTCCTTCTCTCACCTGCAGCCACATGCTCAAGTGTCACTCGTCATACAGGCACATGTTATCCGACTTAACAGAGAATTCGGCTTTAGAGAACAGAGAATTCGACTTTAGAGAACAGAGAATTCGACTTCAGAGAACAGAGAATTCGACTTCAGAGAACAGAGAATTCGACTTTAGGGAACAGAGAATTCGACTTCAGATAACAGAGAATTCGACTTTATAGAGAACAGATAATTCGACTTTAGAGAACAGAAAATTCGACTTTATAGAGAACAGAGAATTAAACTTCAGAGAACTGAGAATTCACTTTATAGAGAACAGAGAATTTGTCTTTAGAGAACAGAGAATTCGACTTCAGAGAACAGAGAATTAGACTTTAGAGAACAGAGAATTCGACTTCAGAGAACAGAGAATTCGACTTTATAGAGTAAAGAGAATTCGACTTTAGAAATCAGAGAACAGAGAATTAGACTTCAGAGAACAGAGAATTCGACTTCAGAGAACAGAGTATTAGACTTCAGAGAACAGAGAATTCGACTTCAGAGAACGGAGAATTCGACTTCAGAGAACAGAGAATTCGACTTCAGAGAACAGAGAATTAGACTTCAGAGAACAAAGATACTTTTTATGTACTTTCACAGAGAATATCTCTGGAACCCAAACATCAAGGAATACAATTGATTCAATGGAAATAAAATGCTACAGATAATGTTTAAGATATCTTGGATAAACAAAAAGAGCAATGAAGACATATTTAAAAATGTTAACTTTAAAAAGAACAGACCTATACACACTATTCGGGAACCGTGATAGCTCAGTGGTTCATGATGTGGACATCTAAGGACAAGAGGTTGGATCCGATCCTGATCGACGGCTTCCAGGTTCACCCAGCCTTAATTGGGTAATCGATTTTTTTCTGGGAAAGTAAAGCCACACGGGCTTACTAACGGCCACATTTATTAAAAATCATGTACCAAAGGTCTATACAAATTATGGTTACTAACACCATATATATATATCCAGCGAATGGAAGAGAAGCGCATCCCTAGGCAAATACTATATGGTGAACTAACACACGGAAAAAGACAAGTCGGCAGACCTAAACTACGATATAGAGATATCTGTAAATCATCTCTGAATGACTTCTACATTTGTGAATATGACTGGGAACATCTGGCTTGTGATCGCACATCATGGAGAGCATGTATAAGGAACGGTATAACATCATTTGAGACTGTGCTAAGGCAAAACTTAGAAGAGAAAAGGGACTTCCGTTTCTAAGATGGCGGATCTAGTCCACGTTCTCTCGATCGCTGCAAAAAGTGCATTCGATGTCTGATTAATTTCAGTTCTCCATCGCACTCCAATGTGTTAAAGTCAAGATGATGATCTACTTATTACATCTGCTCTAACAAAACAATGTCGTACGCCGGCGATATTCCATTTTCAACAAATCAAGTGTTGTGAATTCAACCTTCCATCGTCTAGGCTTGTTCTGCGCTTTACGCCATATTGGTGCTGTTCATGACCGTTGTTGGATTTGCTTGATGCAAATTATTTCCATGTTACTTATTAATGTGAAATGCTTCGTCAGCCGCAGTTTTAACTCTTTAGGGAATTTGCACCGTGTTCTGTTCGTCGTAGGCTACATTCACTAGAGTAATCAAGAATCTAAAGGGCGCGTCATTGCTGTGCTTGCGCCATTGTTATGTGTGCTACGTCATCGTAATGGCTCATCCTAAATCCCTAAACCGACGTTACGCTAATCTTACGGTCTGTTTTTTGATGTGCGACGGAAATAATCTGACGACTAAATGTGTGTTTATATGTTCGAAATTGGAGTCAACAACGATGGCCTAACATCATCAAGCGCTATACATTTTTAAAGAAATATGACGATCATCACTTTCGGGAGGACATGAAATTCTGGTATATGGTGGATAGGCGGCAGGAACCATTGCAGGCTATGCATGAAAAGTGTTCCTTGTTGCAGTTTCCTCATATTCCATGTCCATGGGGGATTGGTTAGTCTCGAGGCAGGACGCCGGCCTCGGGACAGAGAGGTTGTGGGTTCAAATTTTGGCTACACCGGTTGGGATTTTTATTTATGATTTCTCTCTGTGACAACCACCTCTGGTCTCAGCAGCGAGGCCCGGCTTGAAAAGTCAGTTACTCATCGACGGAAAAAACATGAGTACCTCCGAAGTCGGAGTTATCTGCCTGTGCGGCGAGGGACCCATGTGCACACGACTGCCAGGGAAATATGGATTAACACGCAAAATTCAGTTCCTAGTCTCTAGGGTCTTCGTCAGAGTTGAAAGATGGCGAACGCAACAACAACAGAAGAGAAAAGACTCACGAAAAAGGGTGGAAAACCCTGTGGATCAGTGGACCTGACTTGTTCATTCTGTGACCGTGTGTGGTTTGTCAAACATTGGTAGAATTAGCCACGAGGGAAGCTGTTCGACAAAAACAAAACCTCAAAAAATACACAATAGCCTCCACTAGACCGTCTGACAAGACGAAAAGGGCCATATATAACACCATACGCCACTTTTTAAAAATATAAATGATTCTTTAATTTTCTTTATGTCAATTTACTTTTATTTTTACTTTTATGAACATCATTTACTGAGGAAATTAAAATACCGTGGCCACGTTAAAATACACAGCAGGTTGGAAAGAACAAAACAAAACTGGGAGGCATGGTACATGGGCGACACATCAGAGGCAGATCAAGAATAAGATAGTTTCAAGACATCAAAGTGGCCTTGAACTTAACAAAACTGGGAGGCATGGTTCATGGGCGACACATCAGAGGCAGACCAAGAATAAGATAGTTTCAAGACATCAAAGTGGCCTTGAACTTAACAAAACTGGGAGGCATGGTTCATGGGCGACACATCAGAGGCAGACCAAGAATAAGATAGTTTCAAGACATCAAAGTGGCCTTGAACTTAACAATACTGGGAGGCATGGTTCATGGGCGACGCATCAGAGGCAGACCAAGAATAAGATAGTTTCAAGACATCAAAGTGGCCTTGAACTTAACAAAACTGGGAGGCATGGTACATGGGCGACGCATCAGAGGCAGACCAAGAATAAGATAGTTTCAAGACATCAAAGTGGCCTTGAACTTAACAAAACTGGGAGGCACGGTACATGGGCGACACATCAGAGGCAGACCAAGAATAAGATAGTTTCAAGACATCAAAGTGGCCTTGAACTTAACAAAACTGGGAGGCATGGTACATGGGCGACACATCAGAGGCAGACCAAGAATAAGATAGTTTCAAGACATCAAAGTGGCCTTGAACTTAACAAAACTGGGAGGCACGGTACATGGGCGACACATCAGAGGCAGACCAAGAATAAGATAGTTTCAAGACATCAAAGTGGCCTTGAACTTAACAAAACTGGGAGGCATGGTACATGGGCGACACATCAGAGGCAGACCAAGAATAAGATAGTTTCAAGACATCAAAGTGGCCTTGAACTTAACAAAACTGGGAGGCACGGTACATGGGCGACACATCAGAGGCAGACCAAGAATAAGATAGTTTCAAGACATCAAAGTGGCCTTGAACTTAACAAAACTGGGAGGCATGGTACATGGGCGACACATCAGAGGCAGACCAAGAATAAGATAGTTTCAAGACATCAAAGTGGCCTTGAACTTAACAAAACTGGGAGGCACGGTACATGGGCGACACATCAGAGGCAGACCAAGAATAAGATAGTTTCAAGACATCAAAGTGGCCTTGAACTTAACAAAACTGGGAGGCATGGTACATGGGCGACACATCAGAGGCAGACCAAGAAGAAGATAGTTTCAAGACATTAAAGTGGCCTTGAACTTAACAAAACTGGGAGGCATGGTACATGGGCGACACATCAGAGGCAGACCAAGAATAAGATAGTTTCAAGACATCAAAGTGGCCTTGAACTTAACAAAACTGGGAGGCACGGTACATGGGCGACACATCAGAGGCAGACCAAGAATAAGATAGTTTCAAGACATCAAAGGGGCCTTGAACTTAACAAAACTGGGAGGCATGGTACATGGGCGACGCATCAGAGGCAGACCAAGAATAAGATAGTTTCAAGACATCAAAGTGGCCTTGAACTTAACAAAACTGGGAGGCACGGTACATGGGCGACACATCAGAGGCAGACCAAGAATAAGATAGTTTCAAGACATCAAAGTGGCCTTGAACTTAACAAAACTGGGAGGCACGGTACATGGGCGACACATCAGAGGCAGACCAAGAATAAGATAGTTTCAAGACATCAAAGTGGCCTTGAACTTAACAAAACTGGGAGGCATGGTACATGGGCGACACATCAGAGGCAGACCAAGAATAAGATAGTTTCAAGACATCAAAGTGGCCTTGAACTTAACAAAACTGGGAGGCATGGTACATGGGCGACACATCAGAGGCAGACCTAGAATAAGATAGTTTCAAGACATCAAAGGGGCCTTGAACTTAACAAAACTGGGAGGCATGGTTCATGGGCGACACATCAGAGGCAGACCAAGAATAAGATAGTTTCAAGACATCAAAGGGACCTTGAACTTAACAAAACTGGGAGGCATGGTACATGGGCGACACATCAGAGGCAGACCAAGAATAAGATAGTTTCAAGACATCAAAGGGGTCTTGAACTTAACAAAACTGGGAGGCACGGTACATGGGCGACACATCAGAGGCAGACCAAGAATAAGATAGTTTCAAGACATCAAAGGGGCCTTGAACTTAACAAAACTGGGAGGCATGGTACATGGGCGACACATCAGAGGCAGACCAAGAAGAAGATAAGTTTCAAGACATCAAAGGGGCCTTGAACTTAACAAAACTGGGAGGCATGGTACATGGGCGACACATCAGAGGCAGACCAAGAATAAGATAGTTTCAAGACATCAAAGGGGCCTTGAACTTAGCAAAACTGGGGGGGGGCATGGTACATGGGCGACACATCAGAGGCAGACCAAGAAGAAGATAAGTTTCAAGACATCAAAGGGGCCTTGAACTTAACAAAACTGGGAGGCATGGTACTTGGGCGACACATCAGAGGCAGACCAAGAATAAGATAGTTTCAAGACATTAAAGTGGCCTTGAACTTAACAAAACTGAGAGGCATGGTACATGGGCGACACATCAGAGGCAGACCAAGAATAAGATAGTTTCAAGACATCAAAGGGGCCTTGAACTTAACAAAACTGGGAGGCATGGTACATGGGCGACACATCAGAGGCAGACCAAGAATAAGATAGTTTCAAGACATCAAAGGGGCCTTGAACTTAACAAAACTGGGAGGCATGGTACATGGGCGACACATCAGAGGCAGACCAAGAATAAGATAGTTTCAAGACATCAAAGTGGCCTTGAACTTAACAAAACTGGGAGGCATGGTACATGGGCGACACATCAGAGGCAGACCAAGAAGAAGATAGTTTCAAGACATTAAAGTGGCCTTGAACTTAACAAAACTGGGAGGCATGGTACATGGGCGACACATCAGAGGCAGACCAAGAATAAGATAGTTTCAAGACATCAAAGGGGCCTTGAACTTAGCAAAACTGGGGGGGGGCATGGTACATGGGCGACACATCAGAGGCAGACCAAGAAGAAGATAAGTTTCAAGACATCAAAGGGGCCTTGAACTTAACAAAACTGGGAGGCATGGTACATGGGCGACACATCAGAGGCAGACCCAGAAGAAGATAGTTTCAAGACATTAAAGTGGCCTTGAACTTAACAAAACTGGGAGGCATGGTACATGGGCGACACATCAGAGGCAGACCAAGAATAAGATAGTTTCAAGACATCAAAGGGGCCTTGAACTTAACAAAACTGGGAGGCATGGTACATGGGCGACACATCAGAGGCAGACCAAGAATAAGATAGTTTCAAGACATCAAAGGGGCCTTGAACTTAACAAAACTGGGAGGCATGGTACATGGGCGACACATCAGAGGCAGACCAAGCGAAAGCAACATAGAAGATGGCAGCTCAGATTAACAAACTACTTGTCTTTCCATGAACATTATCTCTGATTCCTGTTCATGAAGAGCTCTTGGCGTGGTGGTCAGTGCACACGACTACAGAACTGAAGGTTCGGGGTTCACATGCGGGTCGAGACTATTTGAGCTCCCTAAACTCCGGCTCTCCTGGTCCACCCATGGGTGATAATCACCATCATGTTGCGTGTTCTTTCCAGAGCGTTACATTTACAACTCTTCTGAATTAATTTATATTTCTAGCAAGATTTATCACTTCTTCTGTTGTTAAGTTCAAGGTCACTTTGATGTCTTCAAACTATTTTCTTCTTGGTCTGCCTCTGATGCGTCGCCCATGTACCATGCCTCCCAGTATTTTTAAGTTCAAAGCTTCTTTGATGTCTCGAAACTATCTTCTTCTTGGTCTGCCTCTGAGGCGTCGTCCATATACCATGCCTCCCAGTTTTGTTAAGTTCAAAGCCTCTTTGATGTCTTCAAACTATTTTCTTCTTGGTCTGCCTCTGAGGCGTCGTCCATGAACCTTGCCTCCCAGTTTTGTTCTTTCCAGCCTGCTGTGTATTTTAACGTGGCCACGGTATTTTAATTTCCTCTGTAAATGTTGATGTTGTAGCGCTCGCCAGCTTTCAACTCTGACGAAGTCCCCAGAGACTAGGAACTGAATTTTGCGTGTTAATCCATATTTCCCTGGCAGCCGTGTGCACATGGGTCCCTCGCCGCACAGAGCAGATAACTCCGACTTCGGAGGTACTCATGTTTTTTTCCGTCGATGAGTAACTGACGTTTCAAGCCGGGCCTCGCTGCTGAGACCAGGGGTGGTTGTCGCAGAGAGAAATCATACACAAAAATCCAAACAAACCTCTGCAAATGATGTCCGTAAAAGTAAAATTTAAAAAAAAGTAAATTGTCATAATGAAAATTAAATAACCATTTATACCAAAAATGTGGCGTATAGGGAATATGGTGTTATCCATAGCCCTTTTCGTCTTGTCAGACGGTCTAGTGGAGGCTATTGTGTATTTTTTTGAGGTTTTGTTTTTGTTGAACAGCTTCTCTCGTGGCTAATTCTACCAATGTTTGACAAACACACGCGGTCACAGAATGAACAAGTCAGGCCCACTGATCCTCAGGGTTTTCCATCCTTTTTCATGAGTCTTTTCTCTTCTAAGTTTTGTCTTAGCACAGTCTCAAATGATGTTATACTATTCCTTATACATGCTCTCCATGATGTGCGATCACTTGCCAGATGTTCCCAGTCATATTCACATATGGAGAAGTCATTCAGAGATGATTTACAGATATCTCTATATCGTAGTTTAGGTCTGCCGACTTGTCTTTCTCCATGTGTTAGTTCGCCATATAGTATTTGCCTAGGGATGCGCTTTTCTTCCATTCGCTGGATATATATATATATATGGTGTTAGTAACCATAATTTGTATAGACCTTTGGTACATGATTTTTTATAAATGTGGTCGGTAATAAGCCCGTGTGGCTTTACTTTCCAAGAAAAAAAGTCGATTACCCATTTAAGGCTGGGTGAACCTGGAAACCGTCGATCATGATCGGATCCAACCTCTTGTCCTTAGAAGTCCACATCATGAACCACTGAACTATCACGGTTCCCGAATAGTGTGTATAGGTCAGTTCTTTTTAAAGTTAACATTTTTAAATATGTCTTCATTGCTCTTTTTAATTATCCAAGATATCTTAAACATTTATCTGTAGCATTTTCTTTCTATTGAATCAATTGTATTCCTTGATGTTGGGGTTCCAGAGATATTCTCTGTGAATGTACAGAAATAGGTACCGTAGATACATTCTCTGTGAAGCTACAGAAAAGGTACCTTAGATAAATTGAAGCTACAGAAAAGGTACCTTAGATAAATTGAAGCTACAGAAAAGGCACCTTAGATAAATTGAAGGTAAAAAAAATGTAGTTCAGATAAATTCTCTAGCAAGATGGGAAAAAGGTAGTTAGATAAATAGAAGGTACAATAAAAGGTACCTTAGATAAATTCTCTGGGAAGGTGCAGATAAAAATATACCTTTGATAAATTCTCTGGGAAGGTGCAGATAAAAAGATACCTTTGATAAATTCTCTGGGAAGGTGCAGATAAAAAGATACATTTGATAAACTGAAGGTACGGAAAAGTGCGAACTATTTTGTATCTTACGGAAACTGTATTAACAGCTACGCATTGTAGCCAAGATCTATCTTGGAAGTCACAATGATCGAGAAGGGGATACAAGTAAAGAAATTAGAATCAGAATAGCTAAAGCAGCAATGTCTTTCAGAAGCCTTGAAAAGTTGTGGAAATCAAAACTCATCAGCACAAACACAAAACATAGGCTATTCAAATCAAATGTACTATCAACCCTTACGTATGCGTGTGAAAGCTGGAAAACAACAAGAGATATAGAAACAAAGTTGAACGCATTCGAAAATAAATGTCTAAGGAAAATATTTGGTATAGCGTGGAACGAATTCAAAACAAACGAGGAAATTAGAGAAATCGCCCAATCAACCACTAATATCTTCAGTAATAAAGAAAAGACGATGGTCATATGTTGGACATGTGATGAGAAGAGATAATAAACGAATAGCAAAGCAAGCCCTCATATGGGAAACAACAGGTAAGAGAAAAAGAGGAAAACCCAGGGAGACACTGAGAAGAACATTGATGAGAGAGGCAAGAGCAGCAGGATTCGGCTCCCTCAATGAGATAGAGCTGCTTGCACAGAACAGAGACACATGGCGAGATTTGATAAAATATCTTTACAAGAATAGAAAACGGCTGGAACAAAAATTAGATTAGAGAGGGAGTATCTTGGTCTACGCCCTATGGGCCGGCTACGGCTCGAAAGGTCCATAGATAGATAGATGTATAGATAGATAGATAGATAGATAGATAGATAGATAGACAGACAGACAGACAGACAGACAGACAGACACACACACACACAGACAGACAGACAGACAGACAGACAGACAGACAGACAGACAGACAGACAGACAGACAGACAGACAGACAGACAGACAGACAGACAGACAGATAGATAGATAGATAGATAGATAGATAGATAGATAGATAGATAGATAGATAGATAGATAGATAGATAGATAGATAGATAGATAGATAGATAGATAGATAGATAGATAGATAGATAGATAGATAGATAGATAGATAGATAGATAGATAGATAGATAGATAGATAGATAGATAGATAGATAGATAGATAGATAGATAGATAGATAGATAGATGGTGGATAGGCAGCAGGAACCATTGAGTGATGTGGACGGTATCACATCGGGGCGACTTTACTTTTTTGGGGGAAAAAAATGCTGGTACCCACTTTTAGTAGCGGGTGAACCTCGGAGCGTTGTTGTTCCGAAAAATAATCCGCCACTTCTGGGAATCAAACCAGCATCCTTCTGGTCAGGAAGCGAGCACACTAACCACTCATCCAGGGAGAATCCTTTTTGCCTGTGCAACAACAAAATTCAAGTTACGCCCTTGAGCGACAAAGCTGAAAAAAAATTGGTAGTTTGGCATTCGTCAAGGAGTGAAAGACATCTGGAAATAAGACACTGGTCCTTCGTCCCCCAATAGACGTGGCCTAGACAAGTGAAGATCGAATTCTCTCTATTTTCTTAAATCTGTTTTAAGCTTTTTTTTTTTTTACCCTGGGACCATAGACATCTTTGCTATATAGAGCCAATTCTGCCCTATGGATGCGAATCATGGACATTAGACACACAAATGAAAAGAAGATTAAAGACCAGAGACAAATAATAATAAATGAATATTATTGTAATGCGAAACTTCCGGGACGATATATCAACGAATCAATTCAGAGGAAGAGGTATGTTTACAGCACCCGGAAAAAAACGACAAATAATCAGGTCGGAACCCGTACTCCTTGGCCCAGCGCCTTGTCACAAAAAGCCAAACGCAGGCTTTTCGTGGCAAGGCGCTGTGCCAAGGAGTACGAGTTCGATTCTGCTTCGGACCATATATTGTTCTTTGTTTTTTTTTTTCTGTTGTTGATTATTTGTCATTTTGTTTCCGATTAAAGAACACAGAGATGGAATTTCTCAGAAGAATGTTGAGAAATCCCTGGACAGTTTAAACGGATCAATATGACAATTTTAAACGAGGCAAACACAAAAACAAAAAGAGAGCTTATAAGAAACATCAGAAAGAAACAATCAACATTCAAGTCCCCTAGAGACTAGAAACTGAATTGTGCGTGTTAATCCATTGTTCATGGCAGCTGTGTGCACAAGGGTCCCTCGCCGCACAGGCAGATAACCCTGTCTTTGGAAGTATTCATGTATTTTTTTTCCGTCGATGAGTAATTGACGTTTCAAGCCGGGCATCGCCGCTGAGAAAAATCATAAATAAAAATCCCAACCGGTGCAGCCGGGATTTGAACCCACAACCTCTCTGTCTCGAGGCCGGTGTCTTGCCTTGAGACCAACCAGTCCCATAGTAATTTGATAAATGTGGTAACATTCTCAAAGAGGGCAACATAAAAAGGGAGCTCCTAAAAAACATCAGAAAGAAACAATTAATATTTTTCTGGCACATCATAAGAAGAGGAAAGTTGGAATACTTGGTTACAACTGGCAAAAAATCAAACAAAAAAATATCGAGTACGATATTAGGAGAAGATACTAGATAGCTTGGTATCGTGGTACGGAAAACAGTCAATAACAGCATTGATACGATGGACTGTAGATAGAAGATTGTGGAGGGACATGATCGCCTACGCCAACCGGTATGGCATGTGATGATGATGATGATGATGATGATGGTACACAATTCTATTTCTTTTAAAAATACAAATAATTGTCTCCTTCAGCGGCAAACTCAGCCTCCGATAGTTAAAACTTAAAAATAAATAAGATTTTGTCATCATCGTCATCAAGTACCGGGCCTGCTGGCGTAGGTGATCATGTCTCTCCACTACTCTCGATCTCGGCAGGTATTTATCATTTCTGTTGTTAACTTCTGCCAAGCCATTCTCTTAAGCTGTCTGTTATTTTTTGTCTTTTTGCTTCCCTCTTTCTCTTCGTCCCTCAATTTTCCCAGTTGTTTCAATATATTCCAGTTGTTCTCTTCTCATTACATGGCCAACAAATGATGATTGTTTCTTCCTAATATTGGAAATTAGCTCTCTTTTTGCTTTGACCTCTCTCAGAACGTTTTCATGACCCTTCTTAGCTGTCCATGATATTCTCAACATTCTTCTGTAAAACCACATTTCTACAGACTCCAGTGATTTTCTTGTCTGTTGTTCTATTGTCCATGATTCACATCAATATCTTAAGACTTGCTCTACATAACATTTAAGAACTCTTTTTCTTGTTTCTATTGTCAAAAAATGGATTGCATAGTATCTACCTCATTTTTTGGAAAGCTGCTTTTGCCTGAGTCATTCTACATCTCACCTCATTTGTACATCTTCCGCCTGAGGTTAACAAAGTCCCCAAATATTTACATTCATTTACCTGTTTTAATATCACATTCTGTACAGTAGAATAAAACAACGCAGCAAATAACACGGATTATAACAAATGTACACACGTAGAACAATAACAAGGGAGGCAATGTAGAACACAACAAAGAATTAGTCACCAGGGGAAATAACCACATAGTGAAATGACTTCACACTTGAGCAGTTTATTTTTTTTCCTTCGCTGCAGGTCCCTAAAAGCACACATTACAATTTAGATTGATATCAAGGTCGACATACTTGTCTTTATCGTCGAAGTGTTGCAGATAGCGACGAGTGATTATGTTTCTGGATTAGCTCTAAACACAACTACGATTCGTATCTGTAAACGAAAGTTGTTATCTTGTGTGCTCATCTGCAAATAAGAGCTTTATCCTGCGAGCTTAGGTAGGCAGTCAATTTTTATTTGGTTTGTATTAAAAGGAGATATGGTTGTGAATCATGGACAATAGGAGAACATACAAGAAAATCACTGGAGTCTGTAGAAATGTGGTTTTACAGAAGAATGTTGAGAATACCATGGACAGCTAAGAAGAGTAATGAAAAAGTCCTGAAAGAGGCCAAAGCAAAAAGAGAGCTAATTTCCAATATTAGGAAGAAACAATCATCATTTTTTGGCCATGTAATGAGAAGATAACAACTGGAATATATTGTAACAACTGGGAAAATTGAGGGACGAAGAAATAGAGGGAAGCAAAGAGAAAATATACCAGACAGCTTAAGAGAATGGCTTGGCAGAAGGTCAACAACAGAAATGATAAATAACTGTTGAGATTGAAAATTGTGTAGAGACATGATCACCTACGCCAGCAGGCCTCGTACTTGATGATAATGATGTTTCAAAAGAGAACAGGACAATGAAAGACAGAGGGAACTGGCAAATAAATTAAGTGCTGCCTTAATGTTGGTATGTAAAAGTAAAGAGCCCCGTCACGCCAAGTGGCGTATAGGGAATATGGTGTTAGTGACCGTAATTTTTACAGACCTTCAGCGCATGATTTTTGGTGTAATGTGGTCGATATTACGCCCGTGCTGCTTTACTTTCCCAGAAAAGAATACGGTACCCATTAAAGAGGTTGATCGATGGCTTGACAAGCTGTCATTGTAAAAACTATTGTTATGGAAACAGAGCCATATATTTTAGTGGCAGTGATCTCTGCAATATGTGCCATTTTGGCACGCAAATTTTCTGTTTTTGAGATTCTGGTTCTGCCCTATGTGCCGTCTTCGGCTCGAAAGGACAATAGATAGATAGAAACTGGTCCATCTTTTGATGTTACTCGTCCATGTTAGTCTTGATCGGTCAACTTTACCTTGTACTTTCCCTTCCAAGATTACTTTTAGTAGGCTGCTGTGTCTTTTAACATGCCTTAAGAGTTGCATTTGTCTTGTTTGAAATTTAGTAGTTCTCTTTTCGTTTTTAGTTGTTTTAAGACTACGTCTTTTGTTTTCTTTTCTTTCCATCCAAATCTTCATATTCTTCTTTAAAGAACAAGTGATGTGTGTGTAAGTGTAACGATTTCCTCTGTGCAGCTTCCCTTCTCAAATATTAACTGGAATAGCGCAAAGTACAGCAGACCTTGAAAGGCTAAAACAACCTCTATGGAAAGATAAAACATCGCTCTTGATTGTAAAATTGGGCATGTATGCAAGTTATCTGACTGACAGACAGACGCAGACAGACAGACAGACAGACAGACAGACAGACAGACGGATTGACCGACAGACGGACGGACGGACAGACAGACAGACGGATGGACGGATGGATAGATGGATGGATAGATCGACAGACAGACAGACAGACAGTCAGATAGATAGATAGATAGCTAGATGGATAGATAGATAGATAGATAGATAGATAGATAGATAGATAGATAGATAGATAGATAGATAGATAGATAGATAGATAGATAGATAGATAGATAGATAGATAGATAGATAGATAGATAGATAGATAGATAGATAGATAGATAGATAGATAGATAGATAGATAGATAGATAGATAGATAGATAGATAGATAGATAGATAGATAGATAGATAGATCGATGGATGGATGGATGGATGGATGGATGGATGGATGGATGGATGGATGGATGGATGGATGGATGGATGGATGGATGGATAGATAGATAGATAGATAGATAGATAGATAGATAGATAGATAGATAGATAGATAGATAGATAGATAGATAGATAGATAGATAGATAGATAGATAGATAGATAGATAGATAGATAGATAGATAGATAGATAGATAGATAGATAGATAGATAGATAGATAGATAGATAGATAGATAGATAGATGGTGGATAGGCAGCAGGAACCATTGAGTGATGTGGACGGTATCACATCGGGGCG
Organism: Megaustenia siamemsis; assembly: GCA_032433765.1. NCBI lineage: Eukaryota > Metazoa > Mollusca > Gastropoda > Stylommatophora > Ariophantidae > Megaustenia > Megaustenia siamemsis. The sequence goes on along the minus strand of JAVIAB010000145.1, from coordinate 18,324,327 downwards.
ACTTTACTTTTTTGGGGGAAAAAAATGCTGGTACCCACTTTTAGTAGCGGGTGAACCTCGGAGCGTTGTTGTTCCGAAAAATAATCCGCCACTTCTGGGAATCAAACCAGCATCCTTCTGGTCAGGAAGCGAGCACACTAACCACTCACCCAGAGAGAATCCTTTTTGCCTGTGCAACAACAAAATTCAAGTTACGCCCTTGAGCGACAAAGCTGAAAAAAAATTGGTAGTTTGGCATTCGTCAAGGAGTGAAAGACATCTGGAAATAAGACACTGGTCCTTCGTCCCCCAATAGACGTGGCCTAGACAAGTGAAGATCGAATTCTCTCTATTTTCTTAAATCTGTTTTAAGCTTTTTTTTTTTTTTACCCTGGGACCATAGACATCTTTGCTATATAGAGCCAATTCTGCCCTATGGATGCGAATCATGGACATTAGACACACAAATGAAAAGAAGATTAAAGACCAGAGACAAATAATAATAATAAATGAATATTATTGTAATGCGAAACTTCCGGGACGATATATCAACGAATCAATTCAGAGGAAGAGGTATGTTTACAGCACCCGGAAAAAAACGACAAATAATCAGGTCGGAACCCGTACTCCTTGGCACAGCGCCTTGTCACAAAAAGCCAAACGCAGGCTTTTCGTGGCAAGGCGCTGTGCCAAGGAGTACGAGTTCGATTCTGCTTCGGACCATATATTGTTCTTTGTTTTTTTTTTTTCTGTTGTTGATTATTTGTCATTTTGTTTCCGATTAAAGAACACAGAGATGGAATTTCTCAGAAGAATGTTGAGAAATCCCTGGACAGTTTAAACGGATCAATATGACAATTTTAAACGAGGCAAACACAAAAACAAAAAGAGAGCTTATAAGAAACATCAGAAAGAAACAATCAACATTCAAGTCCCCTAGAGACTAGAAACTGAATTGTGCGTGTTAATCCATTGTTCATGGCAGCTGTGTGCACAAGGGTCCCTCGCCGCACAGGCAGATAACCCTGTCTTTGGAAGTATTCATGTATTTTTTTTCCGTCGATGAGTAATTGACGTTTCAAGCCGGGCATCGCCGCTGAGAAAAATCATAAATAAAAATCCCAACCGGTGCAGCCGGGATTTGAACCCACAACCTCTCTGTCTCGAGGCCGGTGTCTTGCCTTGAGACCAACCAGTCCCATAGTAATTTGATAAATATGGTAACATTCTCAAAGAGGGCAACATAAAAAGGGAGCTCCTAAAAAACATCAGAAAGAAACAATTAATATTTTTCTGGCACATCATAAGAAGAGGAAAGTTGGAATACTTGGTTACAACTGGCAAAAAATCAAACAAAAAAATATCGAGTACGATATTAGGAGAAGATGCTAGATAGCTTGGTATCGTGGTACGGAAAACAGTCAATAACAGCATTGATACGATGGACTGTGGACAGAAAATTGTGGAAGGACATGATCGCCTACGCCAACCGGTATGGCACGTGATTATGATGATGATGATGATGGTACACAATTCTATTTCTTTTAAAAATACAAATAATTGTCTCCTTCAGCGGCAAACTCAGCCTCCGATAGTTAAAACTTAAAAATAAATAAGATTTTGTCATCATCGTCATCAAGTACCGGGCCTGCTGGCGTAGGTGATCATGTCTCTCCACTACTCTCGATCTCGGCAGGTATTTATCATTTCTGTTGTTAACTTCTGCCAAGCCATTCTCTTAAGCTGTCTGTTATTTTTTGTCTTTTTGCTTCCCTCTTTCTCTTCGTCCCTCAATTTTCCCAGTTGTTTCAATATATTCCAGTTGTTCTCTTCTCATTACATGGTCAACAAATGATGATTGTTTCTTCCTAATATTGGAAATTAGCTCTCTTTTTGCTTTGACCTCTCTCAGAACGTTTTCATGACCCTTCTTAGCTGTCCATGATATTCTCAACATTCTTCTGTAAAACCACATTTCTACAGAATCCAGTGATTTTCTTGTCTGTTGTTCTATTGTCCATGATTCACATCAATATCTTAAGACTTGCTCCACATAACATTTAAGAACTCTTTTTCTTGTTTCTATTGTCAAAAAATGGATTGCATAGTATCTACCTCATTTTTTGGAAAGCTGCTTTTGCCTGAGCCATTCTGCATCTCACCTCTGTTGTACATCTTCCGTCTGAGGTTAACAAAGTTCCCAAATATTTACATTCATTTACCTGTTTTAATATCACATTCTGTACAGTAGAATAAAACAACGCAGCAAATAACACGGATTATAACAAATGTACACACGTAGAACAATAACAAGGGAGGCAATGTAGAACACAACAAAGAATTAGTCACCAGGGGAAATAACCACATAGTGAAATGACTTCACACTTGAGCAGTTTATTTTTTTTCCTTCGCTGCAGGTCCCTAAAAGCACACATTACAATTTAGATTGATATCAAGGTCGACATACTTGTCTTTATCGTCGAAGTGTTGCAGATAGCGACGAGTGATTATGTTTCTGGATTAGCTCTAAACACAACTACGATTCGTATCTGTAAACGAAAGTTGTTATCTTGTGTGCTCATCTGCAAATAAGAGCTTTATCCTGCGAGCTTAGGTAGGCAGTCAATTTTTATTTGGTTTGTATTCAAAGGAGATATGGTTGTGAATCATGGACAGTAGGAGAACATACAAGAAAATCACTGGAGTCTGTAGAAATGTGGTTTTACAGAAGAATGTTGAGAATACCATGGACAGCTAAGAAGAGTAATGAAAAAGTCCTGAAAGAGGCCAAAGCAAAAAGAGAGCTAATTTCCAATATTAGGAAGAAACAATCATCATTTTGTGGCCATGTAATGAGAAGATAACAACTGGAATATATTGTAACAACTGGGAAAATTGAGGGACGAAGAAATAGAGGGAAGCAAAGAGAAAATATACCAGACAGCTTAAGAGAATGGCTTGGCAGAAGGTCAACAACAGAAATGATAAATAACTGTTGAGATTGAAAATTGTGTAGAGACATGATCACCTACGCCAGCAGGCCTCGTACTTGATGATAATGATGTTTCAAAAGAGAACAGGACAAGGAAGGACAGAGGGAACTGGCAAATAAATTCAGTGCTGCCTTAATGTTGGTATATAAAAGTAAAGAGCCCCGTCACGCCAAGTGGCGTATAGGGAATATGGTGTTAGTGACCGTAATTTTTACAGACCTTCAGCGCATGATTTTTGGTGTAATGTGGTCGATATTACGCCCGTGCTGCTTTACTTTCCCCAGAAAAGAATCCGGTACCCATTAAAGAGGTTGATCGATGGCTTGACAAGCTGTCATTGTAAAAACTATTGTTATGGAAACAGAGCCATATATTTTAGTGGCAGTGATCTCTGCAATATGTGCCATTTTGGCATGCAAGTTTTCTGTTTTTGAGATTCTGGTTCTGCCCTATGTGCCGTCTTCGGCTCGAAAGGACAATAGATAGATAGAAACTGGTCCATCTTTTGATGTTACTCGTCCATGTTAGTCTTGATCGGTCTCCTTTACCTTGTACTTTCCCTTACGAGATTACTTTTAGTAGGCTGCTGTGTCTTTTAACATGCCTTAAGAGTTTCATTTGTCTTGTTTGAAATTTAGTAGTTCTCTTTTCGTTTTTAGTTGTTTTAAGACTACGTCTTTTGTTTTCTTTTCTTTCCATCCAAATCTTCATATTCTTCTTTAAAGAATAAGTGATGTTTCTGTAAGTGTAACGATTTCCTCTGTGCAGCTTCCCTTCTCAAATATTAACTGGAATAGCGCAAAGTACAGCAGACCTTGAAAGGCTAAAACAACCTCTATGGAAAGATAAAACATCGATCTTGATTGTAAAATTGGGCATGTATGCAAGTTATCTGACTGACAGACAGACGCAGACAGACAGACCGACAGACAGACGGATGGACCGACAGACGGACGGACGGACAGACAGACAGACAGACAGACAGACAGACGGATGGACGGATGGATGGATGGATGGATGGATAGATCGACAGACAGACAGACAGACAGTCAGATAGATAGATAGCTAGATAGATAGATAGATAGATAGATAGATAGATAGATAGATAGATAGATAGATAGATAGATAGATAGATAGATAGATAGATAGATAGATAGATAGATAGATAGATAGATAGATAGATAGATAGATAGATAGATAGATAGATAGATAGATAGATAGATAGATAGATAGATAGATAGATAGATAGATAGATAGATAGATAGATAGATAGATAGATAGATAGATAGATAGATAGATAGATAGATAGATAGATAGATAGATAGATAGATAGATAGAGGGACTTCCGGTTCTAAGATGGCGGATCTAGTCCACGTTCTCTCGATCGCTACAGAAAGTGCATTCGATGTCTGATTAATTTCGGTTCTACATTGCACTCCTATGCGTTAAAAACAAGATGATGATCTACTTATTACATATGCGCCGATAAAACAATGTCTTACGCTGGCAATATTTCATTTTCGACAATTCAAGTGTTGTGAATGCGACCTTCCATCGTCTAGGCTTGTTCTGCGCTTTACGTCACATTGGTGCTGTTCATGACCGTTGATGGAATTGCTTAACGCAAGTTATTTATATGTTCTCATTAAATGTGAAATGCTTCGTCAACCGCAGTTTTATCTCTTTAGGGAATTTGCACCGTGTTCTGTTCGTCGTAGGCTACATTCACTAGAGTAATCAAGAATCTAAAGGCGCGTCATTGCTGTGCTTACATTGTTATGTGTGCTACGTCATCGTAATGGCTCATCGTAAATCCATAGACCGGCGTTACGCTAATCTTACGGTCTGTTGTTTGATGTGCGACGGGGATAGTCTGACGACTAACTGTGTGTTTATATGTTCGAAATTGGAGTCAACAACGATGGCCTAACATCGCATAACAGTTTCCTCATATTCCAAGTCCATGGGGGACTGGTTAGTCTCGAGACAAGACGCCGGCCTCGGGACAGAGAGGTTGTGGGTTCAAATCTCGGCTACGCTGGTTGGGATTTTTGTTTATGATTTCTCTCTGCGACAACCACCCCTGGTTTCAGCAGCGAGGCCTGGCTTGAAACGCCAGTTACTCATCGACGGAAAAAAAACATGAGTACCCCCGAAGTCGGAGTTATCTGCCTGTGCGGCGAGGGACGCCTGTGCACGCGGCTGCCAGGGAGAAATGGATTAACACGCACAACTCAGTTCCTAGTCTCTAGGGACTTCGCCAGAGATGAAAGCTGGCGAACGCAACAACAACAACAACATCAACAAACATCAACGACCCAGAAATGATGAAGATCCTACTACATAATCCTGTTGTTAAATTCAGCGAGATTTACTAGTCTGGTGTACTGTATTTGAATGGCAAATGCGGTACTACAATACAATGTCGGGTGAGTTGTATATAAAGTAGAGTTATTGCAGCTGATTGTAAACCTACGCCCAGTTCAATTTCCATGGAGATCAGAGCAGTAACTAAAACGATAGCCTGGCTAGAAGAAACAACCTTTTACTCATGTATTTTCTGAGTGAATCGATGAGCTTGCTGAGAAAGATCGATGGGGGTTGGGTTCGAAGACAGTGGTTGGTGTTACTAAAGAACTCAGGACTGACAGTCTGGCAGAAACGGCTGTCATGGACAGCGGACGTGTGGTTGACCGGACTGACATTCTGAATACCCTGAAGGAGGGAGGTCATGAATCTACAAAGATGTCCAGACTGCCTGAGCATTGGGTCACAATTGGAGACGTTAGAAAGGAGCGCTACGCGATAAGATACAGAATAATAACAAATCAGCACAGGACTGGAGTCATCAGTCTCCACACACACCGACGGACATACTGGGGACCAGATCTGAACACATATGTTCGAAGTGCAGTGAGGATGATCCATTGACTAAACTAAACTAATCTAAACACAGCGCAATTAAGAAAATGTTAACGACTTTTAATGAAATTGAGTTGTTAAAGTTCTTCCAGTAGCAAAAATTTTAATATGGAATAGATTCTTGGTCAAATTTATATCATAAGAAAACCAGCGTTAGTTCGTTGACAGTCATTCTCATATTTGTAGTTTTATCTTTCACAAATTGCTGCCGGTCATTCTCTAATTTGTAGTTTTATCTTTCACAAATTGCTGCCGGTCATTCTCTAATTTGTAGTTTTATCATTCACAAATCGCTGACAGATATTCTCTAATTTGTAGTTTTATCATTCACAAAACGCTGCCAGTCATTCTCTAATTTGCACTTTTATCATTCACAAATCGCTTGCAGTTATCCTCTAATTTGTAGTTTTATCATTCACAAATCGCTGACAGTTATTCTCTAATTTGCAGTTTTATCATTCACAAATCGCTTGCAGTTATCCTCTAATTTGTAGTTTTATCATTCACAAATCGCTGACAGTTATCCTCTAATTTGCAGTTTTATCATTCACAAATCGCTTGCAGTTATCATCTAATTTGTAGTTTTATCATTCACAAATTGCTGCCGGTCATTCTCTAGTTTGTAGTTTTATCATTCACAAATCACGGACAGTTATTCTCTAATTTGTAGTTTTATCATTTACAAATCGCTGCCGGTCATTCTCTAATTTGTAGTTTTATCTTTCACAAATTGCTGCCGGTCATTCTCTAATTTGTAGTGTTATCATTCACAAATCGCTGACAGGTATTCTCTAATTTGTAGTTTTATCATTCACAAAACGCTGCCAGTCATTCTCTAATTTGCACTTTTATCATTCACAAATCGCTTGCAGTTATCCTCTAATTTGTAGTTTTATCATTCACAAATCGCTGACAGTTATCCTCTAATTTGCAGTTTTATCATTCACAAATCGCTTGCAGTTATCCTCTAATTTGTAGTTTTATCATTCACAAATCGCTGACAGTTATCCTCTAATTTGCAGTTTTATCATTCACAAATCGCTGACAGTTATCCTCTAATTTGTAGTTTTATCATTCACAAATTGCTGCCGGTCATTCTCTAGTTTGTAGTTTTATCATTCACAAATCACGGACAGTTATTCTCTAATTTGTAGTTTTATCATTTACAAATCGCTGCCAGTCATTCTCTAATTTGTAGTTTTATCATTCACAAATAGCTGAGAGTTATTTTCTAATTTGTAGTTTTATCATTTACAAATCGCTGCCAGTCATTCTCTAATTTGTAGTTTTATCATTCACAAATAGCTGAGAGTTATTTTCTAATTTGTAGTTTTATCATTTACAAATCGCTGCCAGTCATTCTCTAATTTGTAGTTTTATCATGCACAAATAGCTGAGAGTTATTTTCTAATTTGTAGTTTTATCATTTACAAATCGCTGCCAGTCATTCTCTAATTTGTAGTTTTATCATTCACAAATCGCTGCCAGTCATTCTCTAATTTGTAGTTTTATCATTCACAAATCGCTGCCAGTCATCCTCTAATTTGTAGTTTTATCATTCCCAAATCGCTGCCAGTCATTCTCTAATTTGTAGTTTTATCATTCACAAATCGCTGCCAGTCATTCTCTAATTTGTAGTTTTATCATTCACAAATCGCTGCCAGTCATTCTCTAATTTGTAGTTTTATCATTCACAAATCGCTGTCAGTCATTCTCTAATTTGTAGTTTTATCATTCACAAATCGCTGCCAGTCATTCTCTAATTTGTAGTTTTATCATTCACAAATCCATGCCAGTCATCCTCTAAAGTTTGGCTGTGACAATCTTACAAATCACTGGTAGTTATTATCTAATTGTTTATTTCTGAATATAATTTAAACATTAATTGCTTTCATTATTTCTTCTTGGTCTTCTTTTCATTTTGTATACTCTCTCTCTCTCTCTCTCTCTCTCTCTCTCTTCATATATATATATATATATATATATATATATATATATATATATATAAACATTTTTTCCCCTGTACTTATGGCACACTCAGGAAGATCGAAGGGGACTGGGTTCGAAGACAGTGGTTGGTGTTGCTGAAGAAATCAGAACTGACTAGTATCTAGATGCATAGAATTACGGAGCTGCTGTAAAGCTGATGATGCGAATGAACATTTAAAAAAGGGGGAAAGTGGTATGATAACAGCTTTACGGAGGTGAGAAACACAACAGAAGTAGAACCACGTTTCTGCAAAGTAGGCCTTCAGCTGGAACAATAAACATGCTGCTTTACTTTCCCAGAAAAAAAATCCGGTACCCATTTAAGGCTGGGTGAACCTGGAAGCCGTCGATTGGGATTGAACCTTACCTCTTGTCCTTTATAGTGAAGGTTGGCTATGATAGAGAGCAATCCCGCTCTGTTTCTTGCTTTGATGGTGCAGGTTGTCGTGGCTGACTTGTCCATCTTTTGATGTTGCTCGTCCACGTTAGTCACGGTCTGCCTTTGCCTATGTTAACTTGTATTTCACCCTCCCACGATTATTTTTAGTAGGCTGTTGTTTCATTTAACATGCCTCAAAAATTTAATTTGTCATGTTATTTAGGGAATAACAAAAAAGTGCACTGCTGCTGTAGATGTCCCAGCCATAGGATTGTGTCTCAGTTAAGTAAAAAGTAAAGTGTCCAGTCACGTCAGGTGGCGTATAGGGAATATGGTGTTCATCATCATCATCAAGTACCGGGCCTGCTGGCGTAGGTGATCAAGTCTCTCCACAATTCTCGATCTCGACAGTTTTTTTTTATCATTTCTGTTATTGACCTTCTGCCAAGCCATTCTCTTAATCTGTCTGGTATTTTTTTTAACATTGCTTTCTTCTATCTCTTCGTCCCTCAATTTTCCAAGTTGTTACAATATATTCCAGTTATTCTCATGTCATTACATGGTCAAAAAAATTATGATTGTTTCTTTTTAATATTGGAAATTAGCTCTCTTTTTGCTTTGGCCTCTTTCAGAACGTTTTCATTACTCTTCTTAGCAGTCCATGGTACATTACTTACAATATGGTGTTAGTGATTATAATTTTACAAACCTTCAGCACATGATTTTTGAGGTAATGAGGTCGGTATTACGCCAGTGCCACTTTACTTTCCCAGAAAAAATCCGGTACCCATTTAAGGCTGGGTGAACCTGGAAGCCGTGGATTAGGATCGAACCCGATCTCTTGTCCTTTGTAGTCCAGTTCGTTAACCACTCAGCTTTCGTGCCTCTCGCGCCTCGTTTAAGTCTCGGTTTAATTATTAAATATAAAAGTAAAAGTAAACATTCGAGACTTGAATCGGCGTCTTAGCAAGCGGGTTGTTACCCATATATGCTCGGCCACATCCAAAAATGTTCGGAGACTCCTGTCTAGTGTCGCTTCAAGCAATGTACTTACCTCACGAACGAGGCGCAATTCCTCGCCTACCCATGGTGCTACCCTGGAATCCATTTTTGCCAACATTTGGGTCGACCGCATGGGTATTTTTTCCAACCGTGAGTACAACTCATAATGCTTCCAGCGGGAATCGAACATGGGTTGTCGTGTCGGAACGTCGGTGGTTAGTGGAGTGCGAACACGGGTTGTCAGAACGTCGGTGGTTAGTGGAGTGCGAACACGGGTTGTCAGAACGTCGGTGGTTAGTGGAGTGCGAACACGGGTTGTCAGAACGTCGGTGGTTAGTGGAGTGCGAACACGGGTTGTCAGAACGTCGGTGGTTAGTGGAGTGCGAACACGGGTTGTCAGAACGTCGGTGGTTAGTGGAGTGCGAACACGGGTTGTCAGAACGTCGGTGGTTAGTGGAGTGCGAACACGGGTTGTCAGAACGTCGGTGGTTAGTGGAGTGCGAACACGGGTTGTCAGAACGTCGGTGGTTAGTGGAGTGCGAACACGGGTTGTCAGAACGTCGGTGGTTAGTGGAGTGGTTTTCCACCGAAACCCGCAAAGGTAAAGTACTAGAATGGAATCAACGTTTTAGCACTCGGGTTTCTTACCGTGCTCGGCCACCTATCCAGAAGTGTACATAGTGTCTTCACGCGTCGAAACTCACGATCTGAGGCGGCATTCCTTACCTTCACAGAGAACTGCCCTGGTACCCATTTCTACCAGCGGCTGGGTCGACCGCGGGGTTTTTTTTTTTTAAAAGAGTACAACTCACACTGCTCCCAGCGGGAATCGATCACGGGTTGTCTGAACGTCGGTAGCCCAGTCGGGTTGTTTTCTCAACTAAGCTACCGAGGCCCCCAATGTTCCTATATACAGCTAACAAGACACCAAAATATTTAGCTAATAAGACACCAAAATATTTAGCTAATAAGACACCAAAATATTTAGCTAACAAGACACCAAAATATTTAGCTAATAAATCACCAAAATATTTAGCTAATAAGACACCAAAATATATAGATAATAAGACACTAAAATACATAGCTAATAAGACACCAAAATATTTAGCTAATAAGTCACCAGAATATTTAGCTAATAAGACACTAAAATACATAGCTAATAAGACACCAAAATATTTTGCTAATAAGTCACCAGAATATTTAGCTAATAAGACACCAAAATATTTTGCTAATAAGTCACCAAAATATTTAGCTAATAAGACACCAAAATATTTTGCTAATAAGTCACCAAAATATTTAGCTAATAAGACACCAAAATATATAGCTAATAAGTCACCAAAATATTTTGCTAATAAGTCACCAAAATATATAGCTAATAAGACACAAAAATATACAGCTAATAAGACACAAACATATAGAGCTAATAAGACACAAAAATATAGAGTTAATAAGACACAAAAATATAGAGTTAATAAGACACAAAAATATAGAGCTAATAAGACACAAAAATATAGAGTTAATAAGACACAAAAATATAGAGCTAATAAGACACAAAAATATAGAGTTAATAAGACACAAAAATATAGAGCTAATAAGACACAAAAATATAGAGCTAATAAGACACAAAACATATAGAGCTAATAAGACACAAACATATAGAGCTAATAAGACACAAAAATATAGAGCTAATAAGACACAAAAATATAGAGCTAATAAGACACCAAAATATAGAGTTAATAAGACACAAAAATATAGAGCTAATAAGACACCAAAATATAGAGTTAATAAGACACAAAAATATAGAGCTCATAAGACACCAAAATATAGAGTTAATAAGACACAAAAATATAGAGCTAATAAGACACCAAAATATAGAGTTAATAAGACACAAAAATATAGAGCTCATAAGACACCAAAATATAGAGCTAATAAAAAACAAAAATATAGAGCTAATAAGACACCAATATATAGAGCTAATAAGACACAAACATATAGAGCTAATAAGACACCAAAATTTAGAGCTATTAAGACACCAAAATATAGAGCTAATAAGACACAAAAATATAGAGCTAATAAAACATATAAATATAGAGCTAATCTATTGACCTTTCGAGCCGTAACCGGCCCATAGGGCGTAGACCAAGATACACCTTCTCCTATATGAATTTTTGTTCTAGCAGTTTTCTTTTAAAGATATTTTATCAAATCTCGCCATCTGTCTCTGTTCTGTGCAAGCAGTTCTATCTCATTGAGGGAGCCGATTCCTGCTGCTCTTGCCTCTCTCATCAATGTTCTTCTCAGTGTCTCCCTGGGTCTTCCTCTTTTTCTTTTACCTGTTGTTTCCCATATGAGGGCTTGCTTTGCTATTCGATTATTATCTCTTCTCATCACATGTCCAACGTATGACCATCGTCTTTTCTTTATTACTGAAGATATTAGTGGTTGATTGGCGATTTCTCTAATTTCCTCGTTTGTTTTGAATTCGTTCCATTCTATACCAAGTATTTTCCTTAGACATTTATTTTCGAATGCGTTCAACTTTGTTTCTATATCTCTTGTTGTTTTCCAGCTTTCACACGCATACGTAAGGGTTGATAGTACATTTGATTTGAATAGCCTAAGTTTTGTGTTTGTGCTAATGAGTTTTGATTTCCACAACTTTTCAAGGCTTCTGAAAGACATTGCTGCTTTAGCCAGTCTGATTCTAATTTCTTTGCTCGTATCCCCTTCTCGATCAATGTGACTTCCAAGATAGATGAAGTGATCGATCTCTTCTACTGGTTTGTTTTCCATGTATATTTTGTCACTTGTTGGAATTAAACTTTTCATGACTTTAGTCTTTTCATGATTGACCTCAAGCCCAATTTTGCTGGCTATTGATGATAGTTCATTTGTGTTTTCCTGCATCGTTTTTATCTGATTGCTGATGAGAACTATGTCATCAGCAAAGTCCAGGTCCTCCAAATGGTCTCCTTGTATCCATTCGATGCCTTTATTACCAGTGCAGCATTTCTTCATTATGAAGTCCATAACAATTCCAAATAACAAGGGCGATAAAATACATCCTTGTTTAACCCCAGTTTCTATTGGGAAACATTCGCTCAGTCCTTCCTCTGTTCGAACTGCACATGTGTAACCATCATACATGTCTTTGATAATATTTATGATTTTTGATGGTAAGCCATATTGCTTCAGAATTTTCCACAAAGAATCTCTATGAATACTATCAAATGCTTTTTTGAAGTCGATGAAGTTAAGTACAAAAGGTTTTTGCTTTTCAATGTGTTCCTCCAATATAAGTCGTAGAGTGAAAATGTGGTCAAGACAGCTTCTCCCTTTTCTAAACCCAGCCTGTTCTTCACGCATTACTGTATCTATTGAATCCTTTATTCTATTTAGGATGATTTTACAGAATAATTTTGAGGCAACTGACAAAAGTGTCACGCCTCTCCAATTGTTACAATCTCTAAGATTGCCCTTTTTTGGGATCTTAACAATGATTCCTTTTTTCCATTTATGAGGCGTCTTCTCTGTTTTCCAAATGATGTTGAACATTTTTTGGAGATGTATTAAATTATGGCTATCAATTGCCTTGAGGATCTCAGCTGTTAACTTATCCTCTCCAGCAGCCTTGTTATTGGTCATTAGCTTTAAGGTGGTTTCTATTTCACTCAAGGTGAAGTCATCTAAATTTACATCTAATTCTGCTGCTGGTGTTTCAGCTTCAAAATCTATTAAACTGTGAGGTAGTGGACGGTTAAGAATTTCTTTGAAGTGTTCCGCCCAACGGGCTTTTATGTCTGCGCTTGTTGTTAGCATTAATCCAGATTTGTCTAGAATTGGTGTTCCACTGGATGTATAGGTGTTTGTCAGCATCTTTTGTACAGTATAAAGAGTTCTGCTGTCTCCTGTAATTGCAGCTGTCTCTGCTTTCTCTGCCAAGTTGTCTATATAAGCTCTTGTATCTCTTCTTGCCGAACTTTTCACTTTGTTGTCTAATTCTTTGTATGTTGCTTTTGCCAGAACCTTTCCAAGATTTGTCTTTACATTAGTCATGGCTCTCTTCGCTTCTCTTCTTTCTTTGATGTATTTCCATGTGGTGTCTGAGATCCAAGCTCGTTTTTCCATTTTCTTCAGTCCAGCACTTGCTTCTGCTGCTGTCATTAGTATTTTGCTCTGTGAGTCCCACATTTCATTGATATCTAAGTCTATTTCACCAAGTGCTGAATAACAATTACTTAGCTCTATGTTAAACTTTTCCTTTATTGCTTCATCTTTCAGTTTATGACTATCAATTTTATGTGTAATTGACCTCTTCTGTTGGTTTCTAAATTTTAATCTTATTTTCCCAATGCACAGGTTGTGGTCACTATTAACATCAGCACCTCTGTATGCTCTTACATCTATTAATGATGATCTGAATTGTTGTTTAATACATAGGTGGTCAATTTGATTTGATGTTCTATCATCAGGAGATATCCATGTTGTTTTGTGGATATTTTTATGTGGAAATAATGTCCCACCTATAACTAAATTTTCTATTAAACATAATTCTATTAATCTTTCTCCATTCTGACTTGTTGTATTACAGCCTTCTCTCCCCATCACATGTTCCACTCCTGTGTTATCTTGTCCTACTTTGGCGTTGAAGTCTCCCATTACAATTAAAAGATCGTGTTTTGGTATTTTGTTTATAAGTTGTTGCAGTTGGTTATAAAAATCATCCTTAACTTCATCATCAGCTTCGTTAGTAGGCGCATAACATTGAATAATTGAAAGTCTTCCATGTTTTGTTTTGTATCGTGTTCGTATCAGACGGCTATTTACCGGTTCCCATTCTAATAAACTTCTTGCAGCTTTGTCTGTCATCATTATGCCTACTCCTTCACGGTGTTTTCCATCTTCCCTTCCAGAAAAAACTACTATTTTATTATCAATAGATCTCCTACCTGTTCCAGGCCAGCGCATTTCGCTTAATCCTAAAATATCTAGATCGTATCTGTCCATCTCGCTCGCGACCTGTGCATGTTTCGTCGGAGCGGCCATTGTTCGCACATTCCAGAATCCTATTTTTGTTGTTGTTTTAGGGCCGAAAAAACTATCACTACTATCTACTGCTAATTTACACATTCTGTATCAGGTCTACGTTTCATTAACAACATCGTTTTTACGATAGCGGCTTGTTAAACCTCTGATCAACGGTTCTATACCAAGCCGGAGAAAAATAATTCCTCCATTTTGGAAACAACCGGAAATTCAACTAATAAGACACCAAAATATAAACAGCTAACAAGACACCAACATAAAAAGTAAAGTAAAGTACCCCCGTCACGCCAAGTGACGTATAGGGAAATATGGTGTTAGTGACCCTATATTTTACAGACCTTCAGCACATGATTTTTGGGGTAATGTGGTCAGTATTACGCCCGTGCTGCTTTACTTTCCCAGAAAAAAATCCGGTACCCATTTAAGGCTGGGTGAACCCGGAAGCCGTCGGTTGGGATCGAACCCTACCCCTTGTCCGTGGTAGTCCAGTTCACTAACCACTGAGCTATCGCGGCTCCCAAGACACCAACATATACAGCTAATAAGACAACAAAATATATAGCTAATAAGACACCAAAATATATAGCTAAGAAGACACCAAAATATATAGCTAATAAGACACCAAAATATACAGCTAATAAGACAACAAAATATATAGCTAAGAAGACACCAAAATATATAGCTAATAAGACAACAAAACATACAGCTAATAAGACACCAAAATATATAGCTAATAAGACACGGAAATATATAGCTAATAAGACACCAAAATATACAGCTAATAAGACACCAAAATATATAGCTAATAAGACAACAAAATATATAGCTAATAAGACACCAAAATATATAGCTAATAAGACAACAAAATATATAGCTAATAAGACACCAAAATATACAGCTAATAAGACAACAAAATATATAGCTAATAAGACACCAAAATATATAGCTAATAAGACAACAAAATATATCTAATAAGACAACAAAATATATAGCTAATAAGACAACAAAATATACAGCTAATAAGACAACAAAATATATAGCTAAGAAGACACCAAAATATATAGCTAATAAGACAACAAAATATATAGCTAATAAGACACCAAAATATACAGCTAATAAGACACCAAAATATACAGCTAATAAGACAACAAAATATATAGCTAATAAGACACCAAAATATACAGCTAATAAGACACCAAAATATATAGCTAATAAGATACCAAAATATATAGCTAATAAGACACAAACATATATAGCTAAGAAGACAATAAAATATACAGCTCATAAGACAACAAAACATACAGCTAATAAGACAACAAAACATACAGCTAATAAGACAACAACATATACAGCTAATAGGACAACAAAACATACAGCTGATAAGACACTATTAATATATATCTCTATATAGCAGAAGTAAATCTTGATGACGTTATATGTGTTCTTGAAGAAGAAACAATTACAGACTTACCTTCGCTCTTCTCTTTATTTGTTTTGTTGCATCCGATATGCTCAGTTTGAAATCCCGATATGCGTTCACTCTCTCGTGAAACCAACTTCTACGGTTCTTTATTGATGTGAAAATCACAAAACTGATTATTGTGAAGTATCAAAAATAATCGATTATTTATCGAAAAAAAATCTGTTCCGATCAATTATGATTTTTTTTTTAATTACCAAATTCGAAGTTCAAGGAAACACACAACAGTTTTAGAAATGAAAGAAATTCACGGTTTGTTAGTTTTCACATGTTCGGTTTTAACCATTTCATTTCTTTCTTAAAAAAAAAAACACAATTTCACAATTTTATCAGTTGTGTAAATTAGTTGCCAGATAATATTTACACTTTGTTCAAGTTGTGATTGTTTTGATATTTACACTTTGTTCAAGTTGTGATTGATTTGATAATATTTACACTTTGTTCAAGTTGTGATTGTTTTGATAATATTTACACTTTGTTCAAGTTGTGATTGTTTTGATAATATTTACACTTTGTTCAAGTTGTGATGGTTTTGATAATATTTACACTTTGTTCAAGTTGTGATGGTTTTGTTAATATTTACACTTTGTTCAAGTTGTGATTGTTTTGATAATATTTACACTTTGTTCAAGTTGTGATTGTTTTGATAATATTTACACTTTGTTCAAGTTATGATTGTTTTGATATTTACACTTTGTTCAAGTTGTGATTGTTTTGATAATATTTACACTTTGTTCAAGTTATGATTGTTTTGATAATATTTACAGCTTAAAAGAAAGTACGGAAATTAATATCCACTTTGAAGTTATTAGTAAGTAAAAGTAGTAGGTAAAGTACCCCCGTCACACCAAGTGGCGTATAGGGAAAGATGGCGTTACTGACCCTATATTTTACAGACCTTCAGCACATGATTTTTGGGGTAATGTAGTCGGTATTACGTCCGTGCTGATTTACTTTCCCAGAAAAAAATCCGGTACCCATTTAAGGCTGGGTGAACCTGGAAGCCGTCGGTTGGGATCGAACCCTACCCCGTGTTCTTTGTAGTCCAGTTCACTAACCATTGAGCTATCGCGGCTCCCTACTTTGAGGTTATTGATCTTGAATATATATTCGCTGAGATAAATCTCAGAAATGTTTTTTACAGCGAAGAAAATATAGACGGCTGTTTTACAACTTTAGGTATTGCATTTGGTATTACTTTCAATTATAATTTTGTATTTGAAACTTAAATAAACAGAAATTATTAAAAAAAACACTATTAGAAATCAAATAAATGAAATACTTGTTTGTCTATATTATAAAACAACGGCGGTACACTTTAATAGCCAACAAAATGTTAAACATATATCTTATATCTATATATCTATACATTTATACGCACTTACATACTTGCACATATGTATCTTTTAAACATGATATGTAAAATGGACCTTGAATTAAATAGTTGAAATTTGTTATGTTGTTTATTATTTTATGTAAACTTTTGCACTTAATAATTTATATAAACTCAAACTCGGCGTAGAAACATGTTTATTGCGGTCTAAAACATCCTATAACGTAATCTCACTTGATATTTAATGTGATTATTTTGTGTTAGAATATCGGTCTATAATTTCAACATTTGCTTATAAGATGTTTATCTAAAACATGTCATCAAACAGTGGGGCGTTTCAATTTCACGCGTTTCAATTTAGATTTTAATAAAAATTAAAATACATACTTTCTTTATTTGATTCACAGACAGCGGGTATAACACATATTGATATAAAGATAACGCTCTAAAAATGAAAACAATTACACATTTGAAAGTGTTGTTCTCGTAAACATAATTCAATAAATGTACTCCTTTGTAATTATGATTGTAATTTGTTTCGTTCTCTATTTCATTCAGTTGTAAGTTTTCAGAATTCCTAATGTTATACTATTGTTAGTCGTGGCTGGGACGGCCGTCTAGAAGTCCACTTAATCTCGTTCTCTCTCCCAAACTCTCGCGGTGAAACTACTTCGACCAGGCTGCCTCCGTTTGATGTGAAAGCCATCAAAGGCCAGGTCTCTATTCACGCGAGAAGACTGTCAAACCATGGCGCGTTTCTAATGCTTTAGAATGGGGCAGTTAGCGACCGTCCTTTCTTAACTGGTATCGAGGTGGGAGGGGGGAGGGAGGCAAAAACTGAGGGGAGGGAATTCTCATTTCTAGGGCTTCAATTTTCTTTTCTGTTTTAACATTGACTCTGAACACATGGAGCTAGCAGGGGGGTTTATACATTCCTACAGAGTATGGTGACAACTGCACAACATCATCATCATCGTCGAGTGCCATCTCCGCATCGAAGGTTGGCTGCATTGGGGCGCCATTCTGCCCTGTCTCTTGCTTTGATAGGTTCAGGTTATTATAGGCTGGTTTGTCCATCTTTTGATGTTACTCGTACATGTTAGTCTCGGTCTGCCTCTGCCTCTGTTACCTTGTATTTTCCCCTTACTTTGAGTAGGCTGCTGTGTCTTTTCATCATCAAGTACCGGGCCTAGTGGCGTAGATGATCATGTATCTCCACAACTTTCGATCACGGCAGCTATTTATCCTTTCTGTTGTTGACCTTCTGCCAAGTACCGGGCCTAGTGGCGTAGATGATCATGTATCTCCACAACTTTCGATCTCGGCAGCTGTTTATCCTTTCTGTTGTTGACCTTCTGCCAAGTACCGGGCCTAGTGGCGTAGATGATCATGTATCTCCACAACTTTTGATCTCGGCAGCTATTTATCCTTTCTGTTGTTGACCTTCTGCCAAGTACCAGGCCTAGTGGCGTAGATGATCATGTATCTCCACAACTTTTGATTTCGGCAGCTATTTATCCTTTCTGTTGTTGACCTTCTGCCAAGTACCAGGCCTAGTGGCGTAGATGATCATGTATCTCCACAACTTTCGATCTCGGCAGCTATTTATCCTTTCTGTTGTTGACCTTCTGCCAAGTACCGGGCCTAGTGGCGTAGATGATCATGTATCTCCACAACTTTTGATCTCGGCAGCTATTTATCCTTTCTGTTGTTGACCTTCTGCCAAGTACCAGGCCTAGTGGCGTAGATGATCATGTATCTCCACAACTTTTGATTTCGGCAGCTATTTATCCTTTCTGTTGTTGACCTTCTGCCAAGTACCAGGCCTAGTGGCGTAGATGATCATGTATCTCCACAACTTTCGATCTCGGCAGCTATTTATCCTTTCTGTTGTTGACCTTCTGCCAAGTACCGGGCCTAGTGGCGTAGATGATCATGTATCTCCACAACTTTTGATCTCGGCAGCTATTTATCATTTCTGTTGTTGACCTTCTGCCAAGCCATTTTCTTTTTTGTGTCTTTTAACATGACCCAAAAATCGCATTTGCCTTGTTTGAATTGTGTTTAGTAGTTCTGTCGGTGGATGGGGCGTAAGAGTCAGCAATGACCAACGGCGCAGAAAGCGAAAACAGCAAAGTGTATGGTACACAAGAAGCATGTTCAGGACACGAAAGACGAATATGGTTTACCACCGTGAAAGAGATTGGAGCCTCATCACGTAGGCCAGAGGAAGCCATGTACAAAATAGGAACACTTACAAATACTGGTGTTTCGGCTTACATGCACCATTCTTCAGAAAACGAGAAAAACAATAAACGATGAAATACAGATAGTTCTACTACATCTAGGATGATCGGGGAGTCAAGGAAAAACAACAGCGGGATCATCATCATCATCATCATCATCATCATCATCATCATCATCATCATCATCATCATCATCATCATCATCATCAAGTAAAGGACCTGCTGGCGTAGGTGATCATGTCTCTCAACAAATTACGATCCCGACAGCTATTTATCATTTCTGTTGTTGACCTTCTGCCAAGCCATTCTCTTAATTAAGCTGTCTGGTATTTTTTTCTATTTCCTTCCCTCTATCTCTTCGTCCCTCAATTTTTCCAGTTGTTACAATATATTCCAGCTGTTCTCTTCTCATTACATGGCCAAAAAATTATGATTGTTTCTTCTTAATATTGGAAATTAGCTCTCTTTTTGCTTTGGCCTCTTTCAGAACATTTTCATTACTCTTCTTAGCGGTCCATGGTATTCTCAACATTCTCCTGTAAAACCATATTTCTACAGACTCCAGTGATTTTTTTGTCTGTTGTCCTATTGTCCAGGATTCTCATCCATATGTTAAGACTGGCTCTACATAACATTTCAGAACTCTTTTTCTTGTTTCTATTGTCAAAAATGGATTGCATGGTGAATAATAATACATAAATATTATTATATGGGGAACTTCCGAGGCGATAATAGGGAATAATAGAACAAAGAAGTATGTGTTAGCACTCGGAAAAATTGACAGACAAACAACAATAGAAAAAAACGAAGAACAATATATGGTCCGAAGTGGGATCGAACCCGTACTCAGTGGCACCGCGCCTTGCCACGAGAAGCCGAACGCTTGGCACACTGCCACGCAGCCAACTAAAAAATTGGCTATTGTAGCAGTGTCTTACACGACCGTGTACAATATATAATATATAATATATAATATATAATATATATTATATAATAATACATAAATATTATTATATGGGGAACTTCCGAGGAAATTCCCTATTATCGCCTCGGAAGTTCCCCATATAATAATATTTATGTATTATTATTTGTACCCAGTATATAACCACTGGAAACTACTATTCGTGCTGTTTCGTCAGATAAATGTTTGTCTACAACACAAGTATTCAGCCCTACTGGGAGATACTTGCATTAATAGGAAAGTACAAATATACAATTTATTTCCGGTCTGTGATCGTTACCCTATGCTATAGTCATTGAGAACGTCATCGTGTAAGACTTTTTCCTTTTTCCTCAACATCATCATCATCATCATCATCATCATCATCATCATCATCATCATCATCATCATCAGTTTCATCCTAGTTTGTATAGTTAACACCTTTGCAATGTATGTTTTACACAAATTGTGATTTCTGTGTCTTACAGTCTTTATTCCTCTTATTTTTCTATTTCTTCTTCCTCTTCTCGAATTTATTCTCTTTCTTCTCCTTCTTTTCTTCTTTTACTACTACTACTACTACTACTACTACTACTACTACTAATACTACTACTACTACTATTAATACTACTACTACTACTACTACTACTACTACTATTACTACTACTGCTAATACTACTACTACTACTATTACTACTACTGCTAATACTAATACTACTACTACTACTACTAATACTACTACTACTAATACTACTACTACTACTACTAATACTACTACTACTACTACTATTACTACTACTGCTAATACTACTACTACTACTACTATTACTACTACTGCTAATACTACTACTACTACTACTATTACTACTACTGCTAATACTACTACTACTACTTCTACTACTACTACTACTACTAATACTACTACTACTACTACTAATACTACTACTACTACTACTACTACTTCTACTACTTCTACTACTACTAATACTACTACTACTACTACTACTACTATACTACTACTACTACTACTACTACTACTACTACTACTACTGTTACTACTACTACTACTATTACTACTACTATTAATACTACTACTACTATTACTACTACAACAACTACTACTACTACTACTAATACTACTACTACTACTAATACTACTATTAATACTACTACTACTACTACTACTACTACTACTACTACTAATACTAGTACTACTAATACTTCTTCTTCTTCGGTAGTTTGAACAGTTAACACCTTTGCAATGTCTGTTTTACAAATTGGGATATCTGTGCCATTACGTTCCTCCTCTTCTTTTCCTTCTTCTAATTCTTCTTCTCCCTCCACTTCTTCTGTTCTTCCTCTTCGATATCTTCTGCCACTTATTTTTCTACTTCATCTTCGTTTTCTCCTTATTATTAATTTGTACAACTAACACCTTGGCAATATAAAACTTCTTTCTTTTTAAGCGATTAGCTGTTACAACACATGTGGATCGGTACGGGTTGTGCACAGTGTTGTACTGGTAAAAGTACGCATTTTTCTTTTTAATTCCAGCAGCATTTGGGCTTGCGACTTCCGACCGAGGGCCTCGGTAGCCACTCGGCTACCGACGTTCGGATAACCCGTCTTCGATTCCCGCTGGAATCAGTGTGAGTTCTATTCGTGGTTGGGAAAAAAAATACATCTACGGTCGACCCAGCCGCTGGCAGAAATGGGTACCAGGGTGTTACTCTGGGAAGGTGAGGAATGCTGCCTCGCATCGCGAGTTTCGATGCTTGAAGCGTCACTATCCAGAAGCCTCCGAACACTTCTGGATAGGCAGCCAAGCACACAAAAAAAGTAATGAGATCCGTCACGTTAAGTGGCATATAGGGAATATGGTGTTAGTGACCATACATTTTACAGACCTTCGGCACATGATTTTTAGGATAATGTGGTCAGTACTACGCCCGTGCCGCTTTACTTTCCCAGAAAAAAACCGATACCCATTTAAAACTGGGTATTGATGGAAAACTCGTGTGCTAAGACGCCGATTTAAGTCTCGTACTTTACCTTTACGTATTCAGACACTTTCGTCCCAATACATGCTACTTCCATAGAGCATTTTTGATGTACCGGGTTTGCCATTCATCTTCGATCACTACCCATTCGGTTATACTTGTTAGTCTGGTTCCGGAGCAAAAGCAGGATGGTTGGTAAGGAATGTATCAGTTCTAATTAACCACTCGAGTTAACTATGATCATAAACAAAGAAAATTCTCAAGACCTATAATTAAATATCAAAGTTGAAGGAATACATCTGGAGACAGTTCAGAGCTACAACTACATGGGACATACTATAACCAGTGATGGAAAATGTATATCTGAAATAAACAAAAGAATAGGTATTGCAAAACGTAATTTTAATACCATGAAAAATATACTAACATCAAAAGAAATAACACCAGGCTAAAACTAAGAATAGCAAAATGTTACATCTTCTCAATATTCCTATAAGTTGCACAAACATGGACATTAGACCAGAAAACAGAACAGAGAATTGAAGCCTTTGAAATGTGGATCTTTAGAAGAATAGGTAGAAATGGATAGAAAGAAAAGAAAACAAACGATGAAGTTTTAAAACAACTAAACAAGACAAATGAAATTTGTGGGCATGTTAAAAGACACAACAGCCTACTAAAAGTAATATTGGAAGGGAAAATACAAGGTAAAAGACACAACAGACTACTAAAAGTAATATTGGAAGGGAAAATACAAGGTAAAAGATACAAAAGCCTACTAAAAGTAATATTGGAAGAGAAAATACAAGGTAAAAGAGGCAGAGGTAGACCAAGACTAACATGGATAAGTAACATCAAAAGATGGACAAGTCAACCTATGACAATCTGCAGCATCAAAGAAAGAGACAGAGTGGAATGGCGCTCCATGGTAGCCAACCTTCGATGCGGAGACGGCCCTCAATGATGGTGATAAGTTAACCGCTTCTGATGAAATCTGCTCTTTGTTAAGTAAATTTCTAACAACTTTCAGTCATATTCGTTTAATCTAACTAGACTTTTTAGCCTAACCGTGTAGCTGCCGCTTCCCCCCCCCCCCCGCCCTCCCCTCACCCCATCCCCCCTTTTCCCCACAGGTGACAAGGGACAACAACGCATACCTCACAGTTAAAGAGGGTAACGGGTAATGTTCTATCAGAGGATAAATCAAGAAGAAAGCGCTTTGTTCACTTTAGGAGGCAACAATGACGATTTGTTGGCCTTGAAATGAGTAGGGAATATCTGGAATATATTGTGACAACGGCAAAAGAGGAAGAAAAGGTAAAGGTAAAGTAAAGGTAAAGTAAAGGTAAAGTGAAGGTAAAGTAAAGGTAAAGTGTAGGTAAGGTAAAGGTAAAGTGAAGGTAAAGTACGAGACTAGAATCGGCGTCTTAGCACGCGAGTGCCGTATATGCTCGTCCGCCTATCCAGAAGTGTAGGAAGACTTCTGGATAGTGTCGCTTCAAGCATCGAAACTCACGATGCGAGGCGGCATTCCTCGCCTTACCAGAGTACTACACTCGTACCCATTCCTGCCAGCGGCTGGGTCGGCCGTGGGTGTGTTTTGTTTTTCCAACCATGAGTACAATTCACACTGCTTCCCGCGGGAATCGAACACGGGTTGTCCGAACGTCGGGAGCCCAGTCGGGTTGTTGTTCCAACAAGGCTACCGAGGCCCCTAAAGGGGGAAGAAAAGATAGAAAGAAACTTAAAGAAAGGGAAACGGACAATTTTCAAGAATGGATTGGTAGAAGATCAAAAACATAACTGACAAAAAAGCTGTAGAAGTAGAAAGTTACGGAGACACGATCACCCACGCCAGCAGCACGGAACTTGATGACGTATGTACACATACTCACTCTGTCGGCCCTCCTTAAATCCTCGCTTTATATAACCGCTCCTTGTGTGTCAGGTCATGTCCCACTGCAGCTGTATGAAATGAGATGGTCATACCGATGATCGTCAAAGCCACTGCTTTGTGGGTCAATCTGGAGAGTTCATGGCTACAAGATTAAATAAAAAGGAGGAGGGAGGGGGGGGGAGGTGGAGGGTTCCTTCACGAATCATGGAGCCATATTGGTCAAAGACCAATGACAAATTTTATTGGTGGCGTGGTCGATTTTAGTTCAAGAATTCTCATTTTCCCGGAAACATGCGGTACCAAATTAATAATGGGTGAACCTAGGAGCCGGGAGCCGCGATAGCTCAGTGGTTAGTGAACTGGACTACAAAGGACAAGAGGTAGGGTTCGATCCTTACCGACGGCTTCCGGTTCACCCAGCCTTTAATGGGTACCGGATTTTTTCAGGGAAAGTAAAGCGGCACGGGCGTAATACCGACCACATTACCCCAAAAATCATGTGCCGAGGGTCTGTAAAATGTATGGTCACTAACACCATATTCCCTATACGCCACTTGGCGTGACGGGGTACTTTACTTTTATTAGGAGCCGCCCAGGGGGACTGAACTCGCCTCTAGTTCTAATGCAGCCCAGCTCACTAACCATCGAGATGCTGCAGCTACAGGAGAAAACCCAGACAGAAAGTCTGGAGGGAGGAACATTAAGGTAGTCGATGGATGAGATCAAAGGTTAGTCAAGTGAGGGCTAGTACAACATGGGCAAAGCACTAACGGATAACTCCAAATAAATCGCCCAGCTATATGTCACTTGGGAGCTCAGTGGTTAGTGAACTGGACTACAAAGGACAAGAGGTAGAGTTCGATCCCAACCAACGGCTTCCGGGTTCACCCAGCCTTAAATGGGTACTGGAATTTTTTTTCTGGGAAAGTAAAGCGGCACGGGCGTAATACCGACCACATTACCCCAAAAATCATGTGCCGAAGGTTTGTAAAATTTATGGTCACTAACATCATATTCCCTATATGCCACTTGGCGGGGCGGGGGTACTTTACTTTTTTTTTATGTCATGGAATGGAAAACAGTCAACAACATAATTGATACAATGCACTGTGGATAGAAAATTGTGAAAGGATATAATCCAAATGGTATGGCGCATGATGATGATGGTGGTTGTGATGATGTTAGAAAAGAATACATGTAAAGACTTAACTGTCAATGGAATCTATGTCTTTCTCTACAAGTGGGTGACTTAAAATGACCACAAATGTTTCTATGAATCTTCTCTCCTCTCTTAGTGTTCACTCGTTAAGCGAACGTTGATGCACTGTGTCGATAATTTACGCCAAAGTCGCGTTATCTGCGCCTTTTCGGCCTGGCACATACCCCTTCGACATGAGTATATTTTTACTCAACACATTTTTCTCAGGACACACGGCCATTTTTGACCTAATCTCACATACTTTAGACTTTCAACTACCAAGCTTTCTTTAACGTGCGCGAGTGCACACGGGACCTCCTTCTGTTCGTCACTTTCTAAGAGGGCTGCACATTTGATGTCTCGGTTTGTCTGAAAGATTATGACATTTAAGCAAGTAACTCTCGCATCCTTCCCATAGCATTTATATTGAACTAGTTACGTCCCTTATATTAGCAGATTGAACGTAAAGCAATGACCACAATATAAGTTACTATCTTCATCACCATCATGCGCCATACCGGCTGGCGTAGGCGATCATATCCTTCCACAATCTTCTATCTACAGTGCATTGCATCAGTTCTGTTGTTGACTATTTTCCATGCCATGACACCAAGCTATCCTGTATTTTCTCTCTTTGTAGTCCGCGATCTCTCTTTCCTTGTATTTTGCCAGTTGTAACCAAGTATTCCAACTTTCCTCTTCTCATGATGTGCCCGAAAAATGTTGATTGTTTCTTTCTGATGTTTTTTTATGAGCTCTGTTTTTGTGTTGGCCTCTTTGAGAACTTTCTCATTGGTCTTTTTAGCTGTCCGGGGAACTTTCAACATTCTTCTGAGAAATCCCATCTCTGTGGCCTATATCTAGGAGAGGTCAATAATAATTAACTGTACTAGGCCATACAGTTTTATAGGGTTGCAGTGGTGGTCATGCGCATTCTCGCTGTTATTACTTTCATCCCCAAGTGAGCAAAGTACTTATTCCTGTTTTCAGCCGGACTGGTTAGGGAGCGTGGAGCTGAGTTTTAACTTTGGTGCTGTGTTATGAGGTAAATCACAGGTCATAAATGAAGAAAATACTCAAAACATACAAGTTAGTATCAAAGTTGAAGGAATAGACCCGGAGACAGTTCAGAACTACAACTACCTTGGACATACTATAACCAGTGATGGAAAATGTACAACTGAAATAAACAACAGAACAGGAATGGCAAAAAGTAATTTAAATGCCGTGAAAAATATACTACCATCAAAACAAATAACACCAGGGCGAAAACTAAGAATAGCAAAATGTTACATCTTCTCAACATCCCTGTATGGTGCAGAAACATGGACATTGGACAAGGAAACAGAACAAACAATTGAAGCCTTTGAAATGTGGATTTATAGAAGAATAGGTAGAATTGGATGGAAAGGAAATAAAACAAACGATGAAGTCTTAAAATAACTAAAAATGAAAAGATAACTACTAAACACAGTTCAAACAAATGATAATTTTGGTCGATGTAAAAAGACACAACAGCCTACTAAAAGTAATCCTGGAAGGAAAAATACAAGGTGACAGATGCAGAGCCAGACCAAGACTAACATGGACGAGTAGCATCAAAAGATGGACAAATCAGCCTATGACAACCTGCACCATCAAAGCAAGAGATAGAGGGGAATGGCGGTCCATGGTAGCCAACCTTCAATGTGGAGACGGCACTCAATTATGATTAAATCACAGTTGTCTGTTTTAATCTCAAAATAGTATTTAATCATAAAATGTTGCTTCATGTATGAATGATAATGTCCTGAGGAAATTACATTCCACTCATTGAGATTAATACTTTATTGGAGTGGTTCACATTTGTGACACTGTTCAAAAATATGAATAATCCGGTAACTAATCAATTTTTCATTAATTTAGTTCTTTAGTTAATTAGTTCGTTACTTATATAGTTAGTCAGTCACTAAATCAGTTAATTCTTTAGTCAGCTAGTTAATTAATGTATGTTATTTGATTCGTTCGTTTGTTTGTTTGTTTCTTTGTTTGTTTGTTTGTTTGTTTGTTTGTTTGAATGTTCGTTAGATAGTTAGTTAATTCACTACTTAGTTCGTTAGTTAGCTATTTATTTATAGTTAGTTAGTTTGCTATTTATTTATAGTTAGTTAGTTTGCTATTTATTTATAGTTAGTTAGTTTGCTATTTATTTATAGTTAGTTAGTTAGCTATTTATTTATAGTTAGTTAGTTAGCTATTTATTTATAGTTCGTTAGTTAGCTATTTATTTATAGTTAGTTAGTTAGCTATATATTTATAGTTAGTTAGGTTACCAATTTTATTTGACCCCACTCAGAGCGCAATTGTTTGGCATTCGCCCTTTTGGTTTGATGTTGTTCAATAGCTCTGAGTCTGTGTGCTCTCCATTTACATCTATGAGAATAACACAGTTATGGCACATGACATGAAGAAGAAACTAGGCGTGTTCCTTACACCCCATGGAATGAATAATTGTCATTCATTTCTCTACCGACATTTCATATATCTTTCAATACGTTTCAGTGAATTTTCTTCCCCAGCGTTCTTTCCTCTTCTCTTGTAGCAGTTAATAGTTAGTAGTAGGCCACGGTATTACTGCAAACTAATTAAAATACATAATAGCTCAACCACCCGTGCCAGTTGAATCATCAGAAATAACATCTGATCTCATTGAAGGAACCGAGCAAGGAAAAGGCAGATGCAGTCCCCATTATAGCAGCTACAGCACACGCCAAAAGACATAAGGCAGAGCGGCACAGAAAGTGAACGCAGCCAAACTTCATCATATATATATATCTTCTCCTTTTCTCTTTTCACTGATACCTAAAAGGTGTCGTGGTTATATCATTTGTCGTTCTTGAGCTGCTCGAACTGTCTGAATTAGTGATTTTCCTTTGTTGTTACATGTTTCTGTCACTGCATCTATCCATCTTCTTCTGGGTCTTTCTCTTGGTCTTTTCCCATGAATTCTCGAGAAGAACGCCCTTGATGGTGATTGGTGAGGATTCATTCTGACCAGGTGGCCCAACCATTTAAGTTGTTGTTGTTCTATATATTCTTGGCAGGGTTTTGTTCCTACCATTTGTCTTATGGTTTCATTTGGTATTCTATCTCTTCTTGTGTTGTTTGTTACTTTTCTCAAGCATCGCATCTCACATGTATTGATCTTTCTTAAATGTGATTTAGAAAGGGTCCATGTTTGACTTTCATAGAACAAAGTTGGTATGAAAATAGTATTTATCATTTGTTGTTTAGCTGCTATTCTGATTTCAAACTTTCTGTATTAATGTTAGACAAAACTATTGGAGCAATTCAATGAACGATTTTCTGACTTCAGTGGTATACGACCAGAACTGGCATTGTTTAACAACCCTTTGAAGTGTGACTATTTCCAACAACATGACACTTTTCAGTTGGAGTTATATAACCTCCAAAGTGACCCCTTTTTCCAATCAAGGATGGAGATAGGAGTTAACTTTTGGAAACTTGTGCCACGGGAAAAAATATCCCGCATTGAGTGATTTCAGTTTGAAAATTACTTCTATGTTCGGAAGGACATATATATGTGAATGCGCTTTTTCAACAATGAACTAGATTAAATCTTCACAAAGAAACCGACTCACTGATGGCCACCTCCAGGATTTATTACGGATATCATCATCATCTTTACACATTGACTTTGATGAACTTGTTGCTGCACATGAACGTCCACATTGTTCTCATTAAAGGTTTGTTACATGTCAACTTTAAAATGACCTAACTAAAACATGTTTGTCAAACAATATTAATAGCAAATTTTATTCATTTTTATAAATCAACTAGGCATTTTTAACTCTGTTGCAACAAAATGATTTATGTAAGTAAATAATGGCGATAAATAACAAAAATATGACCTTAAAACAAATGCTAAGTTTATTTGTATTGTTGTTGTTATGTGTGTGGCCCGCCACAAAATAATAATTAAAAAGTGGCCCGCCATTTGAAAGAAAATGGCTATCCCTGTTCTACAGGATTGCCCCCAGTACACCGACCTGAGAAGGACAATGTGGTCCACACCCACCTCCCTGGAAGAGAAACTATATGGGGCAATCGAATCACTTAAATAGACAGCTGCCTTCATGTGAGAGTCTGGAATCCTACTCTGATTGAGACGATCGCAGAGAGAGAGAGAGAGAGAGAGAGAGAGAGAGAGAGAGATCCCAACATTATATTCTTATTACTCCCAGCATCTACTCAACAAAGCTTGTGCAAAAATGATTGTGAAATAATTGGGCACCTATCACCACTATTGTCCAACAAGGTAATAACTTTAACGGCAAAACGGGCACCCTGAAATACAATCTTCATCCAACGTTGTGCTACCAATGCCAGACCTGGACACTAGATGCAAGAACAATAAGAAAAATAATCTCCACTGAGATGAAATGTGTTAGACGAATGACAGGAAACAGTCTGAGAGATAGGATCAGAAATGAAGAACTGAGAGAAAAGCTAGGAATAGCCCCCACCAAAGAATATATAAAACGCCAGAGAAAGAGGAAGACCGAGAAAGAGATGGGTAAAGGGAATAATAGAGTCACAAGGAGGGATATCACCAGAAGAGGCCAACAGAAGAGCAAAGAATCGCAGATTGCATCTCCCCTCGACGCCAACAGCATAGGAGGAAGGATGGAAGAAGATAGAATATATAAAGAAAGAACCGATGAAATTGTTTGGCCACGTTTAAAACAGAAAGATCAAAACAAAACACAACGAGCCTTCAATAAACCTCGTGAGAATACCAGACCCAATGGCGGGCCAAGAAAAAGATGGATTGACAGAATATTAGAAGCACTGGGAAACATAACAGCAGTAGAGGCGAACACAAGAACGAAAGACCGCAAATTATATCTCCCCTCGACGCTGGAGGGCAAACGAGGAAGGAGAGAAGAATAAGAAGTAGATCTAACGAACATTCCACCTCTTGTTACATCCAACCTCTGCGTCAATAGCGTGTAGTCACCACAAATAACCATTACCTCATTCCTGTTTGGGCCCTAATAAACCTACTGAGCAGCTCCACCGACACATAAGACCGTCTCAAGGTAATGGGGGCCAGCACACAAGGGAAAGATCTTTCAAACTTACACGGAACAAACTCCGTGTTGCGTGTCCTTTATCGTGTGCACACGTTGCACACGTCAGTGGTGTCTGACTTGAATATCCTACCCGTGAACACTTTTTTCTTCGCAGTTTTATTTCCTTGTTCAACATTAACAACAAACAGATCCAGCTATCTCGTAATTTTTATTTTCAAAACAATTACCGGATATCAAAACACACGACACTTATTCTGTTGTTAAAGTC
The DNA here is from genome assembly GCA_032433765.1 of Megaustenia siamemsis. Classification (NCBI taxonomy): domain Eukaryota; kingdom Metazoa; phylum Mollusca; class Gastropoda; order Stylommatophora; family Ariophantidae; genus Megaustenia; species Megaustenia siamemsis. The sequence continues at coordinate 18,293,559 of JAVIAB010000145.1, read as the reverse complement.
TACGTGTAATCACTGAGGTAAGGTTTATTTTAATTCTCATTCAAATCTCAATTTGTAATTTCTTTGTTGGGATCAAGGCTCTAAAAGTATCTAGGTTTGAATATGATATTCTTCTTCTTTCTGTCCTCATTTGTCTTCCAGCGACGTGGGGAGTTACAATTTGCGGTCTTTTGCTCTTCTGTTTGCCGGTGCTGCTGTTATGTTTCCTAGTGTTTTTAATATTGCGTCGATTCATCTTTTTCGTGGTCGTCACTTGGGTCTGGTGTTCTGGCAACGTTTATTGAGGGCTCGTTATGTTGTTTTTTTGATCACTCTGCCTTGTCACGTGGCCAAGCATTTTATCTGTTGTTTCTTTATATATTCTATATCCATTCTGATTGAATACCTGTTAGAACGTTGCACTGTGTTCTGCGCCAGTGGCCCAGTGCATCAGATTTCTACCAGCATTTTATTTAGGTTTGCTTTCCTTAGCCTTTGATTGTCCCCAATCTTCCTGCAAGGCAGCAGGTTGTCTTTTCTGTAGGGGGATTCTGCCCTTAGATGGTCTGCACTCCCAGGTTTACGAGCACCATCTGCCCGAGGTTGATGTAGATATTATCCGAACATTTGTACCACAGCTGGTCATCAGACCATCACACATCAAACAACAGACATTCCGATATATTCTATATGAATATGATCAGCGACTCATAACTGACTGTGTGCGTCAGCATCTGCTAGTAAAGATCATATTCCATCCTCGTGTACAAAGAATAACCAATCTGAGCAAGGGATGGAGAAGGAAAGCAAAAGAGTCACAGCTTGCTACAAACTACGACACAAGGCTTCTGCGAACGTTTAAGGTGCTTTTAAGGGCGGACGATGAAGAGAAGTAGTTCTCTGGCGAAAGCAGAAGACAGTTTTTAATTGTTGAGAATACCAGCGGGAATGACTGCTTCATTGTCTGCTATGTAATCTTGATGTTGATGTAAATACCACCATGTTGATGTAGATACGACCATGTTGATTTAAATACCAACATGTTGATGTAAATACCACCATATTGGTGTAAATACCACCATGCTGACGTAAATACCATTACGTTGATGTAAATACCATCATGTTGATGTAAATACCACCATGCTGATGTAAATAACATCACGTTGATGTTAATACCACCATGTTGATGTAAATATCACCATGTTGATGAAAATACTACCATGTTGATGTAAATACCATCATGTTGGTGTAAATACCGCCATGTTGGTGTAAAAACCACCATGTTGAGGTAAATACCACCATGTTGAGGTAAATACCACCATGTTGATGTAAATACCATCATGTTGATGTAAATACAGCCATGTTGGTGTAAATACCATCATGTTGGTGTAAATGCCATCATGTTGGTGTAAATAGCACCATATTGGTGTAAATACCATCATGTTGGTGTAAATACCACCATGTTGATGTAAATACCACCATGTTGATGTAAATACCACGATGTTGATGAAAATACCACCATTTTCATGTAAATACCATCATGTTGATGTAAATACCACCATGTTGATATAAATACCATAATGATGAGGTATAATACCACCATGTTGATGTAAATACCACCATGTTGATGTAAATACCACCATGTTGCTGTAAACAACACCATGTTGATGTAAATACCATCATGTTGTTGTAAATACCGCAATGTTGGTGTAAAAACCACCATGTTTAGATAAATACCACCATGTTGATTTAAATACCATCATGTTGATGTAAATACTACAATGTAGTGTATATACCACCATGTTGAAGTAAATACCACCATATTGATGTAAATACCATCATGTTGATGTAAATACAGATATGTTGGTGTAAATACCTTCATGTTGGTGTAAATGCCACCATGTTGGTGTAAATACCACCATATTGGAGTAAATACCATCATGTTGGTGTAAATACCACGACGTTGATGAAAATACCACAATTTTTATGTAAATACCATCATGTTGATGTAAATACCACCATGTTGATGTAAATACCATCATGTTGATGTAAATACCACCATGTTGATGTAAATACTATAATAATGATGTAAATACCACCATTTTGATGTAAATACCATCATGTTGATGTAAATACAACCATGTTGTTGTAAATACCACCATGTTGATGTAAATACCACCATGTTGATGTAAATACCACTATGTTGATGTAAATACCACCATGTTGATGTAAATACCATCATGTTGGTGTAAATACCGTCACATTGGTCTAAATACCATCATGTTGGTGTAAATATCACCATGTTGATGTAAATACCACCATGTTGATGTAAATACCACCATGTTGATGTAAATACCATCATGATGATGTAAATACCACCATTTTGATGTAAATACCATCATGTTGATGTAAAAACCACCATGTTGATGCAAATATGATCATGTTTGTGTAAATACCACCATGTTGCTGTAATACCCATATGTTGATGTAATACACCCATGTTAATGTAATACCCATATGTTGACGCAATACCTATATGTTGATGTAATACCCATGTGTTTATGTAATACCCCCATGTTGACGTAATACCCATATGTTGATGTAATACCCTCATGCTGAGGTAATACCACCATGTTGATGTAATACCCCCATGATGACCTAATACCGCCATATTGATGTAATACCCCCATGTTGATGTAATACCCCATGTTGACATAATAACACCATGTTGATGTAATACCGCCATGTTGACATAATACCGCCATGTTGATGTAATACCGCCATGTTGATGTAATACCGCCATGTTGACATAATAACACCATGTTGATGTAATATCCCCATGTTGACATAATAACACCATGTTGATGTAATATCCCCATGTTGACATAATAACACCATGTTGATGTAATATCCCCATGTTGACATAATAACACCATGTTGATGTAATATCCCCATGTTGACATAATAACACCATGTTGATGTAATATCCCCATGTTGACATAATAACACCATGTTGATGTAATATCCCCATGTTGACATAATAACACCATGTTGATGTAATATCCCCATGTTGACATAATAACACCATATTGATGTAATACCGCCATGTTGATGTAATATCCTCATGTTGACATAATACCGCCATGTTGATGTAATATCCCCATGTTGACATAATACCGCCATGTTGATGTAATATCCTCATGTTGACATAATACCGCCATGTTGATGTAATACCGCCATGTTGATGTAATATCCCCATGTTGACATAATAACACCATGTTGATGTAATATCCTCATGTTGACATAATACCGCCATGTTGATGTAATATCCCCATGTTGATGTAATATCCTCATGTTGACATAATACCGCCATGTTGATGTAATACCCCCATGTTGACGTAATACCGCCATGTTGACGTAATACCCCCATGTTGACGTAATACCCCCAATTTGACGTAATACCCCCATGTTGATGTAATACCCCCATGTTGACGTAATACCGCCATGTTGACGTAATACCCCCATGTTGACGTAATACCCCCAATTTGACGTAATACCCTCATGTTGACGTAATACCCCCATGTTGATGTAATACCCCCAAGTTGACGTAATACCCCCATGTTGATGTAATACCGCCATGTTGACGTAATACCCCCATGTTGACGTAATACCCCCATGTTGACGTAATACCCCCATGTTGACGTAATACCCCCATGTTGACGTAATACCGCCATGTTGATGTAATACCCCCATGTTGACGTAATACCGCCATGTTGATGTAATACCCCCATGTTGACGTAATACCCCCATATTGACATAATACCGCCATGTTGATGTAATACCGCCATGTTGACGTAATACCCCCATGTTGACGTAAAACCACCATGTTGACGTAATACCACCATGTTGACCTTTTTCTCTGCAGGGAGTTGAAAGTGTTTGTTGAAAACCAATGTTTCACAGGGAGTTGAGAGTGTTTGTTGAAGAGCTATGCTCCACAGGGAGCGGAAAGTGTTTGTTGAAGACCTATGCTCCACAGGGAGCTGAAAGTGTTTGTTGAAGACCTATGCTCCACAGGGAAATGAAAGTATTTGTTGAAGACCTATTCTCCACAGGGAGCTCAAAGTGTTTATTGAAGACCTATGCTCCACATTGAGTTGAAAGTGTTTATCGAAGACCTATGCTCCATTGGGAGCTGAAAGTGTTTGTTGACGACCTATGCTGCACATTAAGTTGAAAGTGTTTATTGAAGACCTATCCTCCACAGGGAGCTGAAAGTGTTTGTTGAAGACCTATGCTCCACAGGGAGCTGATTTTTTTTTGAAGACCTATGCTCCACAGGGAGTTGAGAGTGTTTCTTGAAGACCTATGCTCAACAGGGAGGTTAAATTATTGGTTGAAGACCTACGCTCCACGGGGAGTTGAAAGTGTTTGTTGATGAATTATGTTCAACAGTGAGCTAAAAGTGTTTGCTGAGGACCTATGCTCCCAGGGAGCAGAAAGTATTTGTTGAAGACCGTTGCTCCACAGAGAGTTGAATGTTTGTTGAAGACCTATGCTCCACAGGGAGCTGAAAGTGTTTGTTGAAGACCTATGCTCCACAGGGACTTGATAGTATTTGTTAAACACCTCTGCTCCACAGGGAGTTGAAAGTGTTTGTTGAAGATCTATGTTCCACAGGGAGCTGAAAGTGTTTGTTGAAGACCTATGCTCCACGGGGAGCTGAAATTGTTTGTTGAAGACCTATGCTCCACTGGGAGTTGAAAGTGTTTGCTGATGACCTATGTTCCACAGGGAGTTGAAAGTGTTTGCTTAAGACCTATGTTCCACAGGGAGTTGAAAGTGTTTGCTGATGACCTATGTTCCACAGGGAGTTGAAAGTGTTTGCTGATGACCTATGTTCCACAGGGAGTTGAAAGTGTTTGCTGAAGACCTATGTTCCACAGGGAGCTGAACGTGTTTGTTGAAGATATAAGCTCCACGGGGAGTTGAAAATGTTTGTTGAAGACCTATGCTCCAGAGGGAATTGTAAGTCTTTGCTGAAGACCTATGCTCCAGAGGGAGTTGAATGTGTTTGTTGAGGACCTATGCTCTAAGGGGAGCTGAAAGGTAGAAGATTTAAACCCAAGAAACCTACTGTGTGAGCGCATAACAGAAACATTTCTAGCTAGAAAATTAAATGAATATCTTGGACTAAGATGGACAGACGGAGTGAGATTCATTAAAACAGTTCAAAAACCACAACCCAAACTATACAACTTCCTCTTCTTTCCTTTTTTCCTTCCATGTTTCTTTTTTCTTTCTTTCTTGCATCATTTGCCTTTCAGCGTCGAGGGGAGATATAATTTGCGGTCTTTTGCTCTTCTGTTGGCCTCTGCTGCTGTTATGTTTCTTAGTGTTTCTAAAAATTCATCTTTTTTTTTTTTTTGTGGTTGGCCTTGAGTCTAGTGTGTGTTCTCTCGTTTATTAAAAGACTCACTGTGTTCTGTTTTGATCTTTCTGTCCTAATAGTGGCCCATCCATTTTATCTGCTGTTTCTTTATGTATTCAATGACGAAAATTATTCCTAGCGATGTTCATAAATCTATACTTGCCTTCTCCCTATAAGCTCACGGCACAAGCTGTGTTATAAAAGAAGATGGAGATTTAGTGTATAATATCTTCGCCTTTCGTCTCAAATTTCTCTCGATACATGACCCCCTCCTTGCCCTTAGATTTAATATTTTTAACATAAGAAACCGAATCGACACACGTACCTTAAAACAATGTGTGCATATGTGTGTGCGTGTGTGCATGTGTGTGTTATAGTCGTGTCATTTCGTTCAAGCAAGTTCAAGGTTGTCGTCTGCAAACTAATGAAACCAGCATGAAACACGAGCGTAGTGCGAAAATGTAATTCTACGAAGGGAAGACACGACAAAAGGAAAGGAACGAATCACAAAGTCATTACAATAATTCATAATGACAACTTGAGTTACACACCTAGCGGTGTCTATTAAGTGATACCACAGCCAAAAATATATCTACTAAGGTATTCGGGCTGAAAATAAAACCAGAACAAAACTCAAAAGTGTGTGATGTTTTCAGCTATAGGAGTTATCGTATCGAATTATAGATTTACTGAATATTTCCAGTAAATCTATAGTTGGCTGTAGTATGAACTTTAGACGACTAGACACCTCACAGTACAAGATGTCAACTCGAGCTATACAACTAGCGATGTATAGAGAGCTAGACACCTCACAGTACAAGATGCCAACTCGAGCTATACAACTAGCGATGTGCAGAGAGCTAGACACATCACAGTACAAGATGTCAACTCAAGCTATACAACTAGCGATGTGCAGAGAGCTAGACACATCACAGTACAAGATGTCAACTCAAGCTATACAACTAGCGATGTACAGAGAGCTAGACACATCACAGTACAAGATGTCAACTCAAGCTATACAACTAGCGATGTGCAGAGAGCTAGACACCCCACAGTACAAGATGTCAACTTGTATCCGGGGGTAGTCTTTCCTATTTGTTTGTGACGCGCAGGCAGACACTAGATGGTAGATGCGTCTGTGTATATCTTATATCCGTTTCTCAACTATCTCAGCTGTTCTGTCAACTGTTCTCTCGTGACAACCGCCTTCGCTTCCCTGTCGTTCTCTGTTAGCGTGACCTCCACTGGAATGCTGCTGCTCGTGTTTACACCCAGGCCAACACGTGCCTGCGCCAATTGGACGCTCGTCTCGACCGTGACTTTGTCTGGTCACTGTCGTACCTCTTGTTCCCCGTTAAGATGACTGTTTCACGTTGTGTTTCCGCGACAACTTGATTTGTTGTTAGGGTTCGTCCCCGAGGGTTGACGCTAGGCTAGATAATTATAACTGTGTAACAAGGACAAACGCTTTGAATAAAAGAGTTATAGCTCGTTTCAAATCATGTGCCCAACTTTTAAAATCGATATCTTTTTAATATCTTTTTGTAATTTTTTCAAAATTTGCATGTAAAGTTATAATGATTAGAACCCAACAGGGAATTAATTTCATTAAAAAAAACATTTGGTTATTATTGTTGCTTATTTGATTTATATAAATTTATAACGACCCATTGATGTAGTCAAAACTTAATGTTTACAGTATTTTAAGTTAAAAATAGCGATTAAAAATCCATACACGGTACAATTGACGTTTTTGCACGCATTCCACGTGGGCTTTCTGGCACAATTAGACACTTGTAGAAAACACGAGGCATTGTGTGTTCCATTTTCGTTAATTCAGCGGCGAAGCCGTCGTCGAACTGAGCAGACACTAATTCTCCTGGTGTTTTGTCTTATTAGGTAATTTCCCCATTACGGCCACACCTTTACCTATTGAAAATTAATCATAGACCAGCAACTACGGTAATTTCTATTCTTTAGGGCTTCATAATTTACAATTTTGACAAACATCAAAGAAATATCGCCGCTTTAAGAAAACTGCTGCTGCAAGATATTTGTTAAATATACATTTAAAGGGTCTTTTGCATTCTAATAACATTTGGAAAATTTCAAAAGTTGTTAACAAACGGTTAGAGAGTAATAGCGTTTTGAAGTTGGGCACATGATTTGAAACGAGCTATAGTCCGACTTTTAATTCTGTCACCACGAAATTATTACACATAATACATTGCAGCTTACACACTCTTCACGTTCTCCATTCTATGGCCCTTAACACTCGTCATTGGGCTCCACACGCATTCATACTCGTATCTAACTATATGTGGACCCCCCCGCCGGCGGCCCGTCCCTAAAGTTACTTCTAATCTGTCCGGCGGTATCCTGTCCACCGCTGCTAACTGTCTCTTAATAGTGTTACTGACTAATGTGCTCGCTTATCTGTTCTCCTCTAGTCTCTGCATCTCCTAACTATCGCGTGTTCCTGGCTGGCTAAAAGTCCATTATCCTGACTTGATGTTTTGACTCTAGTTCGTCACTCCCTGCCAACTCAGTCTCTTCCCAACTTCCCTATGAGTGCTTTCCTTATAAGTCCTTAACTGTTTGTTTAACACACGTTCTACTCTAACTCTACTAGGCTATGTTTAGCCTCTCTACGGGTCGACCACATGGTCGCCCGGCTCCTAACGAGCGCGTGTGTACTGCTGACTACATCTCTTCGAGTGTCTCCTGTCAGTGCTTCTGTATGAGTGCTTCTCAATTTTTTGTGTGTTTACTTCTTAAATTTGGATCTTGTCAGCCAATCAGAATTGACCTCCCACGCCTGTCTGTCCACCTACTCACTTATGGAGATGGCCTTCATGTTTTTCACGTGTATTTCGAGCTCTTTTTACACCACCGCGTCTGTCTGTCTCCTCCTGGACATGGCGTGCACGTGCATTCTGACCCATCCTCTTCATTTTTACTGTGACTTCGTTTTTATGTGTTTTTCCTTTATTTTTTCTCCTTGACCTGATTCTTTCGTCTCGCCTATCTGCCCCCTCACTTCTAGATTGTTCTCTCGTCTTTGTTTCCTCCTCTACTCTCTCCATCCCTCCGCTTCTACAAACTCAAGCTATACAACTAGCGATGTACATAGAGCTAGACACCTCACAGTACAAGATGTCAACTTAAGCTATACAACTAGCGATGTTCAGAGAGCTAGACACCGCACTGCACAAGATATCAACTCAATCTATATAACTAGCGATGTCCAGAGAGCTAGACACCTCATTGTACAAGATGTCAACTCAAGCTATACAACTAGCGATGTTCAGAGAGCTAGACACCTCATTGTACAAGATGTCAACTCAAGCTATACAACTAGCGATGTTCAGAGAGCTAGACACCTCACAGTACAAGATGTCAACTCAAGCTATACAACTAGCGATGTGCAGAGAGCTAGCCACCTCACAGTACATGATGTCAACTCAAGCTATACAACTAGCGATGGGCAGAGAGCTAGCAACCTCACAGTACAAGATGTCAACTCAAGCTATACAACTAGCGATGTACAGAGTTAGACACCTCACGGTACAAAAAGTAAAACTCAAGATAACAACTCAATCTATACAACTAGCGATGTCCAACAATCAACACATATCTCCTTTCTGCATCTCGTCACAGCACAAGCAGTAAGACGAAAGAAATCAAAATAAGTGAAGCGAAACCAAAGCTGTTTAAGCAGACATACAATTTACATTTCAATATATCACGACAAGGTATCCACCAGCCTACAGTATGCATTGGACATATTAGAAGACAGTTAAAAAAACATATCCCAGGTCAAAAATGATATACGGAACTAGTGAAAGAAGCGAGTTTCATTTTCGAATATGGTCTAACCTTTTCAGGGTCTACTTGGACTCAGAAAATAGATGTAGGGTATATTTACGGGGGTAAATGTGACGGATTTGTGTGATGCTGACCACGTAATTGATAACTGTGTCAATGGTCAGGAGTAGTATTATTAATTCACTAAACAACACATGCTGTGATGGATACAATTTACGTCAAATTTGCAACTTGATGAAATAAAATTTAGTAAAATGCTGACAATTACGGACGGCAGTGAACCCAACGCTGTGCTTCAAATGCCTGACCTGGACCCTAGATGCATGCACAATAAGAAAAATAACCTCTACAGAGATGAAATGTATTAGACGAATGACAGGAAACAGTCGGAGAGATAAGATCAGAAGTGAAGAACTCAGGAAAAAAAAAAACTAGGAATAGCCCCCGCCATAGAATATATAAGGAAACAACAAATAAAATGGTTTGGCCACGTGACAAGGCAGAAAGATAAAAACACAACAAAACGAGTCTTCAACAAACGTTGTGAGAACACCAGACCCAAGGGTCGACCACGAAAAAGATGGATCGATGGAATATTAGAGAAGCACTAGGAAACATAACAGCAGCAGAGGCGAACAGAAGAGCAAAAGATCGCAAATTATATCTCCCCTCGACGCTGAAAGGCAGATAAGGAGGAAAGAAGAAGAAGTTAACGGAGATCGAGTTTGTATTTATCGACACCGTGAACATTTTCATAGTTCTTCTATCAACTCAACTATACTAACATATTAGGAACATATTAGGAACATATTAGGAACATATTAGGAACATATTAGGAACATATTAGGAACATATTAGGAACATATTATGAACATATTAGGACATATAAGAAGCAATCAACATTTTTTGGGCCCATCACGAGAAGAGGAAAGTTGGAATACTTGGTTACAACTGGCAAAATAAAAGGAAAGAAAGATTGCGGACGACAAAGAGAGAAAATACTGGATAGCTTGGTGTCATGGCATGGAAAACAGTCAACAACAGAACTGATACGATGCAGTGTAGATAGAAGATTGTGGAAAGACATGAGCGCCTACGCCAACCGGCAGGGTACATGATGATGATGATGATTAGGACATATACTTTATTCGCGATATCTAAATTATCATCATTATCATCATGTACCAACCCGGCTGGCGTAGGCGATCTTGTCCTTCCGTGATTCAAAGTCCTCGGTACATCGAATCAATTCTGTTGACTCTCTACATGCCAAACTTCGATTTGTAGATGTGTGTAAACGCGACATGGAGAGACTCTGAACATAAACCCTGCAGCATGGGAAGGCATAGCTGCAGACCGCAGTCTCTGGAAACACACTCTAGAGGTCTACCTCAAACAGGAAGCAACAGATTCATAGAAAAGGAGAACACACAACAAAAGGAAAGAAAAGAAAAAAAAAATAACATTTCCAGTGGCGCTGAAAAATCCATATGTCAATTTCCAGGGGCGTTGAAAAATCCATATGTCAATTTCCACGGGCGCTGAAAAATCCATATGTCAATTATGACTGACGTAGGCTACTACTACTTACATGTCATGATATCAAACTGTCTAGAATCTTCTCTCTTTGTCGTTCGTGATCTTTACTTCCCTGTATTTTGCCAGTTGTAACCAAGTATTGCAAATGTCATTTTCTCAAAATGTGCCCGAAAAATGTTGATTATTTCTCTCAGATGTATGTTTTTTAATAGCATTTTAAAAAAAAATTCTTCTTCTTCTTTCCTTCCTTATTTGCTTTCTGCATTGAGGGGAGATATAACTTGCGATCATGTGCTCTTCCGTTCACCTCTGCTGCTGTTATGTTTCCTCGTACTTCTAATATTCCATCGATCCGTCTTTTTCGCGGTCGACCCTTGGGTCTGGTGTTCTCGCAACGTTTAATGAGGGCTTGTTGTGTTGTGTTTTGATTACTCTGCCTTGTCACGTGGCCAAACCATTTTATCTGTTGCTTCTTTATATATTCTATGGCGGGGGCTTTTCCTAGCTTTTTTTTTCGCACTTCTTCATTTCTGATCTTATCTCCCAGACTGCTTCCTGTCGTTCGTCTAACACTAAAAACTCTTTTATTGCTGGTGGAAAAAATGGTAAGGTTAAGGTGCTTTACGAAATAAGTGGACAACACAAATTATAACGACGTTACAACTCAATAGGCCTTCATCAGGAACGAACATACAACACACGCACAGATAACAAGTGAAGTGGGTTAATGGGGAGCTGGCAATAGAAACTGCATGTTCAGAGCAGCAGTAAAGCATGGAACAGGTTAGTGGTGGGGAGTGTTAAACACTCAAAGGTATGGTGACAGCTTTACAAGGAAGGAACACAACACATTACTTACAACCAGTATTGTGTTGTGTTCCTTCCTTGTAAAGCTGTCACCATACCTTGGAGTGTTTAACACTCCACAACCACTGGCTCCTTGCTACCAGCTTTACCGCAGCATTACACTTATTTTGCCTGTTCCCAATGGAAAAGGTTAAATTGAGACAAACATATTTGAACCTTAATTCTGTGTGGAATGGAAGCAAAGTTTGCCCGATTTACTGCTATCGAACGACGAACGTTTCTGTTACGTGTCACATTATATGGTTTGCATATATTGTGATTTTAAAGGATGTTGTCGGAGTGATGAAAGGAATTTCTTTTAGATTTCTTTTTTTTTATTTCTTTTCTTGTGTATCTAGCATATTATCGCCATGTAGTTAGATTTGTATAAATATTGTTGTATACATATATATATATATATATATATATATATATATATATATATTTGTATTGTTGTTTGTTGTTTCAGATAAGGCCTACTTGGCCGAAACGTCGACTTCTGTTTTGGTAATTACCACGTACAGCTGTTACCATACCACCTTTTTCTTCTTCTTTTAAAAAAAAAAAATTGTCATTATCATCAGCTTTACAGTAGCTTTGGATCTTGGTGCATCTTGATGCCTTTACTCCTTTACCCATCGTGGCGACTGCTTTGGCCAAGCGGCCTTTATCCCTCTGTTTCTATCGTGTGCCATTGCACTCCGAACATATCCATAGGTGCTCAGATCACCTCCTCAGCAAGTCTCGCAGTGTCCAGCGACTAACATCTACAGTGCTAATGACAAATGACAATAACACCCAAAACAACGTGATATTTCTCCATCTAAAATAGATACCTGTGTTGGTTGTTAATTCTTACACGCCTATGACGCGAATGTCACGGTCAGCACGACCCGAGATCTACTTTGTGGGCGTGGCTTGTGTTCTGGATTTCCTGCCACGAAGCGAGGTCAACCATGAAGAGTCGTGATGGTTGGTAAAAAAAAGTAAAGTACCCCCGTCACGCCAAGTGGCGTATAGGGAAATATGGTGTTAGTAACCATATATTTTACAGACCTTCAGCACATGATTTTTGGGGTAATGTGGTCAGTATTACGCCCGTGCTGCTTTACTTTCCCAGAAAAAAATCCGGTACCCATTTAAGGCTGGGTGAACCCAGAAGCCGTCGGTTGGGATCGAACCCTACCCCTTGTCCGTGGTAGTCCCGTTCACTAACCACTGAGCTATCGCGGCTGCCCGTGATGGTTGGTGGTGTGTGCAAAATAATAGCGACCCATAGTTGTGGATTATTTATGTATATGGATTGTAGATGTCCGTGGATTGTTGATGTATATGGATTGTAGATGTCTGTGGAGTGTTGATGTATATGGATTGTAGTTGTATGTGGATTGTTGATGTATATGGATTGTAGTTGTCTGTGGATTGTTGATGTACGTGGATTGTAGTTGTATATGGATTGTTGATGTATATGGATTGTAGATGTCTGTGGATTGTTGATGTATATGGATTGTAGATGTCTGTGGATTGTTGATGTATATGGATTGTAGTTTTCTGTGGAATGTTGATGTATATGGATTGTAGCTGTCTGTGGAATGTTGATGTATATGGCTTGTAGTTGTCTGTGGAATGTTGATGTATATGGATTGTAGTTTCATGTGGATTGTTGATGTATATGGATTGTAGTTGTATGTGGATAGTTGATGTATATTGATTGTAGTTGTGTGTTGAATGTTGATGTATATGGATTGTAGTTTTATGTGGATTGTTGATGTATATGGATTGTAGTTGTCTGTGGATTGTTGATGTATATGGATTGTAGTTTCATGTGGATTGTTGATGTATATGGATTGTAGTTGTCTGTGGAATGTTGATGTTTATGGATTGTAGTTGTATGTGGATTGTTGATGTATATGGATTGTAGATGTCTGTGGATTATTGATGTATATGGATTGTATATATATGTGGATTGTTGATGTATATGGATTGGAGTTGTCTGTGGATTATTGATGTATATGGATTGTAGATGTCTGTGGATTGTTGATGTATATGGATTGTGGCTGTCTGTGGATTGTTATCGTCAATGGATTGTAGATATCGGCAAATTGTTTTTGCTAATATGTTATAGATGTCAGAACATTGTTGCCGTTAATGGATTGTAGATGTCAGGAAACTGTTGCCGTCAATGGATTGTAGATGTCAATAAATTTGAGCCATCAATGGATTGTAGATGTAGATGTCAGGAAACTGTTGTCGTTAATGGATTGTAGACGTCAATAAATTTGAGCCATCAATGGATTGTAGATGTCAGCAAACTGTTGCCGCTAATGGATTGTAGATGTCATCAAACTGTTGCCGTTAATGGATTGTAGATGTCAATAAATTTGAGCCATCAATGGATTGTAGATGTCAGGAAACTGTTGCCGTCAATGGATTGTAGATGTCAGCAAACTGTTGCCGTTAATGGATTGTAGATGTCAGGAAACTGTTGCCGTTAATGGATTGTAGATGTCAATAAATTTGAGCCATCAATGAATTGTAGATGTCAGCAAACTGTTGCCATTAATGGAATGTAGATGTCAGGAAACTGTTGCCGTCAATGGATTGTAGATGTCAGCAAACTGTTGCCGTTAATGGATTGTAGATGTTAGCAAACTGTTACCGTCAATGAATTGTAGATGTCAGGAAACTGTTGCCGTCAATGTATTGTAGATGTCAGGAAACTGTTGCCATCAATGGATTGTAGATGTCAGGAAACTGTTGCCATCAATGGATTGTAGATGTCAGGAAACTGTTGCCATCAATGGATTGTAGATGTCAGCAAACTGTTGCCATCAATGGATTGTAGATGTCAGGAAACTGTTGCCGTTAATGGATTGTAGATGTCAGGTTGCCGTTAATGGATTGTAGATGTCAGGAAACTGTTGCCGTCAATGGATTGTAGATGTGAGGAAACTATTGACGTTAATGGAATGTAGATGTCAGGAAACTGTTGACGTTAATGGATTGTAGATGTCAGGAAACTGTTGCCATCAATGGATTGTAGATGTCAGCAAACTGTTGCCATCAATGGATTGTAGATGTCAGGAAACTGTTGCCGTTAATGGATTGTAGATGTCAGGTTGCCGTTAATGGATTGTAGATGTCAATAAATTTGAGCCGTCAATGGATTGTAGATGTCAATAAACTATTGACGTTATTGGAATGTAGATGTCAGGAAACTATTGACGTTAATGGAATGTAGATGTCAGGAAACTGTTGACGTTAATGGATTGTAGATGTCAGGAAACTGTTGACGTTAATGGATTGTAGATGTCAGGAAACTGTTGCCGTTAATGAAATGTAGATGTCAGGAAACTGTTGACGTTAATGAATTGTAGATGACAGGAAACTGTTGCCGTTAATGGATTGTAGATTTCAGGAAACTGTTGCCGTCAATGGATTGTAGATGTCAGTGAATTATTGCAGCCGATGGATTGTAGATGTCAGTGAATTATTGCCGTCGATGGATTCCATTTGTCAGTGATTCATAATAACTCTGTATGCTGTAACGTATCAAGAACGGAAGTGTACACGGGGTACTTGTGCATGCACAAAAGTGAAAATGTGAGCACACAGCAACAAAAGTTTCCAAAAATAGGTCCGTGTGCATACAAAAAGCGCTAGAAACAGACTACATAAATATGGGGTACATCATAGGAGGAAAGATAAGAGTTGGGAGATTAGTGATAGGTGGACATTTTGAAGGAAAAAATAAAACTTTGGAAGAGAGAGGGGGGAGAGAGAAAGAGAGAGAAGGGGGAAGGAAGAAATAAGAAAGAAAGAAAGAAAGAAAGAAAGAAAGAAAGAAAGAAAGAAAGAAAGAAAGAAAGAAAGAAAGAAAGAAAGAAAGAAAGAAAGAAAGAAAGAAAGAAAGAAAGAATAGTGACACAGAAGGAAGTCAAAAGTTGGAATGATAAATAACTTTAGGGATAGGTGACCATGGAGATGCAAGATCACCTGCCTGAGCAGGTAAGATGCTCGAGCAGGTATGGTACTTGAAGTAAAATAGGATGAAGAAATAGAATGGGGAAACTTCCAACCTGAAGTAATATAATTATCAGACAGGAACTTATTTCGGTTATCAAACGAAAAAAAAGAAACATCTACCAGGAACCGTAAAATAACAGGAAGCCTTTAGATCTGAGGACGAATTGTACTGCGACCCAGTTGTCAACATCACCACTGAGTGCCGTCTCCGCATCGAAGGTTGGCTAACATGAAGCGCTCTGTCTCTTGCTTTGATGGTGCAGGTTGTCATAGGCTGACTTGTCCATCTTTTGATGTTACTCGTCCATGTTAGTCTTGGTCTACCTCTGCCTCTTTTATCTTGTATTTTCCCTTCCAAGATTACTTTTAGTAGGCTGCTGTGTCTTTTAATGTGCCTCAAAAATCTTATTTGTCTTGTTTGAATTGTGTTTAATAGTTCTCTTTTCATTTTTAGTTGTTTTAAGACTTCATCGTTTGTTTTCTTTTCTTTCCCCAATTCTTCCTATTCTTCTATACATCCACATTTCAAAGGCTTCAATTTTCTGTTCTGTTTTCTTGTCTAATGTCCATGTTTCTGCACCATACAGGAATACTGAGAAGATGTAACATTTTGCCATTCTTAGTTTCAGCCCTGCTGATATTTGTTTTGTTGTTAGTATATTTTTCATGGCATTAAAATTACTTTTTGCCATACATATTCTTTTGCTAATTTCAATTTTGCATTTTCCATCATTGGTTATAGTATGTCCCAGGTAGGTGTAACTCTGGACTGTCTCCAGATGTATTCCCTCAACTGTGATATTTAATTGTAGGTCTTGAGAATTTTCTTTGTTTATGATCATAGTTTTAGTCTTGTTGATATTCATTTCTAGTCCATATTTTTTGCTTGTTATGTTTATCACATTAAGCAATTGTTGTAGGTCTTTAGGATTTTCTGCTAGTAGTACAGTATCATCAGCATATCTTAGGTTATTGATTATCTTTCCATTAATGTTTAGGCCTGGCAACTCTGAGATGTTTTTAAAGATTTGCTCAGTGTGTAGATTGAACAAGCTTGGTGATAGGATGCATCCTTGTCTTACTCCTCTTTTTATGTCCATGGGTGTAGAGTTCTCCTTGTTATATTTTATTATTGCTGTTTGCTCCCAGTACAAATTACATATTAGTCGTATATCTGTGTCGTCTAGATTTATAACCTTTAGGCAGTCTATAAGTTGGTTATGGTGTATTCTATCGAAAGCTTTGGTGTAGTCTGTGAAGTAGGCATATATTGGTTTGTTTACTTCTATATACTTTTCAATCAATGTTCTCATGCTGAATATGGCTTCTTTTGTCCCACTGTTTTTCCTGAATCCAAATTGTTGCTCATCTAATTCAGTATTGATTTTATTCTGAATCCTTCCCTGTATAACTTTTAGTAAAATTTTTGTTACCTGGCTCACTAGGCTTATTGTTCTGAAATCACTGCATTCAACTGCACCATTCTTTTTAGGCAATGCAATGAAAGTTGATGTTTATAGTTCGTTTGGTATGTATCCTGTATGGTATATGTCATTGCATATGACTGTGATCACTTCGATGCCAGAATCTTCTAGAGCCTGTATCATCTCTATCTGTATATTGTCAGGTCCTGCTGCCTTTCCCTTTTTCATTGTTTTTATAGTTTTTTCTACTTCAGATATCAGGATTTTATAGTTGTATGTACATTTTATGTCTGGCTTTTTGTCCCTTTCATCATGAAATAATTATGTTATATATTCTTGCCATCTATCTATTATATCTTTGTTGTCTGTTAGTATTCTTCCCTCTTTGTTCGCAATACATCCGTTTCCTGCAGCTTTTTTGTCTTTATTAGTCATTCTCTTTATTTCTGTGTACATCTCTCTTAGGTTTTGTTTACTTTCCATAGTTTCGACTTCTAGACATCTTTGGTTGAGCCAGTCTTCTTTTGCCTTTTTGCACATTCTCCGTATTTCATTGTCTATATCCTTGTATCTGGCAGTGTTTTTCGCTTGTCTTCTTTCTTCCATTTTTTCTAAGATTTTGTCAGTTATCCATTTTTGTTTTTTGTTACTTTCCTTTTTGGGCAAGGTGTTGCGGGATTCTTGCATGCTGTTTTGTATGCATTGCCATTTTGTTGTGACTTTTTCCTCAGCATTTTCTCTTCTGTATTGCTCAATCCCTTCTTCTAGCAGCTTCTGATATGTGTTTTTACTTGTACAGTATAAGTTTCTTTTACATCTTTCTGGCTTAACGCTGTTATATCTATTGGTGTTGCTGAATTAGTTTTTTGTTTGTTTCTCTTTAATTTTATTGTCATTTTTATCATTACAGGATTGTGGTCTGAATTAATATCTGCTCCTGGGTAGGTTTTGGCTTTCTTGACGCTGTTTCTGAATCTGTCTTTTATCATTATGTAATCTATTTGATTTCTCTTCTTGTCTCCAGGGCTTTTCCATGTGTATAATTTCCTTTTCTCTTCCTCAAAGAAGGTGTTACATATTATCAGTCTGTTTTCTTCACACAATTGTATTAATCTTTATCCTCTGTTATTCCTTTTTCTTTAATCATTATTTCCTCTAATGGTCTTATATTTACCTTTTCCTATTTTAGCGTTCATGTCACCCATTATAATCAAGGTGTCTGATGATTTCACTTGCTTCATAACTGTGTTTAGATCTTCATAGTATGCCTCTATTTTTTCGTCTATATAGTCTTGAGTATGTCTGTATTATTGCTATGTCAAATGGTTTTGCCTTCATTTTTAATAGTATAATCCTATCATTGTATGTCCAGTGGGTATTTATATATTTTTGTAGCTCTAGTTTTATTACAATGCTTACTCCTCTTTGATGTTCTGTTGTGTTACCTGAATATATAAATGTATATTTATCGCCTTGTATGTATCCACTTTCCTTCCATCTTGTTTCTGATATGCCTAAAATATCTATGTTTAGTCGCTCTGCTTCTAACCTTAGATTTTCTAATTTTCCTTGTTGGTATAAGGTCCTAACATTCCGTGTAGCTATTTTTAATTCGTTCTTAAAACAAAAGTTAGAATTTCTCTCCATGGCTTTCTTTGGAGTGTTACGAGATGAGGCTCCAATCTCTTTCACGGTGGTCTGCCATATTCGTCTTTCGTGTTCTGAATATGCCTCATGTGTACCACACACTTTGCTGTTTTCGCTTTCTGGGCTGTTGATGATTTTTTATTCATCCGCCCCATCCACCGACACAGACTTTTTATATTCGGGTTGAACATACCTGGCGGCGCCATTTTTTTGGTCGAACCATGTGCTTGACTATTGAACCGCGAACACACGACACAATGAAGAATAAATCATATTCCACTTAAATATCGGTAATCACAGTTTATCCACACGTCCGAAGTAAAACATACACAAAACGGGGAATCTATCTGTCTCTATCTATTATTCTTTCGAGCCGAAGACGGCGCATAAGGCAGAATTTCAATCTCAAAAACAGAAACCTTGCGTGCCAAAGTGGCACATATTGCAGAGATCACTGCTCTAAAATCTGTGGCGCTGTTTCCATAACAGTACTTTATACAAGGACAGCTTGTCAAGCCATCGATCAACCTTCATAGTCACCTCTTAGACAGGCATGGAAAGTCACAGTATCACTATAAATTATATCACTATATGTCACTATAAATTATATCACTTTATGTCACTATAAATTATATCACTATATGTCACTATAAATTATATCACTATATGTCACTATAAATTATATAGAAAACGGGGAATAGAAACATATAATTTCATAACTCGACTGTCACGTAAATCATTTAAAGATATCGGCAAGAGCCGAAATATAAAAACGACTGCACGTAACCGCCATGACACCGGAAATCTAGAAGGTAAGTAGTTAGTATTTTATTACTATTGTTACAAACATACCACAACGCATTACAAATATGCTACAGTGAATTACAATTAATATTACAAGGAATTACAAATGTACTACAGTATCGTCTTCTTCTTCTTCTCTTCCTTTCAGCTCCCTGTGGAGCATAGGTCTTCAACAAACACTTTCCAAGTCGTTTTGTTTCTTGCCATTCTTTTAAGTTCATTCCATGTCGTCCCCATCATCTTCATCTCTGCTTCTGTCTGTCTTCTCCAAGAGTTCATTGGTCTTCCTGTTTGTCTTTTCCCTGAGGATTCCAGAAAAGGGCCTGTTATGTAATACTCTCAGTTGGCTTCCGTAGTGTGTGTCCTATCCAGCGCCATCTCCAGCGCCATTGTACTACAGTATAATGCAAATATATTATTGTGTATTATAAAAATACTGTAATGTATTACAAATATACTACAATGTATTACACATACACTGTAGTATATTACACCTATACTACCGTGTATTACAAATATACTACAGTATATTATAAATATATAGAGGAAAGTTGGAATACTTGGTTACAACTGGCAAAATAAAAGGAAAGAGAGATCGCGGGCGACAAAGAGAGAAAATACTGGATAGCTTGGTGTCGTGGCATGGAAAACAGTCAACAACAGAACTGATACGATGCACTGTACATAGAAGATTGTGGAGGGACATGAACACCTACGCCAACCGGTATGGCACATGGTGATGATGATGATATTATAAATATGTTACAGTGTATTACAAATATACTACAATGTATTATAAATATAATAATGGTATTACAAATATATTACAGTGTATTATTAATATACTACAGTGTATTACTAATATACTACAGTGTATCACTAATATACTTCAGTGTATTACTAATATACTACTGTGTATCACTAATATGTTACAGTGTATTACTAATATACTACAGTTTATTACAAATATACTACAGTGTATTACTTATATCCTACAGTGTATTACAGACTATCTTTAGATACAGAAATTGACACTCGTATTGGGAAAGCTGCTACCACCTTCGCCCGTCTTTCTAGGCGTGTCTGGCAAAACAGCAAACTGACAATTAAAACAAAAGCTGCAGTGTACAATGCCTGCATAATTAGTATCCTCCTGTATGGCAGCGAATCTTGGACAACCTATGTAAAGCAGGAGAGAAGGCTAAATGCATTCCATATGTGATGTCTACGCCGTATTCTTGGTATCACCTGGGAGGATAAAGTGACAAACGTGGAGGTCATGACTCGCACAGGCCTCCCGAACATCTACACGCTGCTCAAACAACGTAGGTTACGCTGGCTCGGCCATGTACACCGTATGAAAGATGGCCGCAGACCGAAAGATATACTCTACGGACAACTGGCAGATGGCAAAAGAACAAGGGGGCGCCCAAAACTTCGATTTGTAGATGTGTGTAAACGCAACATGAAGACTCTGAATATAAACCCTGGAACATGGGAAGACATAGCTGCAGACCGCAATCTCTGGAAACACACTCTAAAGGTTCGCCTCAAAGAAGCAGACAGATTCATGGAGAAAGAGAACACACGACAAAGGAAAGGAAAAGAAAAAATAACATTTCTAGGGTCGCTGATAAATCCATAGTCAACCTTGACTGACGGAGGTTACTACTATTACAAATATACTGCAGTGCATTACAATATATTACAATGTTTTACTAACATACTATACTGTATTACTTATACTACAGTGTTTACTAATATACGATAGTGGGTTATTAATATAATACAGTGTGTTATTAATATACTACAGTGTATTATTTATATACTATAGTGCGTTACTTATATCCTACAGCAATTTAATTATATCCTGCAGTGTATTACTAATATACTACAGTGTATTACTTATATACTACAGTGTATTACTTATATACTACAGTGTATTACTTATATAGTACAGTGTATTACTTATATCCTACAGTGTATTAACGTCGTTAGCTGTAGATATTAAGTTGTGATTTGTCATGATTATTCCAGGCAATATAAGAAGGTAGTTTGCCATTCCTTTCCTTCTTGGCAGTGACTGTACTAGTCGGAGATCGCAGCCATTGTCTCTATACATGAGATCCTCTGCCTGCCATCGCGGTGTGGGGACCATAACCGGCACTACTTGTCGACTGCTCCCACAACACCATCCACCACCTGCTCCAATGTCTTCACATAACCCTGATAGGGGGGCTAAATTGGAGCTCCACCTTGCCCAGGGGTGTCCCGAAGACTAGCGGAGGATAGGAGACGTCTTACTCCTGCTTTGGTAGGGCAGAACTCTAACCTGCTAACCACATAATAATGTAATGACATCGGGTGGAAGATGCACCATGGAAATAAAAAGCAGAATAACTCAGGCTAAAATAGCATTTCAGAAATTGAAAAATATCTTATGCAACAAATCTATGTCAATAGAAATGAGAAAGAGTGCTATATTTTGGTATATTTTGGTGCTATATAATGAACCAATTCTGACCTATGGAAGCGAGTCATGGACAGTAGATAAACAAATGAAAAGACGATTGGAGGCCACAGAGATGGGATTTCTCAGAAGAATGTTAAAAGTTCCCTGGACAGATAAAAAGACCAATGAGGAAATTCTCAAAGAGGCCAACACAAAAAGGGAACTCTTAAAAAAAACATCAGAAAAAAAGCAATCAACATTTTTCGGGCACGACATGAGAAGAGGAAAGTTGGAATACTTGGTTACAACTGGCAAAATAAAAGGAATGAGACATCGCGGACGACAAAGAGAGAAAATACTGGATAGCTTGGTGTCATGGCATGGAAAACAGTCAACAACAGAACTGATACGATGCACTGTAGATAGAAGATTGTGGAAGAACATGATCGCCCACGCCAACCTGTATGGCACATGATGATGATGATGACAGTGTATTACTAATATACTACATTGTATTACTTATATACTACAGTGTATTACTAATATACTACAATGTATTACTTATATACTACAGTGTTTTACTTATATACTACAGTGTATTACTTATATACCACAGTTTATTACTTATATACGACAGTGTATTACTAATATACTACAGTGTATTACTTATATACTACAGTGTATTACTAATATACTACAATGTATTACTTATATATTACAGTGTATTAATTATATCCTACAGTGTATTACTTATATCCTGCAGTGTATTACTAATATACTACAATGTATTACTTATATATTACAGTGTATTAATTATATCCTACAGTGTATTAATTATATCCTACAGTGTATTAATTATATCCTACAGTGTATTAATTATATCCTATAGTGTATTACTTATATCCCTGCAGTGTATTACTAATATACTACAGTGCATTACAAATGTTTCAGTAAAACTTGAAATGGCAAACAGTGTGAGTCCTGAAGAGGA
This sequence comes from Megaustenia siamemsis, assembly GCA_032433765.1. NCBI lineage: Eukaryota > Metazoa > Mollusca > Gastropoda > Stylommatophora > Ariophantidae > Megaustenia > Megaustenia siamemsis. The sequence continues at coordinate 18,270,592 of JAVIAB010000145.1, read as the reverse complement.
GTTTACCACAAGAAGAAAGTACCCGACCACAACGAAATACACCATCAAACAACTGGAGAATTCTGCTAACAAGTTTGTCAAAATTATGGACATTGACTTTGATAGACTGTCCAAGCATTTAGTCAAGATTTATAAAGTAAGTGTCTTGTGACGCAATATGTTACTCGACAAGCCTATGTCAACAGATGAGATAACGAGTTAGAAAATAATTGATTCAGTAAATAAGTATACCACTGAATTTAACTGAAGAAAAATCAAAATTCTTTAACCAAAAAAATATAATTGATTGTGGAAAATGTGAATATGTTATCTTAGAAATAATTAAATAATTATGGTTATGGTTAGTCATGGAGCCGCGAAGGCCCATGGGTTAGTGAATTGGACTACAAAGGACAAGAGGTAGAGTTCGATCCCAATCGACAGCTTCCGGTTTCACCCAGCCTTAAGTGGGTTCCAGATTTTTTCTGGGAAAGTAAAACGGCACGGGCATAACACCGACCACATTACCCCAAAAATCATGTGCTGAAGGTCTGTAAAATGTATGGTCACTAACACCATATTGCCTATACGCCACTTGGCGTGACGGGGGCTCTTTACTTGTATGGTTTGTCGAAGGCCCCGGTATCACTGCGAACGAATTAAAATCCATAATTGCTCAACCGCCCGTGCCAGTGGAATCATTCGAATTAAAATTAATCTCATCGAAAGATCCAAACAAACAAAGGCAGTTGCTGTCCCCATCATTGCAGCTAAATGCACACGGCAAAAGGCATAAGACCAAGCAGCACCAAAGTGAACGCAGCTGAACTGTCCTTTGTCATACGATGTCGTCATTCATTGTAAGCAATCGGAACATCGAAACACGATTCGGATGAAGTACAAAGCTCTAAACTCAGTATCTCCGGCAGCAGACCGGACTTGGAATATGATGAAACTGCAAACAGGAACTGTTTTCAGAATGAACCTGAATGGTCCTTGTCACCTATCCGCCATATTGACCGGAAATCAATAAAAATAGCGATAAAATCTACGGCATCATAAACGTGAGGGATCAGCAAGTCAAAGAAAGATAATAAGAAGGATAAGAACTTCACACGTTATTATCACCTGCGACTCCCATCTATTAGGATTTCAGTTTCAATGAAAGAGAACCTTTCACCATAGTGGCTTACTAAGCCTTCAAAATAAAAAAATTAAATAATAATTTTATTTGGAGTAGTATAATCCTGTCAGGGTATATCTAGTGATTACTTATATATTTTTGTAGCTCTCTTTATATTAATATTCCTACCCCTCTTTTATGTTCTATTGTGTTGCCTGAATATATAAATGTATATTTTTCGTCCTTTATGTGCCCACATTCTTTCCATCATGTCTCTGATATGCCTAAAATATCTATGTTTTAATGACATGGACATTAGACAAGAAAACAGAACAGAAAATCGAAATGCGGATTTATAGAAGAATAGGTAGAATTGGATGGAAAGAAAAGAAAACAAAGGATGAAGTTTTAAAACAACTAAAAATGAAAAGAGAACTACTAAACACAATTATAACAGGACGAATGAAATTTATGGGGCATGTTAAAAGAAACAACAGCCTAATAGAAGTAATATTGGAAGGGAAAATACAGGGTAAAAGAGGCAGAAGCAGACCAAGACTAACATGGACGAGTAACATCAAAAGATGGACAAGTCAACCTATGAAAATCAGTACCATCAAAGCAAGAGACAGTGGAATGACGCTCCATGGTAGCCAACCTTCGATGCGGAGACGTCACTCAATGATGATGATGATGATGATGATGATGATGTTCTATGTTTAGTCGTTCTGCTTCTAAAATAAGATTTTTCAATTTTCATTCTTGGTAAAGATTCCTGGCCTAGGCATGGACGTTAGTAGATAGTTTTGTTCTTTCATGTAAAGCTGTCATCATACAAGTTCATCAACTCGTTCCCTGTTTATTTTATGAGCATCCACTGATATTCCTGAAATATCCTTTATGTATCTCGTTAGTTCTTTTTCTTCTCCTTTTCACTTCCTTGTGGAGCATAGGTCTTCGACAAACACTTTCAGCTCACTGTGGAGCATAGGCCTTCAACAAACACTTTCAGCTCTCTGTGGAGCATAGGCCTTCAACAAACACTTTCAGTTCTCTGTGGAGCATAGGTCTTCAACAAACACTTTCAGCTCTCTGTGGAGCATATGCCTTCAACAAACACTTTCAGCTCTCTGTGGAGCATAGGTCTCCAACAAACACTTTCAGCTCCCTGTGGAGCATAGGTCTTCAACAAACACTTTCAGCTCTCTGTGGAGCATAGGTCTTCAACAAACACTTTCAGCTCCCTGTGGAGTATATGTCTTCAACAAACACTTTCAGCTCTCTGTGGAGCATAGGTCTTCAACAAACACTTTCATCTCACTGTGGAGCATAGGTCTTCAACAAACACTTTCAGCTCCCTGTGGAGCATAGGTCTCCAACAAACACTTTCAGCTCTCTGTGAAGCATAGGTCTTCAACAAACACTTTCAGCTCTCTGTGGAGCATATGCCTTCAACAAACACTTTCAGCTCTCTGTGGAGCATATGTCTTCAACAAACACTTTCAGCTCTCTGTGGAGCATATGCCTTCAACAAACACTTTCAGCTCTCTGTGGAGCATATGTCTTCAACAAACACTTTCAGCTCCCTGTGGAGCATAGGTCTCCAACAAACACTTTCAGCTCTCTGTGGAGCATAGGTCTTCAACAAACACTTTCAGCTCCCTGTGGAGCATATGTCTTCAACAAACACTTTCAGCTCTCTGTGGAGCATATGCCTTCAACAAACACTTTCAGCTCTCTGTGGAGCATGGATTTTCAACAAACACTTTCAGCTCTCTGTGGAGCATAGGTCTTCAACAAACACTTTCAGCTCACTGTGGAGCATAGGCCTTCAACAAACACTTTCAGCTCTCTGTGGAGCATAGGCCTTCAACAAACACTTTCAGCTCTCTGTGGAGCATAGGTCTTCAACAAACACTTTCAGCTCTCTGTGGAGCATATGCCTTCAACAAACACTTTCAGCTCTCTGTGGAGCATAGGTCTCCAACAAACACTTTCAGCTCCCTGTGGAGCATAGGTCTCCAACAAACACTTTCAGCTCTCTGTGGAGCATAGGTCTTCAACAAACACTTTCAGCTCCCTGTGGAGTATATGTCTTCAACAAACACTTTCAGCTCCCTGTGGAGCATAGGTCTTCAACAAACACTTTCATCTCACTGTGGAGCATAGGTCTTCAACAAACACTTTCAGCTCCCTGTGGAGCATAGGTCTCCAACAAACACTTTCAGCTCTCTGTGAAGCATAGGTCTTCAACAAACACTTTCAGCTCTCTGTGGAGCATATGCCTTCAACAAACACTTTCAGCTCTCTGTGGAGCATATGTCTTCAACAAACACTTTCAGCTCTCTGTGGAGCATAGGTCTCCAACAAACACTTTCAGCTCTCTGTGGAGCATAGGTCTTCAACAAACACTTTCAGCTCCCTGTGGAGCATATGTCTTCAACAAACACTTTCAGCTCTCTGTGGAGCATATGCCTTCAACAAACACTTTCAGCTCTCTGTGGAGCATAGGTCGTCAACAAACACTTTCAGCTCTCTGTGGAGCATAGGTCTTCAACAAACACTTTCAGCTCTCTGTGGAGCATAGGTCTTCAACAAACACTTTCAGCTCTCTGTGGAGCATAGGTCTTCAACAAACACTTTCAGCTCACTGTGGAGCATAGATCTTCAACAAACACTTTCAGCTCTCTGTGTAGCATAGGTCTTCAACAAACACTTTCAGCTCTCTGTGGAGCCTAGGCCTTGAACAAACACTTTCCAGGACGTTCTGTTTTTTGCCATTCTTTTAAGATCGTTCCATGTCTTCCCCATCATCTTCATCTCTACTTAGGCCTAAACGTCAAAAGTCTGTTTTGTCCTTTCATGTAAAACTGTCGGCCTACAATGTCTTCAGATCGCTCCCTGCTGATATTATGATCATCGACTGATATCCTGTTAAATCCTTTATGTATCTCGATATTTGTCAAAAAAAAAAAAAACGTAGTAAAGTAACCCTGTCACGCCAAGTGGCGTATAGGGAATATGGTGTTAGTGACCATAAATTTTACAGACCTCCGGCCATGATTTTTGGGGTAATGTGGTCGGTATTACGCCCGTGCCGCTTTACTTTCTCAGAAAAAAAAATCCAGTACCCATTAAAGGCTGGGTGAACCGTAAGCCGTCGGTTGGGATCGAACCCAACCTCTTGTCCTTTGTAGTCCAGTTCACTAACCACTGAGCTATCGCGGCTCCCATCTCGTTATTTGGTTTAGTGTAATTCAGTTTAGTCAAAGGGACATCCTCATTGCAGGTCGGACACGTCCATCAGCGCTCAGATCTCCTCCCCAGTATGTCCTCCTTCAGCGTGTGGAGACTGATGACTCCAGCTCTGTGTTTGATTTATTTGTTAATTCGTCTTTGTCTCCCCGCCAAGCGTTCCTATCTGGAATCTCCAGATTCTAGGAGCCGCGATAGGTCAGTGGTTTGTGAACTGGACTACAAAGGACAAGATGTAGGGTTCAATCCTGGCCGACGGCTTCCGGGTTTACCCAGCCTTAAATGGGTACCGGATTTTTTTCTGGGAAAGTGAAGCGGCACGGGCGTAATACCGACCACATTACCCCAAAAATCATGTGCTGAAGGTCTGTAAAATATAGAGTCACTAACACCATATTCCCTATACGCTACTTGACGTGACGGGGGGCTCTTTACTCTACTTTGTTTTACATCTCCAGATTCTACCTGATGTTCGTGCAGTCTGAACATGGTTGTAATTTTCAAGGCCGTTATTTGAATCATCAGTGCGCCTTGCTACCATGAGGGCATTTAGAATGTCATTCCGGTCCATAACAATTCCCGCTATTCACTCTAGCCAGGATGTCCGCTCGTTCATTTCCTTTACGCCAGAGTGTCCTGGGGCGAAGATGAGACAGATCCCAGTCATCCGTGAGTTCTGTAGTGACACCTACCACTGTCTTCGAAACCAATCCCATTCGATTTTCCTGAGCATGATCGAACTAATTAGTGATTAATAATAAATAAATGGACATAAATGTCGTCGAAATGAAATACATTTGGTCAGTCCTAAATGTCAATGTTTTTTTTCCAGATTGTGTAATAATGAGCTATCCATGTTTTGCAGTTAAAAAATGCAGAGGATTGGAGTGGTCTACACAAAGAGCAAATGAACGCGCGTAGGACTGTTCAACAGATCAGCATCAACATAAAAGAAATTGAGAAAGTTAGAAACAAAGTATGATCTCTTTTTGTTGAGAAATCGTATTTTTATTCCTTAACGTTTTACAATTATTTTGTTCACTTCATATGTTGTGTAAAAAAAAGTAAAGAGCCCCGTCACGCCAAGTGACGTATATATATATATATACGGGAATATGGTGTTAGTGACCATAAATTTTATAGAACTTCGGTACATAATTTTTGGGGTAATGTGGTCGGTATTACGACAGCGCCGCTTTACTTTAAAATAAAAATAAAAAATCCGGTACGCATTTAAGGCTCATGGAGCCGCGATAGCTCAGTGGTTAGTGAACTGGACTACAAAAGACAAGGGGTAGGGTTCGATCCCAACCGACGGCTTCCGGGTTTACCCAGCCTTAAATGGGTACCGGATTTTTTTCTGGGAAAGTGAAGCGGCACGGGTGTAATACCGACCACATTACCCCAAAAATAATGTGCTGAAGGTCTGTAAAATGTATGGTCACTGACACCATATTCCCTATACGCCACTTGGCGTGACGGGGGTACTTAACTTTTTCTTTTTTTTGTTTATTTAAGGCTCGGTGAACCCGGAAGCGGTCGATCAGGATCTGTAGTCCAGTTCACTAACCACTGAGCTATCGCGTCTACTCACATACTGGGGGGTACTAATTTAATTTAAAGTAGTCAGAATTACATACAATTTAAAACAAATTAAATACAATGTTAGTCGTTTCGGTTCAAGATTTAGGGCATTTCGGAGACAAATAATAATAGATAAATATTATTAAATAGTGAAACTTCCGAGGCAATAATAGGGAATAATAGAAGGAAGAGGTATGTGTTAGCACTCGGAAAAAATGACAAATAAACAACAACAGAAAAAAACAAAGAACAATATATGGTCCGAAACAGGATCGAACCCGTACTCCATGGCACTGCGCCTTGCCACGAGAAGCCGAACGCTTGGTACACAGCCACTCAGCTAATTAAAAAATTAGCTATTGTGAGCAGTGTCTTACACGAAGGCGTTCCCATGACTATAGCATAGGGTTACGATCACAGATCGGAAATAAATGTATTTCTGTACTTTCCTATTAAGGCAAGTATCTCCCAGTAGGGCGGAATACTTGTGTTGTAGACAAACATTTATTGGATGAAACTGCACGAATAGTAACTATTAGTAATAATAATAAAACTAATAGTAACTATAACTACTATTCGTGTTATTATTATTATTGCGTGTCAATTCGTTTTTCCTTGGTAGCCGTGTGCACAGGGGTCCCTCGCCGCACAGGCAGATAATTCCGTCTTCGGAGGTACTCATATTTTTTTCCGCCCATGAGTAATTGACGTTTCAAGCTATGCCTCGCTGCTGAGACCGGGGGTGGTTGCCGCAGAGAGAAATCATAAATAAAAATCCCAACCGGTACAGCCGGGATTTGAACCCACAACCTCAATGTCTCGAGGCCGGTGTCTTGCCTTGAGACCAACCAGACCAGACACCTCCCCCCCACCCTCTCCACAGCACAGATATGTAAGTAAATAAAATTAGCTCAACATAGCAACTTGTATGGGAAATAAAAATAAACATGTCTTCATGCTCAAAAAAGCTTGAAACAATCAAGAGGGCTTTCATCGTGCTACGGGTAGAAAGTTAAAGACGGACCAAAGTCAACATGACTTACGGAAATGGAAATAGAAATACAGTGTGATCAGACATAGGGCACTCTGTACAAAAATAACTATTGGTATTACGAAGTAAAGGAACTTTAGTGTTGCCATTAAGATGTCATTAATCATGCATCTGGCTACAGACCACTTTCTCTGGTACGTGGTAATTGAAAGAAGGGAATGTAGATGATGTTGTTTTGAAACCACTGAGAGTTAAGATAGAACAGCTTAACACAATTCAAACAGGATAAATATAATTCCCTAGACACAAGAAGGGACAACACTAGATGAAAGTCATCGTGGAAGGAAAATAACAGGACAAACGAGGCAGACAAAGACTGAATTGGACTGAGAACATCAAGAAATGGACAACTTTTACATCAAGGGAAGAGAAAAGTAAAAATAGCTGTCCATGAAAGCCAGCCTCTCTATGGGGTGGTGGCACATGATGATGTTGAAGATGATGGTCTTGAAGATGATGATGTTGAAGATGATAATGTTGGAGATGATTATGTTGGAGATGATGATATTGGAGATGATGATGTTGGAGATGATGATGTTGGTGATGATGTTGAAGATGCTGATGTTGAATATGATTATATTCAATATGATGATGTTGGAGATGATGATGTTGGTGATGATGTTGAAGATGCTGATGTTGGATATGATTATATTCAATATGATGATGTTGGAGATGATGATGTTGGTGATGATGTTGAAGATGCTGATGTTGGATATGATTATATTTAATATGATGATGTTGGAGATGATGATGTTGGTGATGATGTTGAAGATGCTGATGTTGGATATGATTATATTCAATATGATGATGCTGGAGATGATGATGTTGGTGATTATGTTGAAGATGCTGATGTTGGATATGATTATATTCAATATGATGATGTTGAAGAAGATGATATTGGAGATGATGTTCAATATGATGATGTTGAAGATGATGGTGTTGAAGAAGATGTTGTTAGAGATGATGATGTTGAAGGTGATGATGTTGGAGATGATCGTGTTATGTAATGTTACAGGAGCTTTTGTGGCTGAGTGGTTAGTGTGCTCGCTCCCGGATCAGAAAAGTCCGGGATTTATTCCCAGAAAGGACGGATTTTTTCTGACTGACAAGGCTCCGGGGTTCACCCAGTCTCTAAAAATGGGTACCAGTGATTTTTCTAGGAAGTTAAGGTAGCCCGAAGTGATACCGAACACTACATCACCCTAACAAGTGTTGTGGCCATGGACAAATATGGTCTTTAACACATTTCCTATCTGCCTAGCAGAGATGTGGAATGAGCCTTCACCTCTTGCATTGTGTTAAATTGTTCTATACGGCTATGTTATGTTAAATTGTTCTATACTGCTATGTTATGTTGTTCTATACTCCTATGTTATGTTATATTGCTCTATACTGCTATGTTATGTTAAATTGTTCTATACTGCTATGTTATGTTAAATTGTTCTATACGGCTATGTTATGTTAAATTGTTCTATACTGCTATGTTATGTTGTTCTATACTGCTATGTTATGTTATATTGCTCTATACTGCTATGCTATATTGTTCTATACTGATATGCTATGTTTTACTGATCTGTAACGTTATGTTATGCAATCTTAGTATCGGAGCGTTATAATTTCATGCCATATTACGTCTCATCAATTACGTCATACATCCACGCCCAGGTGAAAGATGAAGACATGAAACGGTTTGACTTAAAAGTCCGTCTTGTATTCACAAGAGCCCTTTCCTCCATGGATCAACTGTTGGTTTCCACTGGTCTGGCATCAAACTTGTCTCACCTATCCCCGGATTCAGGTAAATCCCATTCTATCAAACGAGATCACACACTCCTTGCCTTTATCTGTCTTGTTTGCGCGCTTTATGGGTGGCAGAGAATCATGGACAACCTATGCAAAGCAAGAGAGAAGGCTACATGTATTCCATATGTGATGTCTATGCCGTATTCTTGGTATCACCTGCAAGGACAGAGTGACAAACGTGGAGGTCATGACTAGCACAGGCCTCCCGAACATCTACACGCTGCTCAAACAACGTAGGTTATTCTGGCTTGGCCACGTACATAGTATGAAAGATGGCCGCGTACCAAAAGATATAGTTTATGGACAACTAGCAGATGGTAAGAGTACTAAGGGGCGCCCAAAACTTCGATTTGTAGACGTGTGTAAACGTGACATGAAGACTCTGAACATAAACCCTGCAGCCTGGGAAGAAATAGCCGCAGACCGCAATCCTTAGAAACACAATCTAATGTGCTCCAACTCAAACAAGAAGCAGACATATTAATAGAAATAGAGAATATACGGCAAAAGAAAAGAATAAACATTTCCTAAGGACGCTGAAAAATCCATAGTCAGCTATGACTGACGGGGGCTACTATCTGCAGGCTTTAAGATGCTGCACTTCCTTCTTCATTTCGCTGTTTCTATTTGTATTCATCAATTAAAAATAATCATTACGGCATTTTCTTATGACTTGGTATGCCAGTGGGACTTATAGGTCCCCATAGAATCATGAATAATTTGTTATATTATGCTAAGTAATTTCATAGAAACAAGAAATTTCAATACACAACCTAATTAGGATAATCAACATCATTATCATCTAGTGTTTGTCCCGGCTGGAACTTGCCTCCGATGACAGCTACTCTCAAGTTTTCTGTTAGACCTTGATTCCCATGACAGCTACTCTCAGGTTTTCTCTGTTACAATTTGCCTCCCATGATACCTACTCTCAAGCTATCTCTGTTAGAGCTTCCCTCCCATGACACCTACTCTCAAGCTATCTCTGTTAGAGCTTCCCTCCCATGATACCTACTCTCAAGCTAAATCTATGTTAGAGCTTCCCTCCCATGACACCTACTCTCAAGCTATCTCTGTTAGAGCTTCCCTCCCATGACACCTACTCTCAAGCTATCTCTGTTAGAGCTTCCCTCCCATGACACCTACTCTCAAGCTATCTCTGTTAGAGCTTCCCTCCCTTGACACCTACTCTCAAGCTATCTCTGTTAGAGCTTCCCTCCCATGACACCTACTCTCAAGCTATCTCTGTTAGAGCTTCCCTTCCATGACACCTACTCTCAAGCTATCTCTGTTAGAGCTTCCCTCCCTTGACACCTACTCTCAAGCTATCTCTGCTAGAGCTTCCCTCCCATGACACCTACTCTCAAGCTATCTCTGTTAGAGCTTCTCTCCCATGACACCTACTCTCAAGCTATCTCTGTTAGAGCTTCCCTCCCATGACACCTACGCTCAAGCTATCTCTGTTAGACTTCCCTCCCATGACACCTACTCTCAAGCTATCTCTGTTAGAGCTTCCCTCCCATACACCTACTCTCAATCTATCTCTGTTAGAGCTTCCCTCCCATGACACCTACTCTAAAGCTTCGCCTGTCAGAACTTGTTTCCCATAGCAGCTACTCTCAAGTTTTATCTGTTACGAGATTAGCTCCCATGAGAGCTACTCTAAAGCTTGAGCTTTAGTTTAAAGCTAAAGTAGCGTTGCTGGCAATATCACTACAGCTTAAGTAATGTAGTTGATAATGTCATTGACAGCTGAAGGAGTGTAGCTGGTAATGTCACTGACAGCTGAAGGAGTGTAGCTGGTAGTGTCACTGGCAGCTGAAGGAGTGTAGCTGGTAATGTCAATGACAACTGAAGCAATGTAGATGATAATATCAATGACAACTGAAGGAGTGTAGCTGATAATATCAATGACAACTGAACGAGTGTAGCTGGTAATGTCAATGACAACTGAAGCAATGTAGCTGATAATATCAATGACAACTGAAGGAGTGTAGCTGGTAATATCAATGACAACTGAAGCAATGTAGCTGATAATATCAATGACAGCTGAAGGAGTGTAGCTGGTAATATCAATGACATCTGAAGAAGTGTAGCTGGTAATGTCACTGACAGCTGAAGGAATGTAAATGATAATATCAATGACAACTGAAGAATTGTAGCTGGTAATATCAGTGGCAACTGAAGGAATGTAGCTGATAATATCATGACAACTGAAGGAGTGTAGCTGGTAATATCAATGACAACTGAAGGAGTGTAGCTGGTAATATCAATGACAGCTTAAGGAGTGTAGCTGGTAATATCAACGACAGCTGAAGGAGTGTAGCTGGTAATATCAATGACAACTGAAGGAGTGTAGCTGGTAATATCAATGACAACTGAAGGAGTGTAGCTGGTAATAACAATTACAACTTAAGGAGTGTAGCTGGTAATATCAATGACAACTGAAGAAGTGTAGCTGGTAATATCAATGACAGCTGAAGGAGTGTAGCTGGTAATATCAATGACAGCTGAAGGGGTGTAGCTGGTAATATCAATGACAGCTGAAGGGGTGTAGCTGGTAATATCAATGACAACTGAAGGAGTGTAGCTGGTAATAACAATTACAACTGAAGGAGTGTAGCTGGTAATATCAATGACAACTGAAGGAGTGTAGCTGGTAATATCAATGACAGCTGAAGGAGTGTAGCTGGTAATATCAATGACAGCTGAAGGGGTGTAGCTGGTAATATCAATGACACCTAAAGGAGTGTTGAGGATATGTTCTACAAGATGCCATACCAACATCAGGGGAGACCATCGATCATTCTAATCATGCATTGAAAGGGAAGCAACTGGATTGCTTTGTGATAACATTACAAATTGAGGGTAGAAGAGATCAAGAAAAACAGAGAAAATAGATAACAAATTATTTAAGATCTTGGTTTCATAAGAATTGAAAAACATAACTTATAAACAATTGAGGAGGCAGACAAGAAGTAGATATTTAAAGATCGTTTAAACCAGCGATTCCAAAAGTATGGGTCATAGTTCTCATGAGCATCGCGAAACTTTGGCAAGGCGTCACGCCGAGGGTATTACCGTGTGCCTACTTAGTGGTTAGTAATAATAAAATGTAGGTTAAATACACAAATAAAAATGTTCAACTCAGATGTTAAGTCGGTCCGATTATATGGCTGTGAAACATGGAGAACAACAAAATTGTCAATCTGACAGATTTTCATTAAAGGATGCTTACGCAGAATAAAAGGATGGAAATAGCAGGACAAAATCACTAACATAGGCTTATGGAAATGTGCCAGTCAAATACCAGTGGATAACAGAGATACAGCGAAGACGATGGCGCTGGATAGGACACACACTGCGGAAGCCAACAGAGAGTATTACACAACAGGAACTTTTTTGGAATCCCCAGGTGAAAAGACAAAGAGGAAGACCAAAGAATTCTTGGAGAAGACAGATAGAAGCAGAGATGAAGATGATGGGGAAGACATGGAATGATCTTAAAAGAATGGCAAGAAACAGACCGACTTGGAAAGTTTGTTGAAGACCTATGCTCCACATGGAGCTAAAAAGGTAGAAGCAGAAGAATAAAATGACAACATTCACCTAAGCTTTACACATTTTGTACACATACGAACTTGTACGGAATGGTGTTAATTAAGACATCACCTCAGTGCAAAATAAAGACAAGTGGAACAATATTAAAACAGATAAATGAATTTTAAATATTTGGGAACTTTGTTAACCTCAGACGGAAGACGTACAACAGAGGTGAGATGCAGAATGGCTCAGGCAAAAGCAGCTTTCTAAAATATGAGGAAGATACTATGCAATCCATTTTTGACAATAGAAACAAGAAAAAGAGTTCTTAAATATTATGTAGAGCCAGTTTTAACATATGGATGTGAATCATGGACAATAGGACAACAGACAAGAAAATCACTGGAGTCTGTAGAAATGTGGTTTTACAGAAGAATATTGAGAATACCATGGACAGCTAAGAAAAGTAATGAAAACGTTCTGATGAAAGAGGTCAAAGCAAAAAGAGATAATTTCCAATATTATTGGAAGAAACAATCATCATTTTTTGGTCATGTAACGAGAAGGGAACAGTTGGAATGTATTGTAACAACTGAGAAAATTGAGGGACGAAGAGTTAGAGGGAAGCAAAGAGAAAAAATAACAGACAGCTTAAGAGAATGGCTTGGCAGAAGATCAACAACAAAAATGATAAATAACTGTCGAGATCGAAAGGTGTGGAGAGACACGATCACCTACGCCAGCAAGCCCGGAACTTGATAATGATGATGGTGATGATGATGATGCTGTTAATTGTGTCCTTATTTATCAGTTAATAACTTCGGTTAGCGGGGTAGAGTTCTGCCTTACCAAAGGAGGAGTAAGATGTCTCCTTTGCTACGCCAGTCTTCGGGACACCCTTGGGCAAATACAATTTGGTATCCTGTTTAATCCCCGTATCAGGGTCACGTGAAGCCTTTGGAGCAGATGGTAGATGGTGCTGTGGGAGCAGCCGCCAAGTAGTGCCGGTTGTGGCGCCCACTCAGTGATGGCAGGCAGGGGATCTCATGAATAGAGACAATGGCTGTGATCTCAGACCAGAAGAGTCGCTGCCAAGAAGGAAAGGTGTGGCAACAGGAAAGGTGATTGCCAAATAAAATTATGTCCAAATACAACTTAATATCTACAGCCTATGACGTTAATGGGGGAGCCGCGATAGCTCAGCGGTTAGTGAACTGGACTACAAAGGACAAGAGGTAGGGTTCGATCCCAACCGACGGCTACCGGTTCACCCAGCATTTAATGTGTACCGGGTTATTTTTTGGGAACGTAAAGAAGCACGGGCGTAATACCGACCACATTACCCCAAAAATCATGTGTCGAAGGTCTGTAAAATTTATGGTCACTAACACCATATTCCCTATACGCCACTTGGCGTAACGGGAGTACTTTACTATTTTACTTTTTTATGACGTTAATGGAGACTCCACAGAAAGACACAATCAATATGTTTCGGCCACACCATGGGAAGAGGAAAGGTGGGATACTTGGTTACAACTGGCAAAATACAGGGAAATTCAGAGATCGCGGACGACAAAGAGAGAAAATACTGGATAGTTTGGTGTCACGGCATGGAAAACAGTCAATAACAGAACGGATACGATGCACGGTGGATAGAAGATTGTGGAAGGACATGATCGCCTACACTAACCGGTATGGCCCATGATGATGATGATTTATCAGATTATGTATTCTATTAGGGAATCACAACGTATAATTTTTTTTTTTCGTTCGCCAGCTTTTACCTCTGACGAAGTCCCTAGAGACTAGGAACTGAATTTTGCGCGATAATCCATTTTTCCATGGCAGCCGTGTGCACATCGGTCCCTCGCCGCACAGGCAGATAACTCCGACTTCGGAGGTACTCATATTTTTTTCCGTCGATGAGTAATTGACGTTTCAAGCCGGGCCTCGCTTCTGAGACCAGGGGCGGTTGCCGCAGAGAGAAATCATAAATAAAAATCCCAACCGGTGTAGCCTGGATTTGAACCCACAACCTCTCTGTCTCGAAGCTGGCATCTTGCCTCTAGACAACCAGTCCAACACAACGTACATGATCGTAACTGACATGACAGACGTTGCCGGTGTGTATATACATTCATCATGGTAATGAGCCTCGCATGTCTACAGTTTGGGAACACCTGAAATGCGCAATTGGGCAAGGCGCTTGATGATGATGTTTTTATTTTTCTTTCTTCTTAGATTTACATGATCAGCATCTAGTGCCATGTGGAAACGGTATGCACTCGCAGATGATGGAGACGTCAGTAAACCCTCTTTTCAATCGTCGAAGTTACTCCCACAGTATAGAGAGCCAGGCTGTGAATGACAGGCAGGACGTTGCGTCGCAGACTCCTTATGGCAGTCTCCCAGGTTCAGTGTCAGAAGTCTCAACCCCCTTGCTGGTTCACTACTATCATGTGATCCCAACTGACTGTCAAGCATCGACTTCTTGGGAACAGTTGCAGGAGGTAAGCTTCACCTGTGACTATCAGTTTGTATCTTCAAATACGACGCATCATATGCTGGTATGTATCAATGGCTCAGGCAAACGAAGCTTTAAAAAAAATGAGGAAGACACTGTGCAATCCATTTTTGACAATAGAAACAAGAAAAAGAGTTCTGAAATGTTATGTACAGCCAGTCTTAACATGTGGATGTGAATCATGAACAATAGGAAACAGACTAGAAAATCACTGGCTCTTTGAGAAATGTGGTTTTACATCAGAATGTTGAGAATACCATGGACAGCTAAGAAGAATAATGAAACCGTTATGAAAGATGCCAAAGCAAAAAAGAGAGCTAATTTCCAATATTAGGAAGAAACAATCATCATTTTTGGACCATGTAATGAGAAGGGAACAACTTGAATATACGTAACAAGTGGGAAAATTAAGGGACAAAGAGATAGAGGGAAGCAAAGAGAAAAGATACCAGACCACTTTTAAGAGAATGGCTTGACAGAAAGTCAACAACAGAAATGATAAATAACTGTTGAGATCGAAACGTTGGCAGAGACATGATCACCCACGCCAGCAGGCATGGTACTTGATAATGATCATTTTGCTAAATCTTCATTAACAGTCAAAGAACTTGAAATTGTAATCATCATCATCATCGTGTGCCTTCTCCGCAACGAAGGTTGGCTACCATGGATCGCCATTCTACTCTGTTTCTTGCTTTGATGGTGCAGGCTGTCATAGATTGACTTGTCCATCTTTTGATGTTACTCGTCCATGTTAGTCTTGGTCTGCCTCTGCCTATTTTACCTTGACATTGTAATAAACTATGAATATCCGGGATCTATCTCCAGTAACTAACAATGGAGACTGCCAGAAAGAGATTACAAGATTAGCAACAGCAACACAAACATTAAACGCCACTAAAAACACGTGCCACGATACCATCAAGGCAATCAAATTACCGAGCCCATGTATATTGTCTATCGCATTATCATCGTCATCATCATCATCATCATCAGGTGTCATCTCCGCAGCGAAGGTTGGATCCTCATTCCACTCTGTTTCTTGCTTTGATGGTGCAGGCTGTCGTAGATAGTCTTGTCCATCTTTTGATGTTGCTCGTCCATATTAGTCTTGGTCTGCCTCTGCCTCTTTTACCTTGAAATTGTAATAAACTATGAATATCCGGGATCTATCTCCAGTAACTAACAATGGAGACTGTCAGAAAGAGATTACAAGATTAGCAACAGCAACACAAACATTAAACGCCACTAAAAACATGTGCCACGATACCATCAAGGCAATCAAATTACCGAGCCCATGTACATTGTCTATCGCATTATCATCGTCATCATCATCATCATCAGGTGTCATCTCCGCAGCGAAGTTTGGATCGCCATTCCACTCTGTTTCTTGCTTTGATGGTGCAGGCTGTCGTAGATAGTCTTGTCCATCTTTTGATGTTACTCGTCCATGTTAGTCTTGGTCTGCCTCTGCCTCTTTTACCTTGTATTTTCCCTTGTAATATTACTTTTATTTGGCTGTTGTGTCTTTTAACATGCCCAACAATGTCATTTGTCTTGTTCTAATTGTGTTTAGTAGTTATATTTTCATTTTTAGTTGTTTGACCAATGTTTAGTAAAGTTTATTAACCATTTGAAAAATAAACATTTTTAAAACATTTTATTTCAGAGCATAATTGACTTGAATGACGAAGCACATGCCTTTGCATCAACATTAGAGGTTTGTATGTTTGTGACACACGTACATACTTATCACATACGCACTTCCACATGAACACATACGCATACACACGTACAACAACATACAAACACACAAACGCACTACAGAAACACAACTACATCTGTTTCTACACATATTTTGTACGTAATTAAACACACACAGTGATGTACAAGTACATACGCATAATGTACACCTATAAATAAATACATAGTAAAAAAAAAGTAAAGTACCTCCGTCACGCCAGGTGGCGTATAGGGAATATGGTGTTGTCACCATAAATTTTACAGACCTTCGGCACATGATTTTTGGGGTAATGTGGCCGGTATTCCGCCCGTGCCGCTTTACTTTCTCAGAAAAAAATCCGGTACCCTTAAAGGTTGGGTGAACCGGAAGCAATCGATTGGGATCGAACCCTACCTCTTGTCTATTGTAGTCCATTTCACTAACCATTGAGCTATCGCGGCTCCCAAATAAATACATACTCATATGTAAATGTACACACATAAATACCCTCTAAATATACATATATACACGTTAGCAATGTTGTGTTTTTGCATTGGTATGGTTACTTATAAAGATATACCCACCACATGCACACACATAACACAGCTGAAACATGTACATACACATATAAGCAGAGTTAATTTATATCTTAACATTTGCACGTTCTAAACACAATGTACACACATATACATATATATATATATATATATATATATATATATATAAGAAGGCAAGGCGCCTAACAGCAGCAAAGCAGAGAGCTGTCAACGATCCAGAAGGCAAGGCGCCTAACAGCAGCAAAGCAGAGAGCTGTCAACGATCCAGAAGGCAAGGCGCCTAACAGCAGCAAAGCAGAGAGCTGTCAACGATCCACATCGATGGTTTGCGCCAGGATCGGTGAACTAGAACAATCCAGAACCTACTCCACCTCTTCGCGGTGCCTCTAGATGCAGACTAACCAATCTATTCTTGGCAAGCGAGTAGGGATCGAAGAGGAAAAATAACCTAATGCTCAAAAATACAGTACTCCTTCTCCTTCTGGCTCATTCAGACAGGATTCCGGACTCTCTGATGAAGGCAGCTGTCTATTTAAGTGATTCGGTTGCTCCATATAGTTTCTCTTCCAGGGAGGTAGGAGTGGACCACATGGTCCTTCTCAGGTCTGTGTACTGGGGGCAATCCTGAACATGTTTTGTTGTCATGTTGTCCAGTGTACAGCGGCATTGGCTGGTAGTTCCTATTTTGAGTTTGTTGAACATGAACATCTCATTCTGTTGTGGCCAGTGCGTAGGCGAAGTATGATGACTTGATCCCTCCTTGATAGTTGGATGTATCCGTCCCTCTCGTTATACTTTGGGTGTTCTCCTTTCCATGTTTCTTGGTGCTGGCCTTTGATGATGGATTAGGCTTCGCCGTTGCTGACCAGATGGTTCTCTTGTGGTAATCTCCCTCCCTCTTTAGCTAATTTGTCTGCGCGTTTATATTACACTGGATGATCACTCTCTGGAAGTTATTGCATAGTTTGGTCTAGGGTTGTTCTCAAATCATCGAGCTCACTGTTCCTGTGGTTTTTTTTAGAGCAGTTAGGACTGACAGTGCATCAGTCAGTATCACCAATTTCTTGTGCATGTCATTTTTGTTTTGGATAGCCGGTTTTGCAGCATCTTTGAGGGCTTCACTTTATGCTTTATAGTTGTTTGGGAATTTCCCAGTAGCTATTGACTTGGTGATCTCACTCTGGTTATTCGGCCTCAAGAACACCCCTCCTCTTCCATTTCTGGTGGCATTTGTAGCGGAGCCATCTGTATGTATGTGTGACCAGGAGTCCAGTGGGTAGTTGCCGTTTATGTGTTTTCTCTCTTTGTCTGTTTGTGTGCCTTTTTCATGATTCCTATTATGTCTTCCTAAAAGTTCTGGTATTTTGTGTTTCCCATGAGGAGTCATATCAGATGGACATAAGTGTTTCGGCATTGTTTGGGACAGTCATGTGTCACTAGTTGCCAGTTCTTTGGAGATTGCAGTGAAGTTGCTCCTCTTTAGTACTGGAGTCTGTAGAAATATGGTTTTACAGAGGAATGTTGAGAATACCATGGACAAATAAGAAGAGTAATCAAAACTTTCTGAAAGAGGCCAAATCAAAAAGAGAGCTAATTTCCAATATTAGGAAGAAACAGTCATCCTTGTTTGCCACTTGGCGTGACGGGGGCTCTTTACTTTTTTTTAATATAAGAAACGAGTTTAAAACTCACATTCTGGAATTATGTTTTGGCAACAGAACAAACTTGAAATAATTAAGAAGAACAAACAAACTTGAAATAATTAAGAAGAACAAACAAACTTGAAATAATTAAGAAGAACAAACAAACTTGAAATAATTAAGAAGAACAAACTTGAAATAATTAAGAAGAACAAACTTGAAATAATTAAGAAGAACAAACTTGAAATAATTAAGAAGAACAAACAAACTTGAAATAATTAAGAAGAACAAATAAACTTGAAATAATTAAGAAGAACAAATAAACTTCAAATAATTAAGAAGAACAAATAAACTTGAAATAATTAAGAAGAACAAATAAACTTGAAATTTAAAAAAAAAGTAAGCCTAAATTGATGAACTGACAGGAACTAAGATAAAACACATAAACACGAAATAAATAAATTTTAAATTAGATATGACATTAGTAGACTGAGAGAAAGCATTGACAGAGTAGATGGAAATCTTCTCTCAAACTCTAGCTCAGCATTGATCAAGAGAACATCTACTTCAAGTATGGGTAAACCTATACGAAAAGTATAAAACACGAAAACAGGAATCATGAAAAAAGGCACCCAATCAGACACAGAAAGAAAACACGTAGCAGAAAAACACGTACACGATACCTACCCATAGGACTCTTGGTCCCACATATACACAGATGGCTCTGCTACAAATGCCACCAGAAATGGAGGGGGAGGTGTGTTCTTGACGCTGAATAATCAGGACGAGATTACCAAGTCAATAGCTACTGGAACATTCTCAAACAACTTTAAAGCAGAAACTGGGGCTATAAGAGATGCTGCGACACTGGCTACTCAACACAAAAATAACATGCACAATAAATTGGTGATTCTGACTGTTCCACTGTCAGTATTATCAGCTCTAAAAAGCCACAAGAACAATAAACTAGATGACTTGAGAACAACCCTGGACCAACTATGCAATAACTTCCAGAGAGTAGTCATTCAGTGGATACCATCACACTGTAATATACATGGGAACGAACGCGCAGACAAATTAGCTAAAGAGGGAGGGAGATTACCGCAATAGAACCATCCGCTCAGTTATGATGAAGCCAAATACATCCTCAAAGGTCAGTTCCATGAACAATGGAAACGAGAACACCCAAAGCATAACGAGAGGGACGGATACCACCAACTATCAAGGAGGGATCAAGTCGTCATACTTCGCCTACTCACTGGACACAATGGACTGAGAAATCACATGTTCACCAAATTCAAAATAGGTACAACCAGCCTATGCCACTGTACACTGGACAATATGACTACAAAACATGTTCTACAGGATTGCCCCAAGTACACAGTCCTGAGAAGAGCAATGTGGTCCACGCCCACCTCCCTGGAAGAAAAACTATATGGGGCAACAGAATCACTTAAACAGACAGCTGACTCCATGAGAGAGTCTGGAATCCTACTCTGATTTAGACTTGATCGCAGAGAGAGAGAGAGACGAAAAGTGGCGATGAGGATAGGATGGTTGCTTCCTGATCAGAACGATGCGGGTTCGATTCCCAGAAGGGGTGTATTTCTTTCTTCATTTTTTTGATCCCGGGGTTCACCCAGTTTTTAAATATGGGTACTAGAGTTGTTTTTTTTTTTAGTAAATGCGGACTGGCGTGATACTGACCACATTATGCACAAATTGTACCCTGGTCATGGAAAAATGTGGTCACTATCATCATGTTCCCCATGTTCCTAGCAAGGCTGAGGAGACTAACCTTTGCCTTACTAACTTTATTTTAAAGGAAGTGACGCGTCACACATAAAAGTACAACTATATCTTGCTCCTTCTGCGGCCGGACTTACGGATCTAATATTGGCAGATTCAGCCTCAAGAGAAGTTATTTGTTTAAAGTTATGTCTGACAGAATCAGCCGAGATTTACTGATTGCTTCCTACTGATCATCTACCAAGACAACAGTTGAGTTGACGTAATGCCACGAGTTGATGCGGGCAGAGTGCCCTTTGACTCATTGATGTGACGGGTCGTAATGGCTTTCTTGACATTCCCGGCTCTTACTGAAGAAGTTGGAGTTCGTCTATCCCAGGCTATGCTGGGAAAATATTAGTCCAGCCCAGAGGTACTGCAATACTGGGTCCTCTATATCAGTAACAGCCACCACTACAGGGAACACGGCGATCCTAGCTTCTGTTAGCCAGCCTGTTTTGACAACGAGTGTTACCAGGGGAGATCACGAGGAGGTAAAACTGCTAGGTCTTGGTCAGCTGATGGTTAGCCAACCGTGCTATTGCGACCGCAGGTGCTTCTATTCCCCCAACCAAGACAGCTGAAAAAGACGATAATGCCCATAAACGTGTATACATAGTTACAATATAGCCTCAGTCTTATTATTTAAGAAGGCTTAAAGGCAAATAAATACATAAAATCTATGTATATGTTTTGTTTGTTTGTTCCTGCCGAAGGCCTATTGAGCCGAAACGTCGTTTAAATTTGTGTCGTCCATCAATTACGTAAAGCTTTAACCGTACCATTTTTATCTATTTTGTAATTTCTCCTCATTACTTATGAGTCAGTGTGGATGTTTAGCAGACTGAAATATTTAATGAAATTGCGTGTCGCCTTTGGTTTTTCTTTATTTCCATTTAGGCGAGTACTGGCTGGTATGTAATGGATTTTCATTTTCTTAACGTAAAAGATACGTGAATAGTTAAATCTAATCTCCTTGTCTGGTGAGGAATTATGTGTTTTCATCTCCGTAGATACCGGAAGAAGGAGATCGGATATTGAGGTTCGTTGACTCTATGGCAGCGCTATTCAACTTGTTTGTATAGAGGGGCGCATCTGACTGATGGTTGTGGAGATGTGGGAGCCAAGCTTCTGTAGTGGTAATAATATTAGTAGTAGTAGTAGTAGTATTAGTAGTTGTAGTAGTAGTAGTATTAGTAGTAGTAGCAGTAACAGTAGCAGTAGCAGCAGTTGTAGTAGTAGTAGGAGCAGCAGCAGCAGCAGTAGAAGTAGTAGGAGCAGTAGTAGTAGCAGTGGCAGTAGTAGTAGTAGTTGGAGCAGCAGCAACAGTAGCAGTAGTAGGAGCAATGGCAGTAGTAGGAGCAGTAGCAGCAGTGGCAGTAGTAGTAGTAGTTGGAGCAGCAGCAGCAGTAGCAGTAGTAGGAGCAATGGCAGTAGTAGGAGCAGTAGCAGCAGTGGCAGCAGTGGCAGCAGTAGCAGTAGTAGCAGCAATGGCAGTAGTAGGAGCAGTAGCAGCAGTAGTAGCAGTAGCAGTAGTATGAGCAGTAGAAGCAGTAGCAGTAGCGGTAGTAGGAGTAGTAGCAGCAGTAGCAGTAATAGTAGGAGGAGCAGTAGCGACAGTAGCAGTAGTAGGAGTAGTAGGAGCAGTAGCAGTAATAGTAGGAGGAGCAGTAGCGGCAGTAGCAGTAGTAGGAGTAGTAGGAGCAGTAGCAGTAATAGTAGGAGGAGCAGTAGCGGCAGTAGCAGTAGTAGGAGTAGTAGCAGCAGTAGCAGTAATAGTAGGAGGAGCAGTAGCGGCAGTAGCAGTAGTAGGAGTAGTAGGAGCAGTAGCAGCAGTAGCAGCAGTAGTAGTAGTTGGAGCAGCAGCAGCAGTAGCAGTAGTAGGAGCAATGGCAGTAGTAGGAGCAGTAGCAGCAGTGGTAGTAGTAGTAGTTGGAGCAGCAGCAGCAGTAGCAGTAGTAGCAGTAGTAGCAGCAATGGCAGTAGTAGGAGCAGTAGCAGCAGTAGTAGCAGTAGCAGTAGTATGAGCAGTAGAAGCAGTAGCAGTAGCGGTAGTAGGAGTAGTAGCAGCAGTAGCAGTAATAGTAGGAGGAGCAGTAGCGGCAGTAGCAGTAGTAGGAGTAGTAGCAGCAGTAGCAGTAATAGTAGGAGGAGCAGTAGCGGCAGTAGCAGTAGTAGGAGTAGTAGCAGCAGTAGCAGTAATAGTAGGAGGAGCAGTAGCGGCAGTAGCAGCAGTAGCAGTAGTAGGAGCAGTAGCAGCAGTATCAGCAGTAGCAGTAGCAGCAGTAGTAGTAGTATTTGGAGCAGCAGCAGCAGGAGCAGTAGTAGTAGTAGTAGTAGTAGTAGGAGCAGTAACAGCAGTATCAGCAGTAGCAGTAGTAGTAGTAGGAGCAGTAGTAGCAGTAGCAGCAGTAGCAGTAGTAGTAGTAGTAGTAGTAGTAGTAGTAGTAGGAGCAGTAGCAGCAGTAGCAGCAGTATCAGCAGTGGTAGTAGTAGTAGTAGGAGCAGTAGCAACAGTAGCATCAGTAGCAGTAACAGTAGTAGGAGCAGTAGGAGGAGGAGCAGCAACCAGCAGCAGGAGCAGCAGTGGCAGAAGTAGGAGCAGTAGCAGCAGTAGCAGTAGTAGTAGTAGTAGTAGTAGTAGTAGTAGTAGTTGGAGCAGCAGCAGCAGTAGCAGTAGTAGTAGTAGGAGGAGGAGCAGCAGGAGCAGCAGCAGTAGTAGTCGTAGTAGTAGGAGCAGTAGCAGCAGTAGTAGTCGTAGTAGTAGAAGCAGCAGCAGCAGCAGTAGTAGTAGAAGCAGTAGCAGTGGTAGCAGCAGTAATAGTAGTAGGAGGAGCAGCAGGAGCAGCAGCAGTAGTAGTAGTAGTAGTAGTAGTAGGAGCAGTAGTAGTTGTAGTAGTAGTAGTAGTAGGTGCAGCAGCAGTAGCAGCAGTAGTAGTAGTAGGAGCAGCAGCAGTAGTATAGTAGTAGTAGTAGGAGCAGCAGGAGTAGCAGCAGTAGTAGTAGGAGGAGGAGAAGGAACAGCAGCAGCAGTAGCAGTATGGCCCTTTTCGACTTGTCAGACGGTCTAGTAGAGGCTATTGTGTATTTTTTGAGGTTTTGTTTTTGTCGAACAGCTTCTCTCGTAGCTAATTCTACCAATGTTTGACAAACACACGCGGTCACAGTATGAACAAGTCAGGCTCGCTGATCCACAGGGTTTTCCATCCTTTTTCGTGAGTCTTTTTTCTTGATAGTTATTTATCTTTGATGTCAGCATCCTGAAGCTGTAAATGACACAATTTATAGCAATGATAACTTGATAGTTATTTATCTTTGATTTCAGCATCCTGAAGATGTAAATGACACAATTTATAGCAATGATAACTTGATAGTTATTTATCTTTGATTTCAGCATCCTGAAGCTGTAAATGACACAATTTATAGCAATGATAACTTGATAGTTATTTATCTTTGATTTCAGCATCCTGAAGATGTCAATGACACAATTTATAGCAATGATAACTTGATAGTTATTTATCTTTGATTTCAGCATCCTGAAGCTGTAAATGACACAATTTATAGCAATGATAACTTGATAGTTATTTATCTTTGATTTCAGCATCCTGAAGATGTCAATGACACAATTTATAGCAATGATAACTTGATAGTTATTTATCTTTGATTTCAGCATCCTGAAGATGTAAATGACACAATTTATAGCAATGATAACTTGATAGTTATTTATCTTTGATTTCAGCATCCTGAAGATGTCAATGACACAATTTATAGCAATGATAACTTGATAGTTATTTATCTTTGATTTCAGCATCCTGAAGATGTCAATGACACAATTTATAGCAATGATAACTTGATAGTTATTTATCTTTGATTTCAGCATCCTGAAGATGTCAATGACACAATTTATAGCAATGATAACTTGATAGTTATTTATCTTTGATTTCAGCATCCTGAAGCTGTAAATGACACAATTTATAGCAATGATAACTTGATAGTTATTTATCTTTGATTTCAGCATCCTGAAGATGTCAATGACACAATTTATAGCAATGATAACTTGATAGTTATTTATCTTTGATTTCAGCATCCTGAAGATGTAAATGACACAATTTATAGCAATGATAACTTGATAGTTATTTATCTTTGATTTCAGCATCCTGAAGATGTCAATGACACAATTTATAGCAATGATAACTTGATAGTTATTTATCTTTGATTTCAGCATCCTGAAGATGTCAATGACACAATTTATAGCAATGATAACTTGATAGTTATTTATCTTTGATTTCAGCATCCTGAAGCTGTAAATGACACAATTTATAGCAATGATAACTTGATAGTTATTTATCTTTGATTTCAGCATCCTGAAGATGTCAATGACACAATTTATAGCAATGATAACTTGATAGTTATTTATCTTTGATTTCAGCATCCTGAATATGTCATCGGAAACTTCGAAGAAAACGTCGTGAACATAACAGAAGATGTTCAGCAAGACAGACAAGAAGCTGCTAAGGTATCCTTCTTCTTCTACTTCTTGTTTGTGTTGTCTTTCTTCTCGTTGTTGTTGTTCTTCGCTTTCTTCCTCTTCTCCTCGTTGTTGTTGTTCTTCTCCTTGTTATCGTTGTTGTTGTTGTTCTTCTCTTCCCTCCTCTTCTCCTCGCAATTGTTGTTCTTCTTTTTCTCGTTGTTGTTCTTCTGCTCGTTGTTGTTGTTCTTCTTCTCGTTGTTGTTGTTCTTCTGCTCTTCGTTGTTGTTGTTCTTCTGCTCTTTGTTGTTGTTGTTCTTCTTCTAGTTGTGGTTCTTTTCTTTCTTCCTCTTCTCCTCATTGTTGTTGTTCTGCTCCTTGTTGTCGTTATTGTTGTTGTTCTTCTCTTTCTTCCTCTTCTTCTCGTCGTTGTTGTTCTTTTTCTCGTTGCTGTTGTTCTTCTGCACGTTGTTGCTGTTCTTCTTCTTCTCGTTGTTGTTGTTCTTCTGCTCGTTGTCGTTGTTCTTCTGCTCGTTGTTGTTGCTGTTCTTCTTCTCGTTGTTGTTGTTCTTCTGCTCGTTGTTGTTGCTGTTCTTCTTCTCGTTGTTGTTGTTCTTCTGCTCGTTGCTGTTGTTCTTCTTCTCGTTGTTGTTGCTGTTCTTATTCTCGTTGTTGTTGCTGTTGTTCTTCTTCTCGCTGTTGTTGCTGGTCTTCTTCTTCTCGCTGTTGTTGCTGTTGTTCTACTTCTCGCTGTTGTTGCTGTTCTTCTTCTTCTCGCTGTTGTTGCTGGTCTTCTTCTTCTCGTTGTTGTTGTTGCTGTACTTCTTTTCGCTGTTGTTGCTGTTGTTCTTCTTCTCGCTGTTGTTGCTGTACTTCTTCTCGCTGTTGTTGCTGTTCTTCTTCTTCTCGTTGTTGTTGTTGCTGTTCTTCTTCTTCTCGTTGTTGTTGTTGCTGTTCTTCTTCTTCTCGTTGTTGTTGTTGCTGTTCTTCTTCTTCTCGTTGTTGTTGTTGCTGTTCTTCTTCTTCTCGCTGTTGTTGCTGTTCTTCTTCTTCTCGCTGTTGTTGCTGTTCTTCTTCTTCTCGTTGTTGTTGTTGCTGTTCTTCTTCTTCTCGTTGTTGTTGTTGCTGTTCTTCTTCTTCTCGTTGTTGGTGTTGTTATTCTTCTTCTAGTTTTTCTGCTTCTTCTCGTTGTTGTTGGTGTTCTTCTCGTTGTTGTTGTTCTTCTTCTTTTTCTCGTTCTTCTTCCTCTTCTCGTTGTTGTTGGTGTTCTTATTCTCGTTCTTGCTCTTCTTCTTCTTCTCGTTCTTCTTCTTCTCGTTGTTTTTGTTCTTCTTCTTCTCGTTCTTCTTCTTCTTCTTCACGTTGTTTTTGTTCTTCTTCTTCTCGTTCTTCTTCTTCTTCTTCTCGTTGTTTTTGTTCTTCTTCTTCTCGTTCTTCTTCTTCTTCTTCTTCTCGTTGTTTTTGTTCTTCTTCTTCTCGTTCTTCTTCTTCTTCTTCTTCTCGTTGTTTTTGTTCTTCTTCTTCTCGTTCTTCTTCTTCTTCTTCTTCTTCACGTTGTTTTTGTTCTTCTTCTTCTCGTTCTTCTTCTTCTTCTTCTTCTTCTTCTCGTTGTTTTTGTTCTTCTTCTTCTCGTTCTTCTTCTTCTTCTTCTTCTCGTTGTTTTTGTTCTTCTTCTCGTTGTTGTTTTTGTTCTTCTTCTCGTTCTTCTTCTTCCTCTTCTTCTTGTTTGTGTTCTTCTCGTTCTTCTTCTTCTTCTCGTTGTTGTTTTGTTCTTCTTCTCGTTCTTCTTCTTCTTCTCGTTGTTGTTTTGTTCTTCTTCTCGTTCTTCTTCTTCTTCTCGTTGTTGTTTTGTTCTTCTTCTCGTTCTTCTTCTTCCTCTTCTTCTTGTTTGTGTTCTTCTTCTTCTCGTTCTTCTTCTTCTTCTCGTTGTTGTTTTGTTCTTCTTCTCGTTCTTCTTCTTCCTCTTCTTCTTGTTTGTGTTCTTCTTCTTCTCGTTCTTCTTCTTCTTCTCGTTGTTGTTTTTGTTCTTCTTCTCGTTCTTCTTCTTCCTCTTCTTCTTGTTTGTGTTCTTCTTCTTCTCGTTCTTCTTCTTCTTCTCGTTGTTGTTTTGTTCTTCTTCTCGTTCTTCTTCTTCTTCTTCTCGTTGTTGTTTTTGTTCTTCTTCTCGTTCTTCTTCTTCCTCTTCTTCTTGTTTGTGTTCTTCTTCTTCTCGTTCTTCTTCTTCTTCTCGTTGTTGTTTTTGTTCTTCTTCTCGTTCTTCTTCTTCCTCTTCTTCTTGTTTGTGTTCTTCTTCTTCTCGTTCTTCTTCTTCTTCTCGTTGTTGTTTTGTTCTTCTTCTCGTTCTTCTTCTTCCTCTTCTTCTTGTTTGTGTTCTTCTTCTTCTCGTTCTTCTTCTTCCTCTTCTTCTTGTTTGTGTTCTTCTCGTTCTTCTTCTTCTTCTCGTTGTTGTTTTGTTCTTCTTCTCGTTCTTCTTCTTCCTCTTCTTCTTGTTTGTGTTCTTCTTCTTCTCGTTCTTCTCGTTCTTCTTCTTCTTCTTCTTCTTGTTGTTGTTCTTCTTTTTCTCGTTCTTCTTCCTCTTCTCGATTGTGTTGTTGTTCTTTTTCTTCTCGTTGTTGTTGTTGCCCTTCTTCTTCTCGTTGTTGTTGTTGCTCTTCTTCTTCTCGTTGTTGTTCTTCCTCTTCTCGTTGTTGTTGTTGCTCTTCTTCTTCTCGTTATTGTTCTTCCTCTTCTCGTTGTTGTTGTTGTTCTTCTTCTTCTCGTTGTTGTTGTTGCCCTTCCTCTTCTCGTTGTTGTTGTTGCTCTTCTTCTCCTCGTTGTTGTTGTTGCTCTTCTCCTTCTCGTTGTTGTTCTTCCTCTTCTCGTTGTTGTTGCTCTTCTTCTCCTCGTTGTTGTTGTTGCTCTTCTCCTTCTCGTTGTTGTTCTTCCTCTTCTCGTTGTTGTTGTTGCCCTTCTTCTTCTCGTTATTGTTCTTCCTCTTCTCGTTGTTGTTGCTCTTCTTCTTCTCGTTATTGTTCTTCCTCTTCTCGTTGTTGTTGTTGCTCTTCTTCTTCTCGTTGTTGTTGTTGCTCTTCTTCTTCTCGTTATTGTTCTTCCTCTTCTCGTTGTTGTTGCTCTTCTTCTTCTCGTTGTTGTTGTTGCTCTTCTTCTTCTCGTTATTGTTCTTCCTCTTCTCGTTGTTGTTGCTCTTCTTCTTCTCGTTGTTGTTGTTGCTCTTCTTCTTCTCGTTGTTGTTGTTGCTCTTCTTCTTCTCGTTATTGTTCTTCCTCTTCTCGTTGTTGTTGCTCTTCTTCTTCTCGTTATTGTTCTTCCTCTTCTCGTTGTTGTTGTTGCCCTTCTTCTTCTCGTTGTTGTTGTTGCTCTTCTTCTTCTCGTTATTGTTCTTCCTCTTCTCGTTGTTGTTGTTGCCCTTCTTCTTCTCGTTATTGTTCTTCCTCTTCTCGTTGTTGTTGTTCTTCTTCTTCTCGTTATTGTTCTTCCTCTTCTCGTTGTTGTTGTTGCTCTTCCTCCTCTCGTTATTGTTCTTCCTCTTCTCGTTGTTGTTGTTGCTCTTCTTCTTCTCGTTATTGTTCTTCCTCTTCTCGTTGTTGTTGTTGATCTTCTTCTTCTCGTTATTGTTCTTCCTCTTCTCGTTGTTGTTGTTGCTCTTCTTCTTCTCGTTGTTGTTGTCTATTTCTCGTTGTTGTTGCTCTTCTTCTTCTCGTTGTTGTTGTTGCTCTTCCTCTTCTCGTTGTTGTTGTTGCTCTTCCTCTTCTCGTTGTTGTTGTTGCTCTTCCTCTTCTCGTTGTTGTTGCTCTTCTTCTTCTCGTTGTTGTTGTTGCTCTTCTTCTTCTCGTTATTGTTCTTCCTCTTCTCGTTGTTGTTGCTCTTCTTCTTCTCGTTATTGTTCTTCCTCTTCTCGTTGTTGTTGTTGCTCTTCTTCTTCTCGTTGTTGTTGTCTATTTCTCGTTGTTGTTGCTCTTCTTCTTCTCGTTGTTGTTGTTGCTCTTCTTCTTCTCGTTGTTGTTGTTGCTCTTCTTCTTCTCGTTGTTGTTGTTGCTCTTCTTCTTCTCGTTGTTGTTGTCTACTTCTCGTTGTTGTTACTCTTCTTCTTCTCGTTGTTGTTGTCTACTTCTCGTTGTTGTTACTCTTCTTCTTCTCGTTGTTGTTGTTGCTCTTCCTCTTCTCGTTGTTGTATTTGCTCTTCTTCTTCTCGTTGTTGTTGTTGCTCTTCTTCTTCTCGTTGTTGTTGTCTATTTCTCGTTGTTGTTGCTCTTCTTCTTCTCGTTGTTGTTGTTGCTCTTCCTCTTCTCGTTGTTGTATTTGCTCTTCTTCTTCTCGTTGTTGTTGTTGCTCTTCTTCTTCTCGTTGTTGTTGTTGCTCTTCTTCTTCTCGTTGTTGTTGTTGCTCTTCTTCTTCTCGTTGTTGTTGTTGCTCTTCTTCTTCTCGTTGTTGTTGTTGCTCTTCTACTTCTCGTTGTTGTATTTGTTCTTCCTCTTCTCGTTGTTGTTGTTGCTCTTCTTCTTCTCGTTGTTGTTGTCTTCTTCTCGTTGTTGTTTTGTTTTTCTTCTTCTCGTTGTTGTTCTTCCTCTTCTCGTTATTGTTGTCGCTCTTATTCTTCTCGTTGTTATTGTCTTCTTCTCGTTGTTGTTGTTGCTCTTCTTCTTCTCGTTATTGTTGGTGTTCTTCTTCTCGTTGTTGTTTTTTCTTCTACTTGTTGTTGTTGCTCGTTGTTGTTGCTGTTCTGCATCTACTTGCTTTTCTACCTTTCAGCTCCCTGTTAAGCATAGGTCTTCAGCAAACACTTTCCAAGCCGCCTTGTTTCCTGTCATTCTTATAAGATCGATCCATATCTTTTCCATCCTCTTTGTCTCTGCTTCCACCTGTCTTCTCGATAATATTCTAGCCTTCCCCTTTGCCTCATCCCCTGGGAAGTCCAAAAAAGGGGCTGTCGTGTTTGACGCTTTAAAAATAAAAAAAATAAGATAAAATACAGAAAATAAATTAACTTTAGAATAGCTTATTTTAGTTTAATCGACAGGTCACCATCATTACACATCGGACAAATCCATAATTGCTCAGTTCTCCAAAATGTATAGGACCACGTGTAGCTACTAAGTTAAACAACCACAACATGCATGAACAGAACACCAAATATAAGCAACACACCGGCCTGTAACCGGCGTATTTCGAAACAATACACGCTCTAATGGAAAACAATGTCCACACATAGACGCCATATTGAACTCATATTATCATCATCATCATGTGTCATACCGGTTGGCGTAGGCGATCATGTCCTTCCACAATCTTCTATCTACAGTGCATCGTATCAGTTCTGTTGTTGACTGTTTTCCATGTCATGACACCAAGCTATCCAGTATTTTTCTCTCTTTATCGTCCGCGATCTCTCTTTCCTTCTATTTTGCCAGTTGTAACCAAGTATTTCAACTTTCCTCTTCTCATGATGTGCCCGAAAAAATGTTGATTGCTTCTTTCTGATGTTTTTTTTTTAAGAGCTCACTTTTTGTCTTTGCCTCTTTGAGAACTTCCTCATTGGTCTTTTTAGCTGTCCAGGGAACTTTCAACATTCTTCTGAGAAATCCCATCTATGTGGCCTCTAATCATCTTTTCATTTGTTTGTCGACTGTCCATGATTCGCTCCCATAGGTCAGAATTGCTTCCATATAGCACAGATGAACTCCCTTTCTCACTTCTATTGACATAGATTTGTTGCATAATATATTTTTCATTTTCTGAAATGCTATTCTGGTCTGAGCTATTCTGCTATTTATTTCTGTGGTGCATCTTCCATCCGATGTTATTATTGTACCCAAGTATTTGAAGCATTGCACTTGTTTCAGATTTGTCCTGTTTATTTTTATGCTGCATGCTGGTGATGATGAATAAACCCATATCTTTCTTTTTATTTTTATTTTTTTTTCACACGTCGCTTTAAAGTATTTCTATTGAACAATTTGCAGGTTACCAATTACAAAGCAGCTTTTTTGCCGGTAGTTGGCGCTGTTGTAGGTGGGGTTGTTGGAGGGCCCATAGGTCTTGTTGCTGGGATAAAGATTGGGAGCATTGCTGGAGCCGTTGGTGGAGCTGTTGGTAATTATTTACACTTAATTGATTCATCATCATCATCATCGAGTGCCTTCTCCGCAACGAAGGTTCTGTTTCTTGCGTTGATGGTGCAGGCTGTCATAGATTGACTTGTCCATCTTTTGATGTTACTCGTCCATGTTAGTCTTGGTCTGCCTCTGCCTCTTTTACCTTGTATTTTCCCTTCCAATATTACTTTTAGTAGGCTGTTGGGTCTTTTAACGTGCCTCAAAAATGTCATTTGTCTTGTCTTTATTGTATTTAGTAGTTCTCTTTTTATTTTCAGTTGTTTTAAAACTTCCTCGTTTGTTTTCTTTTCTTTCCATCCAATTCTACCTATTCTTCTATAAATCCACATTTCAAAGGCTTCAATTTTCTGTTCTGTTTTCTTGTCTAATGTCCATGTTTCTGCACCATACAGGAATATTGAGAAGATGTAACATTTTGCTATTCTTAATTGATTATATCGTTAATTTTGAGAACAGAACATCCGTTGGGATCAACACGCCACAGGCAAAGAAGTTGCCAAAAGATCAGGCATCAACAAAACATATCATCATCATCATGTGCCATACTGGTTGGCGTAGGTGATCATGTCCTTCCACAATCTTCCATCCACAGTAAAAAAAAAAAAAGTAAAGTAGCCCCGTCACGCCAAGTGGCGTATAGGGAAATATGGTGTTAGTGACCCTATATTTTACTGCACGTGATTTTTGGGGTAATGTGGTCGGTATTACGCCTGTGCTGCTTTACTTTCCCAGAAAAAAACCCGGTACCCATTTAAGGCTGGGTGAACCCGGAATCCGTCGGTTGGGATCGAACCCTACCCCTTGTCCTTTTTAGTCCAGTTCACTAACCACTAAGCTATCGCGGCTCCATTCCGTCCACAGTGCATCGTATCAATTCTGTTGTTTACGGTTTTCCATTCCATGACACCAAGCTATCTAGTATCTTCTCTCTATGCCGTCCGCGATCTCTTTTTCCATATATTTTGCCAGTTGTAACCCAGTATTTCAACTTTGCTCTTCTGATGATATGCCCGAAAAAATGTTAATTGTTTCTTTCTGATGTTTTTATGAGCTTCTTTTTTGTGTTGGCCTCTTTGATAATGTTCTCATTGGTCTTTTCAGCTGAGCAGGTAACTTTCATCATTATTCTGAGAAATCCCATCTCTGTGGCCTCTAATCGTTTTTTCATTTCTCGACTGTCCAGGATTCGCTTCCATAAGTCAGAATTGGTTTTATATAGCACCGATGAACTCACTTTCTCACTTCTATTGACATAAACTTGTTGAATAAGATGTTTTTCATTTTCTGAAATGCTATTTTGGCCTGAACGATTCTGCTTTTTTTTATGTGGTACATCCTCCATCTGATATTATTGTGCGCAAGTATTTGACGCGTGAATTGAAGTCAAAGGTCACAACATAAATAATTTGCGATATGCGGATGACTCAGTCTTAATAGCAGAGACAGAGAGAATGAACTACAAGAAATGATAGACATAACAGTAGAAGAAAGCAACAAGAAAGGTCTCAGTCTGAATAGTAAGAAAACAGAAGTAATGGCCATATCGAAGAAACAATCATCACCATCATGCAGCATAAAAATAAACATGACAAATTTGAAACAAGTACGTTTCAAATACTTGGGCACAAAAATAACATCAGATGGAAGATGCACCACAGAAATAAAAAGCAGAATAGCTCAGGCCAAAATAGCATTTCAGAAAATGAAAAATATCTTATGCAACAAATCTATGTCAATAGAAATGAGAAAGAGAGTTCATCTGGGCTATATAGAACCAATTCTGACCTATGGAAGCGAATCATGGACAAACAAATGAAAAGACGATTAGAGGCTACAGAGATGGGATTTCTCAGAAGAATGTTGAAAGTTCCCTGTACAGCTAAAAAGACCAATGAGGAAGTTCTCAAAGAGGCCAACACAAAAAGGGAGCTCTTAAAAAACAGAAAGAAACAATCAACATTTTTCGGGCACATCATGAGAAGAGGAAAGTTGTAATACTTGGTTACAACTGGCAAAATAAAAGGAAAGAGAGATCGCGGACGACAAAGCGAGAAAATACTGGATAGCTTGGTGTCATGGCATGGAAAACAGTCAACGACAGAACTGATACGATGCACTGTAGATAGAAGATTGTGGAAGGACATGATCGCCTACGCCAACCGGTATGGCACATGATGATGATTTGACGCGTTGCACTTGTTTCAGATTTGTCCTGTTTATTTTCATGCTGCATGATGTTGGTGAAATACACCAATACGTGAAAATAAAACATTAGGAATGGCTTGGCCACGCTCTACGAATGGAACGAACCAGGAATCCGCACCTAGCATTAACATGGACACCACCTGCCAAACGAAGAAGAGGCAGACCGTTGAGGACATGGCGACGAACCAAACATAAGTTAATTAAAGATTCAGGTAAGCCTTGGCTAGTGTTATCCATGCTTGCTTCGGATCGGATTGGATGTGGATATATTCTGAGTGGCCTATACTCCGAACGGAGTTCAGAGAATTTAAGAAGAGAAACCTCACAGCAACACTTGCTAATTACTGTGAAAGTGGGGGAGAATTGAAAAAAAAATATATAGAAAAATGGTATGGTAAAAGCTTTACGTGATTGATAGACAACACAAATTTGAACGACGTTTCGGCTCAATAGGCCGTCAGCAGGAACACACAAACAACACACACACATATATGTAAGTAAATAAAATTATTCCTACATAGCTAACTAGTAATGAAACATCCAAAACAAATCATACGCCAGTTTATGGAGGCGAAGGCGCGCCTCCTAGCAGCAGAGCTGGAAGTTGTCAGCGACTCATAGCTGATGGCTTGCGCCAGGATCGGTGAACCAAAACCATCCAGACCCTGCTCCACCTCTCCGCAGTGCCTCCAAAAACAGACTAACCTGTCTAGTCTGGCCAAGCGAGCAGGGATCGAAGAGGGAAGACAACCCGGTACTCAAAAACGTCGTGCTGAAGTCGGATGTATGGGCCGAAAGGCGCAAATATCAGTCTTACACTGCAAACAACAACACAACGCAAACACGTCCACTTAACGTCCTTTTAAGGGCGGATGACGAAGAGGAAGTCTACAGTCTACGAATACTCTAGAATACATTAGTCATCGGGTGAACGCAACCAACCACCACCAACCATACGCCAGTTTTAAAGTAGTTGCTTCCCCTGCCTCGATTTACAAATTAAGTTTTCTCAGTGTATTAGAGACAAGAACCCAAGTTTACACACAATTGTACCTCGGAGGCAATTTGATCAAAAGAAAATGCCCCCGTCGAGCAAGTGTTTCAGTTCTTTACAATCAAAGGTGTGAGGATCACGTGGCCATGCATGGATCATGAATCCCTGCCGTCTGTCACGGTATTTGTGCTTTGAAATGTGGTCTGACCGATAATATTTTTGCTCTGGTATTTAGCGGTATTATCATCATCGTCACTGCACAATGAGCGAACCCATAGGGGCTCCGATTTTCCCATGGAAATATCGAGAAACCCCGAGGAGAACCCTGACTCAAGTGCACGAACTCCGTTGTACGACTTGAATGCCATCGTTGTTGGTAGATAATATATGAGGGGTTAAGGCAAAGAAATGCAAATGAATGCATAAAAATGCGAAGCTGCAGTAAAGCTGAATGTGAGGAAAAATAAAAAAAATGGAAAAAATGGTATCTGTGTCGTCTACTAATCACGTAAGGCTTCTAACATACCATTTTTTTTCTATTTTTTTATTTTTCCTAGATAATATGTGACAATTTTTCCTAGATAATATATGACAATTTTTCCTAGATAATATATGACAATTTTTCCTAGATAATATATGACAATTTTTCCTAGATAATATATGACAATTTTTCCTAGATAATATATGAAAATTTTTCCTAGATAATATATGACAATTTTTCCTAGATAATATATGACAATTTTTCCTACATAATATATGACAATTTTTCCTAGATAATATATGACAATTTTTCCTACATAATATATGACAATTTTTCCTAGAAAATATATGACAATTTTTCCTAGATAATATATGACAATTTTTCCTAGATAATATATGACAATTTTTCCTAGATAATATATGACAATTTTTCCTAGATAATATATGACAATTTTTCCTACATAATATATGACAATTTTTCCTACATAATATATGACAATTTTCCCTGGGGGAGCGGCCATTATGTTGGCCCACTCTTTTCGAGTTTTAACTGCTGTTTCTTTTTAAGAACAGCAAAATGTTATGTCATCTCAACATTCCTATATGATGGAGAAACATGGACATTAGACAAGAAAATAGAACAGAGAATTGAAGAGTCTTTGAAATGTGGATTTATAGAAGAATAGGTAGAATTGGATGGAAGGAAAAGAAACAAACGATGATATCTTAAAACAAATAAAAATTAAAAGAGAACTACTAAACACAATTCAAACAAGACAAATGCGGTTTTGGGGCCATGTTAAAAGACACAACAGCCTACTAAAAGTAATCCTGGAGAGGAAAACGCAAGGTAAAAGAGGTAGAGGCGGACCAAGACTAATGTGGATGAGTAACATCAAAAGATGGACAAATCAGCTATGACAACCTGCACCATCAAAGCAAGAGACAGAGCAGAATGGCGTTCCATGGTAGCCAACATTCGATGCGGAGATGGCACTCGATGATGAAGGTTTCTTTAACGTGCGCAAATGCACACGAGACCTCCTGCTTTTGCCTCTTTCCGAGAGGGCTAGACACCGGATCTCATTATCCGGAGACCAGGGAAGGTAAAGCCACGAAACAATCACGGATTCAATTTTGGAAAAAAAAAAAAAAATTCCCATTTGTAGAATTGAACACTGGACCTTCCTGTTCAGGAGCCGACAGTTTACCTCAAGACCACTGAGCTCATATATTATCAGTCCATACTATCATCATAGATTGTTTCTCAATGTAGCCCTCAAGAAACGCTTGATCTTGTAAGAGAGTGAAATGCCTGATTTAACCGATGTTGTTATAGTATTTACACGTTATGTTATGTTATGTTATGTTATGTTATGTTATGTTATGTTATGTTATGTTATGTTATGTTATGTTATGTTATGTTATGTTATGTTATGTTATGTTATGTTATGTTATGTTATGTTATGTTATGTTATGTTATGTTATGTTATCCCAGCCTTATATTGGTACCCGATTTTTTTCTGGGAAAGTAAAGAGGCAAGGGCGTATTACTGACAACACTACCCGAATAATCTTGTGCCGAAAGTCTGTAAAAATTATGGTCACTAACACCATATTCCCTATACGCCACTTATGGGGGACGAGGGCTTTTAACTCTACTTTTATGTTATGTTATGTTATGTTATGTTATGTTATGTTATGTTATGTTATGTTATGTTATTTTATTATGTTAGGATCATTATCACTACACTGTGAACCCGTCCATAGTTGATTCGATCTTCTCTTCTAAATAGTGAGGAATTCCGAGCTGAACCTAATTCGTGTGCTTTAATGAACCTAAACTCATGTGCTTTAATGAACCTAAACTCATGTGCTTTAATGAACCTAAACTCATGTGCTTTAATGAACCTAAACTCATGTGCTTTAATGAACCTAAACTCATGTGCTTTAATGAACCTAAACTCATGTGTTTTAATGAACCTAAACTCATGTGTTTAATGAACCTAAACTCATGTGCTTTAATGAACCTAAACTCATGTGTTTTAATGAACCTAAACTCATGTGCTTTAATGAACCTAAACTCGTGTGCTTTAATGAACCTAAACTCATGTGCTTTAATGAACCTAAACTCATGTGCTTTAATGAACCTAAACTCATGTGCTTTAATGAACCTAAACTCATGTGCTTTAATGAACCTAAGCTCATGTGCTTTAATGAACCTAAACTCATGTGCTTTAATGAACCTAAACTCATGTGCTTTAATGAACCTAAACGCATGTGCTTTAATGAACCTAAACTCATGTGTTTTAATGAACCTAACCTCGTGTGCTTTAATGAACCTAAACTCATGTGCTTTAATGAACCTAAACTCATGTGCTTTAATGAACCTAAACTCATGTGCTTTAATGAACCTAAACTCATGTGCTTTAATGAACCTAAACTCATGTGCTTTAATGAACCTAAACTCGTGTGCTTTAATGAACCTAAACTCGAGTGCTTTAATGAACCTAAACTCGAGTGCTTTAATGAACCTAAACTCATGTGCTTTAATGAACCTAATCTCATGTGCTTTAATGAACCTAAACTCGAGTGCTTTAATGAACCTAAACTCGTGTGCTTTAATGAACCTAAACTCATGTGCTTTAATGAACCTAATCTCATGTGCTTTAATGAACCTAAACTCATGTGTTTTAATGAACCTAATCTCATGTGCTTTAATGAACCTAAACTCGTGTGCTTTAATGAACCTAATCTCATGTGCTTTAATGAACCTAATCTCATGTGCTTTAATGAACCTAATCTCATGTGCTTTAATGAACCTAAACTCGTGTGCTTTAATGAACCTAATCTCATGTGCTTTAATGAACCTAAACTCATGTGTTTTAATGAACCTAATCTCATGTGCTTTAATGAACCTAATCTCA
Organism: Megaustenia siamemsis; assembly: GCA_032433765.1. Lineage (NCBI taxonomy): Eukaryota > Metazoa > Mollusca > Gastropoda > Stylommatophora > Ariophantidae > Megaustenia > Megaustenia siamemsis. Next base: position 18,232,835 of record JAVIAB010000145.1, on the reverse strand, counting down.
TGTGCTTTAATGAACCTAATCTCATGTGCTTTAATGAACCTAAACTCGTGTGCTTTAATGAACCTAAACTCATGTGTTTTAATAAACCTAAACTCACGTACTTTTATGAACCTAAACTCATGTGCTTTAATAAACCTAAACTCACGTACTTTTATGAACCTAAACTCATGTGCTTTAATGAACCTAAAAACGTGTGCTTTAATGAACATAATCTCACGTGCTTTAGCTCCATTCACGGCCTTGATTCCACAAATTGTACGAACTGCACTCTACAGAAAAATGACTAAGGAAGGCGCAACCATAGGACTTAGAAAAACAAACACGAAATGCAAGAACTAAGAGCAAATCGTCAATCATGGAGAACTCTAACTTCTATAGAAAGATCTGCCACAAAACGTCTCACTCATCACAGCCCGTCTGAAAGAAGCTCTATCTCTAGTCAGATTTTCACTTTCTTCATTTGTCATGTTTAACGACTACTTGATGTCCTGAATCCACCTTCTTTTTGGTCTTCCCTGTGGCGTCGTCCAGGAACCATACCTCACATTATTGTTCTTTTCAGCCCGCTGTGTCTTTTGACGCGGCCATAGTGTTTTAATTTCCCCTGTAGAATGGTATGTACATGCCAATTCTTTTTAATGTTTATAAATTTTTGTCTTCATTTTCTTTTTCATTATCCTAGATATGTTAAGGATCATTTAGTTAATATTGTTCCATTATGTTAAATTCTACATTATGTAATTGTGTCGGTAGTTGTAGTAGTAATAATTGTAGTAGTAGTAATAGCACTAGCAGTG
>JAVIAB010000145.1:18192038-18227038 GCA_032433765.1 Megaustenia siamemsis | reverse complement strand
ACATTTTCATACAATTTGATCTGGCATTGAGCCTCGGTTGGGAGCCGCGATAGCTCAGTGGTTAGTGAACTGGACTACAAAGGACAAGGGGTAGGGTTGGATTTCAACCGACGGCTTCCAGGTTCACCCAGCCTTAAATGGGTACCGGATTTTTTCTGGGAAAGTAAAGCAGCACGGGCATAATACCGACCACATTACCCCAAAAATCATGTGCTGAAGGTCTGTGAAATATAGGGTCACTAACACCATATTTCCCTATACGCCACTTGGCGTGACGGGGGTACTTTACTACTTACTTTTATTGACCCTCGGTGGCTGAGTAGATAGTGTACTCCCTTCCTGATCAGAAGAGTCGGGTTTCAATCCACAGAAGTGGCGAAATTTTTTTTTTCGGTCCGATAAGGCTCCGATGTTCACCTAGCCTCTAAAAATGGGTACCGAGATTTTTTATGGGAAGTAAACGCTGCCTGTCGTGATATCGACAAGATCACCGACAAATGTGCCGTGGTCATAGACAAATAACGTTACTAACACCATATGCCCCAAACACCTTGTAAAGTTTACAAAAGGCGTTTACTATTTCTTTTTTTCTTTTACAAATGTGCATTACTTTATAACAAAACATCACTTAATAATAAAACATCACTTTATAACAAAACATCATCATCATCATCAAGTACCTGGCCTGCTGGCGTAGGTGATCATGTCTCTCCACAACTTTCGATCACGACAGCTATTTATCAATTCTGTTGTTGACCTTCTACCAAGCCATTCTCTTAAGCTGTCTGGTATCTTTTCTCTTTGCTTCTCTCTATCTCTTCGTCCCTCAATTTTCCCAGTTGTTACAATATATTTCAGCTGTTCCCTTCTCATTGCATGGGGCCAAAAAATGATGATTGTTTCTTCATAATATTGGAAATTAGCTCTCTTTTTGCTGTGGCCTCTTTCAGAACATTTTCATTACTCTTCTTAGCTGTCCATTGTATTCTCAACATTCTTCTGTAAAACCATTTTTCTACAGACTCCAATGATTTCCTTGTCTGTTGTCCTATTGTCCGTGATTCACATCCATATGTTGAGACTGGCTCTACATAACATTTAAGAACTCTTTTTCTTGTTTCTATTGTCAAAAATGGATTGCATAGTATCTTCCTCATTTTTCTGGAAAGCTGCTTTTGCCTGAGCTATTCTGCACCTCACCTCTGTTCTACATCTACCATTTGAGGTTAACAAAGTTCCCAAATATCATCACTTTATCAATAAAACAAACATCACTTTATAATAAAACATCACTTTATAATAAAACATCACTTTATAATAAAACATCACTTTATAATAAAACATCACTTTATAATAAACATCACTTTATAATAAAACATCACTTTATAAAAAACAAACATCACTTTAAAATAAAACATCACAATCAAACATCAACAGGATTTTCATGTTGCATCGTTCCGGATCTAATTGGTCATGGAACAGGACGTCAGAACGAGCTCACTAACGATAGAACATATCACAGTAGAACACAAGTCTCCAGCAAACTTTCCAAATTCTCCTGTTTCATCCCATTCTCTTATGATCGCACAATATCCTCCCCATCTTCTTCACCTCTGCTCCCACCTGTCTTCTCCAGGTATAGCTTGTCTCCTTTTCTGGGAATTTGAACAATAATAATAGGACTTCCTGTCAATATGGTGGATATGCGGCAGGAACTATTGAGGTTCAGTCTGAAAAGTGTTCCTTGTTGCAGGTTCCTCATATTCCAAGTTCTGCTTGCTGCCGGAGCACCTGAGTTAGAGCTGTGTTTTTCATCCGGATCGTGTTTTGATATTCCGGTTGCTTACGATAAATTATGATATCGTATGGCGAAGGACAGTTCAGCTGCGTTCACTTTCGGTGCCGCTGGGCCTTATGACTTTTGGCGTGTGCAGTAACTGATATGATGGAGATTACAGCTGCCTTTCTTTGTTTGGATCATTCAATGAGATGAGTTTTAATTCAGATGATTCCACTGACATGGGCAGTTGAGCAATTATGGATTTTAATTTGTTTACTGTGATACCAGGGCCTTCTACTAACTATAACCCTTGAACAATAATAATGAAAAAAAAAACATACACTATTTAGTATGGTGACACCATTACGTTTTGACATACGGGGGAGTGCTTTCTCACTGATAAGCTGTCTGTTATTTTTCTCTTTGCTTCCCTCTATCTCTTCCTCCCTCATTTTTTCCAGCTACAACATATTCCAGATGTTCTCTACTCATTAAATGGCCAAAAAATGATGATTGTTTTTTTCATAATATTGTAAATTAGCTCTCTTTTTGCTTTAACCTCTTTCAGAACGTTTTCATTACTCTTCTTAGCTGTCCATTGTATTCTCAACATTCTTCTGCAAAACCACATTTCTACAGACTCCAGTGATTTTCTTGTCTGTTGTCCTATTGTCCATGATTCACATCCGTATGTTACGACTGGCTGTACATAAAATTTAAGACCTCTTTTTCTTGTTTCTATTGTCAAAAATGGATTGCATAGTATCTTCCTAATTTTTTTGGAAAGCTGTTTTTGCATTGGTTCAATGCCTAAGTTAAAAAAAAAAGTAAAAGTACCCCGTCACGCCAAGTGGCGTATAGGGAATATGGTGTTCATTACCATATATTTTACAGACCTTCATCACATGATTTTAGGGGTAATGTGGTCGGTATTACGCCCGTGCCGCTTTACTTTTCCAGAAAAAAATCCGATATCCATTTAAGTCTGGGTGACCCGGAAACCGTCGGTTGGGATCGAACCCTACTTCTTGTTCTTTGTAGTCCAGTTCACTAACCACTACACACGGCTACGTTTTTAGAGAACTAATTTCTAACATTAGGAAGAAACATTCATCATTTCTTGGTCATATAATGAAAAGGGAACAGCTGTAATATATTGTAACAAGTGGGAAAATTGAGGGACGAAGAGATAGAGGGAAGCAAAGAGAAAAACAGAACGACTTGGAAAGTGTTTGTTGAAGACCTATGCTCCACTGGGAGCTAATAGGTAGAAGAAGAAGAAGGAAGAGAAAAGATACCAGTCAGCTTAAGAGAATGGTCTGGCAGAGGATCAACAACAGAAATGATAAATAACTGTCAAGATCGAGAGCTGTAGAGACATGATCACACCCGCCAGCAGGGATAGTACTCAATGATGACGTATTTTGTTATTTCTTTCTTATATCTGTTTCTTTTGTTTTGTCATTGTAATGTTATTCATTATTCATGAAACTGATATTTTTAGCGGGAAACAATAACTGTTGTTGTTAATAAATGATGAGTATATTGGCAATGTTTGTTGTTATTAATTCATACAATTATGCTTCTATTCGTATTGAATACATGCCCTTTTAAAGGTTATCTATAAATGTAAGTTCTGATTGTTTTGCTTTATCATGCCACGTTAGATCGTGGATACTAGATAGCTTAGTGTCATGGCATGGAAACATGTCAACAACAGAACTGATACGATGCACTGTAGATAGAAGATTGTGAATACTGGATAGCTTGGTGTCATGGCATGGAAACATGTCAACAACAAAACTGATACGATGCACTGTAGATAGAAGATTGTGGAAGGACATGATCGCCTACGGCAATCGCTATTACACATGATGATGATGATGATGAAGATGATGGTAGGTCGTGAAGTGTCGTGAGGAGATGTAGTGTTAGTAAAAAAGTAAAGTACACCCGTCACGCCAAGTGGCGTATAGAGAATATGGTGTTAGTGACCATACATTTTACAGACCTTCGGCACATGATTTGTGGGGTAATATGGTCGGTATTACGCCCGTGCCGCTTTACTTTCCCAGAACAAATCCGGTACCCATTTAAGGCTGGGTGAACCCGGAAGCCGTCTGTTGGAATCGAACCCTACCCCTTGTCCTTTGTAGTCCAGTTCACTAACCACTGAGCTATCGCGGCTCCTATATATATAAGCTTAGTATTTCAGAACTTTTCCTTCGTCATACAGCAACTATTCTCCAACTTAATAATTACTCTTTATTTAATCGTTGAGAGGTTTAACATTTTGAGTACAATTTTCGTGTCAATTTTGCCCGGGGGATGATGGTACCGCTTATGGTCCACTCTTGTCAATTTCCAACCATCAAGGGTTCTTTCACAAAGATTTATCTACAAAGTTTGTGAAATCATCAGACAGCTATCACCACTATTTCCCAACAAGGAAATAACTCTAGAGGCAAAACGGGCACTCTACAATACAGTCTTCATCACAACGTTGTGCTACCAATGCCAGTCCTGGACCCTAGATGCAAAAACAATAAGAAAAATAACCTCTACTGAGATGAAATGTGTTAGGCGAATGACAGGTAACAGCACAACGAGCCCTCAATAAACGTTGCGAGAACATCAGACATATGGGTCGTACACGAAAAATAAAACTGACGGAATATTAAAAGCACTAGGAAACACAACACTAGCAGAGGCGAATAGAAGAGCGAAGGGCCGCAAATTATATCTCCGCTCGACTCTGAAAAACAAATGAAGAAGCAAAGAAGAAGCAAAGAAGAAGCAAAGTAGAAGAATAAAGGTTTTTAACGTGCGCAGAATGCACACGGAACCTCCTGTTTTTTTATTGGTTTTTATTTTACCGTTTCCCTGGGGGCTAGATATCGGATCTTATTACCCAGAAACCAGGCTAGATATCGTATCTTATTACCCAGAAACTAGGCTAGATATCGGATCTTATTACCCAGAAACCTGGCTAGATATCGGATCTTATTACACAGAAACTAGGCTAGATATCGGATCTCATTACCCAGAAACCAGGCTAGATATCGGATCTCATTACCCAGAAACCAGGCTAGATATCGGATCTCATTACCCAGAAACCTGGCTAGATATCGGATCTCATTACCCAGAAACTAGGCTAGATATCGGATCTCATTACCCTGAAACCAGGCTAGATATCGGATCTCATTACACAGAAACCAGGCTAGATATCGGATCTCATTACCCAGAAACCAGGCTAGATATCGGATCTCATTACACAGAAACCTGGCTAGATATCGGATCTTATTACACAGAAACCAGGCTAGATATCGGATCTTATTACACAGAAACCAGGCTAGATATCGGATCTCATTACACAGAAACCAGGCTAGATATCGGATCTTATTACACAGAAACCAGGCTAGATATAGGATCTTATTACACAGAAACCAGGCTAGATATCGGATCTTATTACACAGAAACCAGGCTAGATATCGGATCTCATTACACAGAAACCAGGCTAGATATCGGATCTTATTACCCAGAAACCAGGCTAGATATCGGATCTTATTACCCAGAAACCAGGCTAGATATCGGATCTCATTACCCAGAAACCAGTCTAGATATCGGATCTCATTACACAGAAACTAGGCTAGATATCGGATCTTATTACCCAGAAACCAGTCTAGATATCGGATCTCATTACCCAGAAACTAGGCTAGATATCGGATCTCATTACCCAGAAACCAGGCTAGATATCGGATCTTATTACCCAGAAACCTGGCTAGATATCGGATCTTATTACACAGAAACCAGGCTAGATATCGGATCTCATTACCCAGAAACCAGTCTAGATATCGGATCTCATTACACAGAAACTAGGCTAGATATCGGATCTTATTACCCAGAAACCAGGCTAGATATCGGATCTTATTACCCAGAAACCAGGCTAGATATCGGATCTCATTACCCAGAAACCAGTCTAGATATCGGATCTCATTACACAGAAACTAGGCTAGATATCGGATCTTATTACCCAGAAACCTGGCTAGATATCAGATCTTATTACCCAGAAACCAGGCTAGATATCGGATCTTATTACCCAGAAACCTGGCTAGATATCGGATCTTATTACCCAGAAACCTGGCTAGATATAGGATCTTATTACCCAGGAACCAGGCTAGATATCGGATCTTATTACCAGAAACTAGGCTAGATATCGAATCTTATTACCCAGAAACCTTGCTAGATATCGGATCTTATTACACAGAAACCAGGCTAGATATCGGATCTTATTACCCAGAAACCTGGCTAGATATCGGATCTTATTACTCAGAAACCTGGCTAGATATCGGATCTTATTACCCAGAAACCAGGCTAGATATCGGATCTTATTACCCAGAAACCAGGCTAGATATCGGATCTTATTACCCAGAAACCAGGCTAGATATCGGATCTTATTACCCAGAAACCAGGCTAGATATCGGATCTTATGACCCAGAAACCAGGCTAGATATGGGATCTTATTACCCAGAAACCTGGCTAGATATCGGATCTTATTACCCAGAAACCAGGCTAGATATCGGATCTTATTACCCAGAAACCAGGCTAGATATCGGATCTTATTACCCAGAAACTAGGCTAGATATCGGATCTTAATACCCAGAAACCTGGCTAGATATCGGATCTTATTACCCAGAAACCAGGCTAGATATCGGATCTTATTACCCAGAAACCAGGCTAGATATCGGATCTTATTACACAGAAACCAGGCTAGATATCGGATCTTATTACCCAGAAACCAGGCTAGATATCGGATCTCATTACACAGAAACCAGGCTAGATATCGGATCTCATTACACAGAAACCAGGCTAGATATCGGATCTCATTACACAGAAACCAGGCTAGATATCGGATCTTATTACCCAGAAACCAGGCTAGATATCGGATCCCATTACCCAGAAACTAGGCTAGATATCGGATCTCATTACACAGAAACCAGGCTAGATATCGGATCTCATTACCCAGAAACCAGGCTAGATATCGGATCTCATTACCCAGTAACCAGGCTAGATATCGGATCTCATTGCACAGAATCCTGGCTAGATATCGGATCTCATTACCCAGAAACCAGGCTAGATATCGGATCTCATTACCCAGAAACCAGGCTAGATATCGGATCTCATTACCCAGAAACCAGGCTAGATATCGGATCTCATTACCCAGAAACCAGCTAGATATCGGATCTCATTACCCAGAAACCAGGCTAGATATCGGATCTCATTACCCAGAAACCAGGCTAGATATCGGATCTGATTACATAGAAACCAGGCTAGATATCGGATCTCATTACCCAGAAACCAGGCTAGATATCAGATCTTATTACCCTTAAACCAGGCTAGATATCGGGTCTTATTACCCAGAAACCAGGCTAGATATCGGATCTCATTACCAGAAACTAGGCTAGATATCGGATCTCATTACCCAGAAACCAGGCTAGATATCAAATCTCATTACCCAGAAACCTGACTAGATATCACATCTTATTACCCTGAAACCTGGCTAGATATCAAATCTCATTATCCAGAAACCAGGCTAGAGTAAAGCCACGAAGAAACCACGGATTCAATTTTTGACAAGTCTCCTTCGGCTGTGGTGGGAATTCAAACCCGATATCTTCAATTCCAATGACTGACGTCTTACCTCTAGAGCACCCATCCTTCACCCGTCCCTATTCTCTAACATTTCCTCTACTTTTTCTATTTCTCTCCAGTTTATGCCAATTCATTTCCTTCAGCATCCTTTTTATTTTGACTGCATGACTACACATTCGCTGTTTAAATACGCCCATTGCCAGGGCCATTCTGCATTTCGAATCTATTTAAAGCTGCTGACTTCTGATCAATATGGCGGATAGGCGGCAGGAACCATTCAGGCTCAGTCTAAAAAAGTGTTCCTTGTTGCTGTTTCCTCATATTCCAAGTCCGGCTTGCTGCCGGAAAACCTGAGTTTAGTGCTCTGTGCACACCGTGAGCTGTGTTTTTCACCCAGATCGTGTTTCGATATTCCGATTGCTTACGATGAATGATGCAATCGTATGACGGAGAAAAGTTCAGTTACGTTCACCTTCGGTGCTGCTTGGCCTTATGTCTTTGGCGTGTGCTGTAGCTCTTATGATGGGAACTGCAGCTGCCTTTCTTTGTTTGGATCCTTCATTGAGATGAGTTAGTAATTCGGATGATTCCACTGGCACAGGCGGTTGAGCGATAATGGATATTAATTTCTTTGCAGTGATACCGGGGCCTTCAACTAGCCATAACCAAACCATAATCATAACTTAAAGCTACAACGACCCTATAATTTTATATATCATCATCATCATCATCGAGTGCTTTCTCCGCAACGAGGGTTGGCTACCATGGATCGCCATTCTACTCTGTCTTTTGTTCTCATCATCATCATCATCGTGTGCCCTCTCCGCAACGAGGGTTGGCTACCATGGATCGCCATTCTACTCTGTCTCTTGCTTTGATGGTGCAGGCTGTCATAGATTGATTTGTCCATCTTTTGATGTTACTCGTCCATGTTAGTCTTGGTCTACCTCTTCCTCTTTCACCTTGTATTTTTCCTTCCAATATTACTTTTAGTAGGCTGTTGTGTCTTTTAACGTGCCCCAAAAATTTCATTTGTCTTGTCTTAATTGTGTTTAGTAGTTCTCTTTTTATTTTTAGTTGTTTTAAAACGTCATCATTTGTTTTCTTTTCTTTCCATCCAATACTTCCTATTCTTCTATAAATCCACATTTCAAAGGCTTCAATTTTCTGTTCTGTTTTCTTGTCTAATGTCCATGTTTCTGAAACATACAGGAATATTGAGAAGATGTAACATTTTGCCATTCTTAGTTTCAGCTCTGCTGATATTTGTTTTGTTGTTAGTATATTTTTCTTGGCATTAAAATTACTTTTTGCCATATCTATTCTTTTGTTTATTTAAATTTTGCATTTTCCATCACTGGTTATAGTATGTCCCAGGTAGTTGTAGCTCTGGACTGTCTCCAGATGTGTTCCCTCAACTGTGATATTTAATTGTAGGTCTTGAGAATTTTCTTTGTTTATGATCATAGTTTTAGTTTTTTGATATTCATTTCTAGTCCATATTTTTTGCTTGTTATGTTTATCACATTAAGCAATTGTTGTAGGTCTTTAGGATTTTCTGCTAGTAGTACAGTATCATCAGCATATCTTAGGTTATTGATTATCTTTCCATTAATGTTTAGGCCTGGTATCTCTGAGATGTTTTTAAAGATTTGTTCAGTGTATAGATTGAACAAGCTTGGTGATAGGATGCATCCTTGTCTTACTCCTCTTTTTATGTTCATGGGTGTAGAGTTCTCCTTGTTATATCTTATTATTGCTGTTTGCTCCCAGTACAAATTACATATTAGTCGTATGTCTGTGTCATCTAGAATTATATATATATATATATATATATATATATATATATATATATATATATATATATATATATATATATATATATACCGTAGGTCACCCTGCTGAAAATAGGGGTGGTTGCCGCAGAAAGTAATCACAAATAAAAATCTCAACAGGTGCAGCCGGGATTTGAACTCACAACCTCTCTGTCTCGAGACCGGCGACTTGCCTCAAGACCAACCAGTATCACCTAAAATCTGTTTGATTTAAGTCAGATACATGTCAAGGACACCCCTCTGACAACATAAACAATCTTTTTTTTAAAAAAGAGACAAAACCACGATTTTAAAACACTAAATAAACATATCAAAAGAATGCAGCGAAATCAAACTCCAACATGCGCACTCTGTGAACAGGAGCATGAAACAGTAGAACATCACCTTCTTGACTGTCCAAAGCTCACCGTTATCAGCGAGACTCTACTTTCTCAAAAACCTGATAGATGGAACACCTTGTAATGAACTACAAGGGAACTCAGAAATACCTGGAGAAATCATTCCATGGCAGGGGTAAAGGCATCAAGATGCATGGAGATGCGAATCTGCTGTAAAGTTGATAATTTTAACAATTTAGAAAAGGAAGAAAAAAGTGGTATGGTAACAGCTTTACGTAGGTGATAAATAGAACAAAGGTTGAACGACGTTCCGGCCAGGTAGGCCTTCAGCTGGAACAATAAACAACAAAACAAATATATATATATATATATATATATATATATATATATATATATATATATATATATAAAGATGTACACAACAATGTAAATACATAGCGATAATATGCTAGATACTCAAAAGTAAGTAAAGTACCCCGTCACGCCAAGTGGCGTATTGGGAAATATGGTGTTAGTGACCCTATATTTTACAGACCTTCTGCACGTGATTTTTGAGGTAATGTGGTAGGTATTACGCCCGTGCCGCTTTACTTTCCCAGAAAAAAATCCGGTACCCATTTAAGGCTGGGTGAACCGGAAGCCGTCGGTTGGGATCGAACCCTACACCTTGTCCTTTGTAGTCCAGTTCACTAACCACTGAGCTATCGCGGCTCGCTAGATACTCAAGAATGGGAAAAATTCAATTCACTGGGATCCAAATCTTGGTCAGGCACTGGCTGAACTGAAATTGGTAGGCGGGTTGTCCAGGCAGTCAGGTGAGAAATAATTGGGAAAGGTTCTAAAAATATGGAGAAGTGGGTACAAGATCTGTTTAAAACTGTGTATATCTAACTATGGGTGTGCACACTGAATAGACGTGCAAAAAAGCATGTTATGGGTTTGGTTAAGGAAGGCCCCAGTATCACTGCAAACGAATTAAAATCCATAATTGCTCAACCGCCCGTGCCAGTGGGATCATCCGAATTACTATCTCATCTCCCAAACAAAGAAAAAAATCCCCATCATGGCAGTCTCAGCACACGCCAAAAGACATAAGGCGAAACCGCACAGAAAGTGAACACAGCCAACTGTCCCTTGTCATACGATATCATCATTCATCGTAAACAAAGGGAATATCAAAACATGATCAAAACGGATGAGACACACAGCTCACGGTGTGCACAGATAATGTGTACATAACGATACATACGTTATTACATGGCATTGGCTGAAAGGTGTCAGCTCACAGGCTGCAGGATCCATAGCGTCAACAACACGCCAGTAGTGTCATGGTAACGAACTTGGTTAATGACAAGATGAGTGGGTATTTATCTCACTTCTGCTTCTTTTTCTTCTTCTACCTTTCAGCTCCCTCTGAAGCATAGGTCTTCAACAAAGACTTTCCAGGTCGTTATGTTTCTTGCCATTCTTTTAAGATAATTCCATGTCTTCCCCATCATCTTCATCTCTGCTTCTGTCTGTCTTCTCCAAGAATTTCTTGGTCTTTTTCTTTGTCTTCCTCTTTGTCTTCCTCTTTGTCTTCCTCTTTGTCTTCTTCTTTGTCTTACTCTTTGTCTTCCTCTTTGTCTTCCTCTTTGTCTTCTTCTTTGTCTTCATCTTTGTCTTCCTCTTTGTCTTCCTCTTTGTCTTCTTCTTTGTCTTCCTCTTTGTCTTCCTCTTTGTCTTCCTCTTTGTCTTCTTCTTTGTCTTCCTCTTTGTCTTCCTCTTTGTCTTCTTCTTTGTCTTCCTCTTTGTCTTCCTCTTTGTCTTCCTCTTTGTCTTCCTCTTTGTCTTCCTCTTTGTCTTCCTCTTTGTCTTCCTCTTTGTCTTTTTCTTTGTCTTCCTCTTTGTCTTCCTCTTTGTCTTCCTCTTTGTCTTCTTCTTTGTCTTACTCTTTGTCTTCCTCTTTGTCTTCCTCTTTGTCTTCTTCTTTGTCTTCCTCTTTGTCTTCCTCTTTGTCTTCTTCTTTGTCTTCTTCTTTGTCTTCCTCTTTGTCTTCCTCTTTGTCTTCCTCTTTGTCTTCCTCTTTGTCTTCCTCTTTGTCTTCTTCTTTGTCTTCCTCTTTGTCTTCCTCTTTGTCTTCCTCTTTGTCTTCTTCTTTGTCTTCCTCTTTGTCTTCCTCTTTGTCTTCCTCTTTGTCTTCCTCTTTGTCTTCCTCTTTGTCTTCCTCTTTGTCTTCCTCTTCGTCTTTTCCCCTGGGGATTATTTATCTGACTTACGTGAGGTGTACAGTAATAAAAGCCAGAAAGAGCACTGGCCGCCTCATCTCTAAATGCTGTGTGGCCTAGTAGGTTAAATGCTGTGTGGCCTAGTAGGTTAAATGCTGTGTGGCCTAGTAGGTTAAATGCTGTGTGGCCTAGTAGGTTAAATGCTGTGTGGCCTAGTAGGTTAAATGCTGTGTGGCCTAGTAGGTTAAATGCTGTGTGGCCTAGTAGGTTAAATGCTGTGTGGCCTAGTAGGTTAAATGCTGTGTGGCATAGTAGGTTAAATGCTATTCTTCACCGCCTCTATACACCACTTGGCGTGACGGGGGTCTTTACTTTTACTATGTTATCCGCAAGATCAAAGTCATCCAACTAAGATTCTCTCCCCAATAAAAGCCAGAAAGAGCACTGGCCGCCTCACCTCTAAATGCTATTCTTCACCGCCTCCCTTACGACGTGAAGTACTGAGTGCCGTCTCCGCATCGAAGGTTTGCGACTACCATGGAGCGCCATTCCGCTCTGTCTCTTGCTTTTAAGGTGCATGTTGTCAAAGGCTGGCTTGTTCATATTTTGATCTTACTTACCTTGTTAGTCTTGGTCTGCCTCTGCCTCTTTTACCTTGCATTTTGCTTTATAATATTACTTATAATAGGCTGTTGTGTCTTTTAACATGCCCCAAAAATTTCATTTGTCATGTTTGAATTTTGTTTAGTAGTTCTATTTTCATTTTATTTCTTTTAACGCTTCATCGTTTCTTTTCTTTTCTTTCCATCCAACTCCACCTATTCTTCTATGAATCTACATTTCAAAGGTTTCAATTTTCTATTCTGTTTTTTGTGTGTCTGATGTCCATGTATCTGAGCCATACATTAATGTTGAGCAGATGTAACATTTTGCTATTCTTAGTTTTAGCCCTTATGTTATTTGTTTTGATGTTAGTATATTCTTCTTGGCATTAAAATTGCTTTTTGCCATACCTATTCTTTTGTTTATTTCAGTTGTACATTTTTCATCACTGAGTTATAGTATGTCCAAGATAGTCTGTCTCTGGGTCTACTCCTTCAACTTTGATACCAACTTATAGGTATTGGGTATTATTTTTGTTTATGATCATAGTTTTAGTCTTTTTAATATTCGTATCTAATCCATATTTGTTGTTTGTCATGTTTAGTTCATCAAGTAATTATTGTAGATCTTTATGATTTTCTGCTAGTAATACAGTATCATCATCTAGTAATACAGTATCATCATCTAGTAATACAGTATCATCATCTAGTAATACAGTATCATCATCTAGTAATACAGTACCATCATCTAGTAATACAGTGTCATCATCTTGTAATACAGTGTCATCCTCTTGTAATACAGTATCATCAGCTAGTAATACATATCATCATCTAGTAATACAGTATCATCATCTAGCAATACAGTATCATCAACTAGTAATGTAGTATCATCATCTTGTAATACAGTACCATCATCTAGTAATACAGTGTCATCAGCTAGTAAAACCATGTAATCAGCTTGTAATGTATTAGCATTATCTAGTAATACAGTATCATCAGCTAGTAACACAGTATCATCAGCAGGGAACATCAGTTTTACATTAAATCCTGCTTGTTGAGGATAGACGCTCGTCACGGCGCCCAGCTGAATACACAGAAAAATAAAAGCCCCGATAGTCACAAGAATATTAGCCCTAACACCATATTCCTTATATGTCGCGATCGAGGATTATATTTCATCTCTCGATATAACCATTTAGCAGGATTATATTTCATCTCTCGATATAACCATTTAGCAGGATTATATTTCATCTCTCGATATAACCATTTAGCAGGATTATATTTCATCTCTCGATATAACCATTTAGCAGGATTATATTTCATCTCTCGATATAACCATTTAGCAGGATTATATTTCATCTCTCGATATAACCATTTAGCAGTTACAGACTTCACGGAAATTCCTATCACGTTTATTGATCCCGAAAGTTATAAACGTGTGAAGTCATTCTTTCAGTCCCGTGACTCGTGATTAATCTGCTTATGACACGAGTGAGAAACGTGACAAATGTATGCGAATGGCGACATATCTAGTGAGTTCTTTTGTCATGTTCTGTTTAAATAAATAAAAACAAAAACAGAGCCTAAATGTCACTAAGTTTTGACGTCGATTATAAACGCTCATCATCACCATCATCATCATCATCATCATCATCATCATCATCATCATCATCATCATCATCATCATCATCATCATCATCATCATCATCATCATCATCATCATCATCATCATCATCATCATCATCATCATCATCATCATCATCATCATCAGCATCATCATCACCATCATCATCATCATCACCATCATCACCATCATCATCATCATCACCATCATCATCATCATCATCATCATCATCATCATCATCATCATCATCATCACCATCATCATCATCATCATCATCATCACCATCAGCATCATCACCATCATCATCATCATCATCATCAGCATCATCATCATCATCATCAGCATCATCATCATCATCATCATCATCATCATCATCACCATCATCATCATCATCATCATCATCATCACCATCATCACCATCAGCATCATCATCATCATCATCAGCATCATCATCATCATCATCATCATCACCATCATCATCATCATCATCATCACCATCATCATCATCATCATCATCACCATCATCATCATCATCATCATCATCACCATCACCATCATCATCATCATCATCATCACCATCATCACCATCAGCATCATCATCATCATCGAGTGCCATCTCCGCATCGAAGGTTGGCTACCATGGAGCGCCATTCTGCTCTATCTCTTGCTTTGATGGTGCAGATTGCCATAGGTTGACTTGTCCATCTTTTGATATTACTCGTCGATGTTAGTCTTGGTCTGCCTCTGCCTCTTTTACCTTGTATTTTCCCTTCTAATATTACTTTTATTAGGCTGTTGTGTCTTTTAACATGACCACAAAATTTCATTTGTCTTGTTCTAATTGTGTTTAGTAGTTCTTTTTCATTTTTAATTGTTTTAAAACTCCTTCGTTTGTTTTCTTTTCTTTCCATCCAATTCTACCTATTCTTCTATAAATCCACATTTCAAAGGCTTCAATTTTATGTTCTGTTTTCTGGTCTAATGTCCATGTTTCTGCACCATACAGGAATATTGAGAAGATGTAACATTTTGCTATTCTTTATCACTGTAAACGCTAGAAGACAGAATTACGACTTAGCACACAAAAATATATAATAGATCATCTTTATATTTATATATAGTTGTAGTATGTAGCTACCATGAAAATCCTGTAATAAGTGTTGGAAAGTGTAAGACAGAAATAAAGAAAAGAGGAATAAAAAATATGGAAAATATAATCGCATCCAAGCAAATAATACCAGAACTAACATTGCGAATAGTAACATGTTATATGTATTTATATTCAGTGTATGGTACAGAAACATGGACATTAAATAAGAAGTCAGAGAAAAATATTGAAACCTTTAAACTGTGGATCTTTAGAAAAATGGGGGGCAAGGAAAAGAAGTCAAAAATTGAAGTTCTAAATCAGCTGAATGCTAAAAAAAAAACTCTAAACATAATTCGAAAAGACAAATGAAGAGAAGAAGAAGTAATAGAAGAAGAAGAAGTAAAACAGGAGGAAGAAGAGGAGGAGGAAGAAGAAGAGGGAGAAGAAGAATAAAAGAAGAGGAGGAGGTGGAAGAAAAAAGGGGAAGAAGAAGAAGAAATAGAAGTAGAAGAAAAAAAAGGTGTCATAGAAGATGAAGAAGAGGAAGAGGAAGAAGAGGAAGAGGTAAAAGAAGAAGAGGTAGCAATAGCAAAAAAAGCAATAGAAGAAGAAGTAATAGAAGAAGAAGAAGAAGTAGAAGTAGAACAAGAAGAAGAAGAAGAAGCAAGAGAGGAAGAAAAAAAAGCAATAGAAGAAGAAAAAGAAGTAGAAGTAATAGAAGAAGAAGAAGTAATAGAAGAAGAAGAAGTAATAGAAGAAGAAGAAGTAATAGAAGAAGAAGTAATAGAAGAAGAAGAAGTAGAAGAAGAAGTAGAAGTAATAGAAGAAGAGGAAGTAATAGAAGAAGAAGAAGTAATAGAAGAAGAAATAATAGAAGAAGAAGTAATAGAAGAAGAAGTAATAGAAGAAGAGGTAATAGAAGAAGAAGTAATAGAAGAAGAAGAAGTAATAGAAGAAGAAGTAATAGAAGAAAAAAGAAGTAGAAGAAGAAGTAGAAGTAATAGAAGAAGTAGAAGTAATAGAAGAAGAAGAAGTAATAGAAGAAGAAGTAATAGAAGAAGAAGTAATAGTAGACGAAGAAGAAGTAATAGAAGAAGAAGTAGTAATAGTAGACGAAGAAGTAATAGAAGACGAAGTAGTAATAGTAGACGAAGAAGAAGTAATAGAAGAAGAAGTAGTAAAAGAAGAAGAAGTAATAGAAGAAGAAGTAATAGAAGAAGAAGTAATAGTAGACGAAGAAAAAGTAATAGAAGAAGAAGTAATAGAAGAAGAAGTAATAGAAGAAGAAGTAGTAAAAGAAGAAGTAATAGTAGACGAAGAAGTAGTAAAAGAAGAAGAAGTAATAGAAGAAGAAGTAATAGAAGAAGAAGTAATAGAAGAAGAAGTAGTAAAAGAAGAAGAAGTAATAGTAGACGAAGAAGAAGTAAAAGTAGACGAAGAAGAAGTAATAGTAGACGAAGAAGAAGTAATAGTAGACGAAGAAGAAGTAATAGCAGACGAAGAAGAAGTAATAGTAGACGAAGAAGAAGTAATAGTAGACGAAGAAGAAGTAATAGTAGACGAAGAAGAAGTAATAGTAGACGAAGAAGAAGTAATAGAAGAAGAAGTAATAGAAGAAGAAGTAGTAAAAGAAGAAGAAGTAACAGAAGAAGAAACCTTAACTTTGATCAATTCTTGGTTAATTCTTTAATTGGCCTAAAGTAAAAACTAACTAAAGTAATATTTTAATGATGAATAATTGATGTTTCCTTCTGTGATATTATTCCGCCTTGTCGTACATTCAGTGCACTGTAAGTGTCTACAGTTCGCACAAGCTACCAATATGCTATTGTTGTTTCCACTAGTCTGTTCATCAAATGGAGACAAATAATAATAAATGAATATTATTATGGAAATAACACCAGGGAAGAACTAAGAATAGCAAAATGTTACATATTCTCAATTTTCCTAAATGGTGCAGAAACATGGGCATTAGACAAGAAAACAGAACAGAGAACTGAAGCTTTTGAAATGTGGATATATAGAAGAATATGTAGAATTGGATGGAAAGAAAAGAAAACAAACGATGGTGTCTTAAAACAACTAGAAATGAAAAGAGAACTACTAAACACAATTCAAACAAGACAAATGCGATTTTTGGGCCATGTTAAAAGACACAACAGCCTACTAAAAGTAATCCTGGAGGGGAAAATACAAGATAAAAGAGGTAGAGGCAGACCAAGACTAACGTGGGTGAGTAACATCAAAAGATGGACAAACCAGCCTACGACAACCTGCACCATCAAAGCAAGAGACAGAGCAGAATGGCGCTCCATGGTAGTCAACCTTCGTTGAGGAGACGGCACTCGATGATGATGATTATTATTATGGAGGGAAACTTCCGGGGTGATAGATCAACGAATCATTTCAGGGGAAGAGGTATGTCTACAGCACTCGGGGAAAAAACAAAACAAATAGTCAACAACAGAAAAAAAACAAAGAACTATTGATGGTCGAAAGAAGGATTGAACAAGTTTTTTTTTTTTTTTTTTGCACATCAGTTCGGTGTGCACACCCACAGTTAGATATACACTGTTCATACGTATCTTGTACCCACTTGCCCATATTTTTAGAACCCTTCCTTTTGATTTCTGCCTGGTCAGTAGGATATATAGTTGGTCAGCACGCCCACCTATTTTAGTTCAATCAGAGGCAGACCAAGCTCTGGACCGCAGTGAAGTAACCCTTTTTTCCTCAATGTTTTTCCTTCTGAACATCTAACATATTATCACAATGTAGTTAAATTTGTGTATTTGTCCTTATATATATATATATATATATATATATATATATATATATATATATATATATATATATATATATATATATTTATATATATATATATATATATATATATATATATATATATATATATATTGTGTAGTTGCTAGTTATTCCAGCTGAAGGCCTACTTGGCCGAAACGTCGACTTTTGTTTGTTACTTCTTCTTCTTCTTCTTCTTTCCTTTCTCATCTGATTTTCAGCGTCAAGGGAAGATATAATTTGCTGTCGTTTGCTCTTCTGTTCGCCTCTGCTGCTGTTATGTTTCCTAGTGCTTCTAATATTCCATCGATCCATCTTTTTCGTGGTCGACCCTTTCGTCTGGTGTTCTCACAACGTTTTGTTGCAGGCTCGTTGTGTTGTGTTTGGCCTTCAGTGTTAGTTTCGCGTTGTTCCAGGCCATTTCTGTGAGTTTGCCAAAAGTCGTAGCTGCCTTACCAATTCGGCTGTTTATTTCATCATCAAGAGAAGTTGTTTGCGTAATTGTGGATCCAAGATACGTGAATTTCTGAACTGATTATAGTGGACAATCTTTTACAGTGATTAATAGAGGTTTGATATCGCCTTGACTTAGTACTACTGTTTTCTGAACACTAATTGACAGTGAAAAAAGGTTGCGTACATTGTCCAGGTTGTTGATCAGCGATTGTAGGGTGGCTTCACTATGAGCGATTATGGCAGCATCGTCAGCAAATAGAAGTTCTTTAAGTAGGGCAACATTTGTTTATATATATCATCATCATCATCGAGTGCGTCTCCGCAACAAAGGTTGGCTACCATGGAGCGCCATTCTGCTCTGTCTTCTTGCTTTGATGGTGCAGGATATATATATATATATATATATATATATATATATATATATATATATATATATATATAATAGACCAAAATATAAATATACTTGGAGAAGACAGGTGGAAGCAGAGATGAAGATGATGCAAAAAACATGAAGAGATCTTACAAGAATGGCTAGAAGCAGGACGGTTTGGAAAAAAAGTGTTTCTTGAAGAAATATGCTCAAAAGGGAGTTGAACGGTAGAAGATTACAAGAAGATGAAGAAGAAGAAGAAAGAGAAGAAGAACAAGAAGACATTAAAACAAGACACTAGAAGTCAACCTTTTCTTCCTGTTTCTTCTGAGTGTCAAAACTCCTGGGGGTACTGACTAGTTGTGATCATGTCACACGTTCAACCTTCACATCGATTATTTTAAATATGATCCAATGCTGGTGTTGCTTCAATTATCTTCATTATTGCTGTTTATTAGGGCTCGGATTTTTATGTTTCCCTGACATCTATCTATCTATCTATCTATCTATCTATCTATCTATCTATCTATCTATCTATCTATCTATCTATCTATCTATCTATCTATCTATCTATCTATCTATCTATCTATCTATCTATCTATCTATCTATCTATCTATCTATCTATCTATCTATCTATCTATCTATCTATCTATCTATCTATCTATCTATCTATCTATCTATCTATCTATCTATCTCTATCTATCTATCTATCTATCTATCTATCTATCTATCTATCTATCTATCTATCTATCTATCTATCTATCTGTCTGTCTGTCTGTCTGTCTGTCTGTCTGTCTGTCTGTGTCTGTCTGTCTGTCTGTCTGTCTGTCTGTCTGTCTGTCTGTCTGTCTGTCTGTCTGTCTGTCTGTCTGTCTGTCTGTCTGTCTGTCTGTCTGTCTGTCTGTCTGTCTGTCTGTCTGTCTGTCTGTCTGTCTGTCTGTCTGTCTGTCTGTCTGTCTGTCTGTCTGTCTGTCTGTCTATCTATCTATCTATCTATTGTCCCATCGAGACGAAGACGGCACACAAGGCAGAAATTCTACACTTCTGTGTCTGACAATCTTTCAACTGTCAGACCTTGCACAGCACCCGCAGTGTGCTTCGCCACACGACTTTGTTCTGTGTGAGTTGCTCAATCTCAACGAGGGAGCTGCTATCCCTTTTCTATCCTGATTCAAATCTCATACCTAGTGTCTCCCTCCTGGTCTATACAACTTCCATTATATACAAAGTGATATACTTCTTCCACTGCTTTTCCTTCAAGGTACATTTTTTCTTCCGAGAGAATTTGATTTTTCATTACTTTTGACTTCTCTTGATTGATCTTAAGTTCAATTTTCCTAGCTATTTATGACAAGATATTTTTTTGGTTTTTTTTTCTTGCATTATGTTCATATCACTATTGATAAGGACTATGTCATCCGCTAGGGAGCCGCAATAGCTCAGTAGTTAGTGGACTGGACTACAAAGAACAAGAGTCGATCCTGATCGACGGCTTCCGGGTTCACCCAGCCTTAAATGTGTACGGATTTTTTTATGGGAAAATAAGGCGACGTAATACCGACCATATTACCTCAAAATGCATGCGCTGAAGGTCTGTAAAATGTATGGTCACTAACACCATATTCCCTATACGCCACTTGGCGTGACGGGTCACTAACACCATATTCCCTATAAGCCACTTGGCGTGACGAGTCACTAACACCATATTCCCTATACGCCACTTGGCGTGACGGGTCACTAACACCATATTCCCTATACGCCACTTGGCGTGACGGGGGTCTTTACTTTTACTATGTCATCCACAAGATCAAAGTCATCCAACTAAGATTCTCCCCCCCCCTCTCTTTCTCTCTCTCTGCGATCAAGACTCAATCAGAATAGGAATCCTGACTCTCTCATGAAGTCAGCTGTCTGTTTAAGTGATTCGATTGTCCCATATAGTTTCTCTTCCAGGAAGGTGGGTGTGGACCACATTGCTCTTCTCAGTCACTGAGATTCAAGTGTCCATCCATTGCTTTTGTCACTTCTGTCGCACTTCTGCATAATGTAGTCGATGGCAATTCCAAATAAGAAGGGTGATAAAATACATCACTGTTTCACTTCGGTGTCAATCTTGATTACCAACTTTCACCATTGCTAAGACATCCAAACATTTCTATAACAGCTAAACAACAAATGATAAATAGCATTTTCATACCAACCTTGTGTTATGAAAGTCAAACATGGACCCTTTCTAAATCACATTTAAGAAAGATCAATACATGTGAGATGCGATGCTTGAGAAAAGTAACAAACAACACAAGAAGAGATAGAATACCAAATGAAACCATAAGAAAAATGGTAGGAACAAAACCATGCCAAGAATATATAGAACAACAACAACTTAAATGGTTTGGCCACCTGGTCAGAATGAATCCTCACCAATCACCATCAAGGGCGTTCTTCTCGAGAATGCATAGAAAAAGACCAAGAGGAAGACATAGAAGAAGATGGATAGATGCAGTGATAGAGACATGTAACAACAAAGGAAAATCACTAATTCAGACAGTTCGAGCAGCTCAAGAACGACAAATGATATAACCACGACACCTTTAGGTATCAGTGAAAAGAGAAAAGAAGATCATTCTGGAACCATTCACTCAATCCTAACTCTGTGCGAACAGCACAAAAGAAGCCGTCCTACTGATAAGACACATATACGAATGAAACAATGCACATAAGTATCAATGCAAATATCAGATTGTAAGAATGTGTCATTACTAATATCAGATTGTAAGAATGTGCCATCACTAATATCAGATTGTAAGAATGTGTCATAACTAATATCAGATTGTAAGAATGTGTCATCACTAATATCAGATTGCAAAAATGTGTCATCACTAATATCAAATTGTAAGAATGTGTCATCACTAATATCAGATTGTAAGAATGTGTCATCACTAATATCAGATTGTAAGAATGTGTCATTACTAATCTCAGATTGCAAAATTGTGTCATCACTAATATCAAATTGTAAGAATGTGTCATCACTAATATCAGATTGCAAAAATGTGTCATCACTAATATCAAATTGTAAGAATGTGTCATCACTAATATCAAATTGTAAGAATGTGTCATCACTAATATCAAATTGTAAAAATGTATCATTACCAATAGCTGATATAAGAAAATATCATAGTTAAAAACGTCAATATGACCTTGTCCAATCCTCCAGAGATTGTATCCATGGCTCTTTATTCATCATTTCCATGCATTAGTGTTTCATTATTTTTGTTTACCCTATGTCTTTCATGTTCCTGTTCCTTCCTAACTCAAAACAGCTCATTACTATTCTCGGTTGAAAGATACGAGTATGGAATAGCGAATTTGATTGGAAAGATCAAAGATAAACCAATAATTGAAAGGTTTAAATAATAGATACCCGCGGAAAGAACGTGAGTGTCAATGTCTCAGTACACGATATATTCTTTATTCTATTCTTGCTTCTTTCTTATTTTTCGTTTGTTATGGAAGGAGCAGTTCATCGATGCGATATAAAACTAATTCTGACCTATGGAAGCAAATCATGGACAGTCATGGACAGTAGACAAACAAATGAAAAGACGATTAGAGGCTACAGAGATGGGATTTCTCACAAGAATGTTGAAAGTTCCCTGGACAGCGAAAAAGACCAATGATGAAATTCTCAAAGAGGCCAACACAAAAAGGGAGTTGATAAAAAAAAAACATCAGAAAGAAACAATCAACATTTTTCGGGCACATCATGAGAAGAGGAACGTTGGAATACTTGGTTACAACTGGCAAAATAAAAGGAAGGAGAGTTCGCGGACGACAATGATAGAAAATACTAGACAACTTGGTGTCATGGCATGGAAAACAGTCAACAACAGAAATTATACGATGCACTGTAGATAGAAGATTGTGGAAGGACATGATCGCCTACGCCAACCGGTACGGCACATTATGATGATGAGGGAAGGCGCGAAGGACTGGTGGTGTAGCTGCACAATGAATTCACAATCGACCAGGAAAATGGGGTTCAAATGCCACGAAATGTACTCGGGGTTAGCAAAAATGTATATAGTTCACGCAGCCGCGTCACGCTATGGGAAATTTAAGATATAGCGCCATCGCAACGGTGTTCGTGATGAATGCGACATCTATCGGAAGTTTCTGGTCAACTAGCAGTTGAGCATCAAATCACTTAATGGCATTGCTGCCCCTGCTAGGATGGCGATTCTCTTTTCGCGGCTGTACCTTCCCGTTGTCTTAATATTCTTCCAATTGCCTTCTTTTAGATTATAGATCATCAGGAAGAGTTCTTCTATCTGTAGCCTTCTATGCGGTCTTTCTAATCTTCTCCAAGTTTAGTTTATTTTTGTGATCTCTGTCCCAAGGTCTCTTTGTGTTCCTGGGTCTTCGCTGCCTCCTCTTTTTCTGTGGGTTTCAGCTGAGAACCTGTCTGGTAATGCTTGTAATTGTTTTTTCGAAACGCATGTTCTATCTATCCCCACTATCTTTCACTTACTATTTCTTTCACTAAATTTTTATTTGTTCTTTGCTCCGTTTAATCAATTTCTTATATTTTTTTGAATATGTGATCTAAGCGGTCTGATTATGTGGTCTGACTATGAGATCTGATTATGTGATCTGTCTATGTGGTCTGATTATGTAATCTGACTGTGGTCTGACTATGTAATCTGACTATGTAATCTGACTATGTAATCTGACTATGTGGTCTCATTATGTGATCTGATTATGTGATCTGACTGTGGTCTGACTATGTAATCTGACTATGTGGTCTCATTATGTGATCTGATTATGTGATCTGATTATGTGATCTGACTATGTGGTCTGACTATGTGGTTTGACTATGTGGTCTGACTATGTGGTTTGACTATGTGGTCTGGAGTATAATATTAACAAATGCCTTCATGCTTCTTATAGACCTGGTTAAAATTGCTCATGTTTATGAAAAGTATGCTACGGAATATTGACAAGCAGTGTCTGCGGCAGAGTGGGTGCAGCTCTTGGATGGCTCTAAAGTAAGCGTTTTAACGTGGGTATACTGCCCAGAACAATAGAACAACAGACAAGAAAATCACTGGAGTCTGTAGAAATGTGGTTTTAAAGAAGAAATTTGAGAATACCATGGACAGCTAAGAAGAGTAATGAAAATGTTCTGAAAGAGGCCAAAGCAAAACGATAGCTAATTTCCAATATTAGGAAGAAACAATCATTTTTTTGGGGGGCCATGTAATGAGAAGAGAACAGCTGGAATATATTGTGACAACTGGAAAAACTGAGGGACGAAGAGATATAGGGAAGCAAAGAGAAAAGACACCAGACAGCTTAAGAGAATGGCTTGGTAAAAGACCAACAACAGAAAAGATAAATAACTGTCGTGATCGAAAGTTGTGGAGAGACAAGATCACCTACGACAGCAAGCCCGGTACTTGATGATAATGATGATGATACTGTCCAGGATGCGCTGGTGTACACGACATGAAATAGTCAACAAACTCTCTGGCATTTCTGACACTGAATGTGGCCTCATTCTACAAGAAATAGGACATCGTCAAGATTGTTCTTCATACCTTAAGAGAAGATGAGATTGGTGGGTGTAATAAGGGTGCATATTGAGAGACAGATAAGTCTAACACACTTCCGGTGTGTGACTGTGCTGGCAACACGATGCAATTTTCGATGGGAGTCAAATTTAAGTTAGGAGGCGAAGGCGCGCCTCTCAGCACCAGAGCTGGAAGTTGTCAGCGACCCACAGCTGATGGCTTGCGCTAGCATCGGTGAGCCAAAACCATCCAGACCCTGCTCCACCTCTCCGCGGTGCCTCCAGTAACGGACTAACCTGTCTAGTCTGAACAAGCGAGAAGGGATCGAAGAGGGAAGACAGCCCGGTACTCAAAAATGTCGTGCTGAAGTCTGCTTATGCCTATTTTACCTTGTATTTTCCCTTCCAATGTTACTTTTAGTAGACTACTGTGTCTTTTAACATGCCTCAAAAATCAAATTTGCCTTGTTCGGATTGTGTTTAGTAGTTCTCATTTTATTTTTAGTTCTTTTAAGACTTCGCCATTTGTTTTCTTTTCTCTCCACCCAATGCTTCCTCTTCTTCTTCTACCGTGTTAGCTCCCAGTGGAGCATAGGTCTTCAACAAACACTTTCCAAGTCGTTCTGTCTTTTGCCATTCTTTTAAGATCATTCCATGTCTTCCCCATCATCTTCATCTCTGCTTCCATCTGTCTTCTCCAAGAATTCCATGGTCTTCCTCTTCGTCTTTTCCCCTGGGGATTCCTAAAAAGGGCCTGTTGTGTAATACTCTCATTTGGCTTCCATAGTGTGTGTCCTATCCAGCGCCATCGTCTTCGCTGTATCTCTTTATCCACTGGTGTTTGACTGGTACCTTTCCATAATTCTATGTTAGTGATTTTGTCCTGCATTTCCATCCTTTTATTCTGTGTAAGCGCCCATTAATGAAAGTCTATATCTTCGTGATTGTCAATTTTGTTGTTCTCCATGTTTCACAGCCATATAATAGGACCGCCTTAACATTTGAGTTGAAAATTCTTCCTATTCTTCTATAAATCCACATTTCAAAGGCTTCATTTTTTAATTCAAAGGCTTCTATTTTCAAAATATCATCAAAATCATAAAGAAAAGACAATCTATTTTTGGACATGTTTTCAAAAAGTAGCGATACTAAAAAAAAAAAAAAAAAAAAAAGAAGAAGAAAAGTGGTATGGTGACAGCTTTACGTGGTAATGGGGGTTGTTTCGTCCATTACCACGTAAAGCTGTCACCATACCACTTTTCTTCTTTTTTTTTTTTTAGTATCGCCATTATCATCAGCTTTACAGCAGCTTCGCATCTCTACGCATCTTGGTGCATCTTGATGCCTTTACCTCTTTCAAAAAGTAGGCATTGAGAATTCTATATCAACTGGCAGAATGAACAGAAAGAAGAGTTGAGGAAAAAAAAAAACAAAGGAGAAAAAATATTGAAGAAATTATCCAAATAGCACAACAAAAGATCCCCCGTTTGAAATTATGACATGCAGGAAGGACCGAGTGTTGTGGAGAGAGATGATCGCCTCCGCCAAACGTAAAAGTATGTAAAGAGCCCCTGTCACGCCAAGTGGCGTATAGGGAATATAGTGTTAGTGACGATAAATTTAACAGACCTTCGGCACATGATTTTTTAGGTAATGTGGTCGGTATTACGCCCGTGCCGCTATAGTTTCGCAGAAAAAATCCGGTACCCATTTAAGGCTGGGTGAACCCGGACGCTGCTTGCACAGAACAGAGACAAATGGCGAGATTTGATAAAATATCTTTAAAAAGAATTGAAAACGGCTGGAACAAAAAATTCAGATAAGAGAAGGAGTATCTTGGTCTACGCCCTATGGACCGGCTACGGCTCGAAAGGTTTAAGAATTTCAGAAGAGAACCCGGAAGCCGTCGGTTGTGATCGAACCCTCCCTCTTGTCCTTTGTAGTCCAGTTCACTAACCACTGAGTTATCGGGGCTCCTTCGCCAACCGACATTTACATAATGATGATGATGATGATGACGCTATTTGCTCTCCCTTTGTCCACAGGAAGTGACGATGAGCCGAACATAAGCACCAACAAGCTCCAGTACAAGATTATCTTCCTCGATAATTCAACTACCAATGACGTCATTGCATCAAACACACGTCTAGTCTCATCATAACCCCTGAGAAAGGTCAGAATCCAATAAGACATTTTGAGAGTTTAGTCTTCAACAGCATCCACGGACACACAACAACAACATTTAATAATAGAAAATTTAAATAATGCTAATACTATTAATAATGGCATTTCAGAAAATGAAAAGCTTCTTATGCAACAAATCTGTGTCAATAGAAGTGAGAAAGAGAGATTATCGGTACTATATAAAGTCAATTCTGACCAATGGAAGCAAACCATGGACAGTAAACAAATAAATGAAACGACGATTGAGGCCACAGAGATGGGATTTCTCAGAAAAATGTTGAAAGGTTCTCTGGACAGTAAAAGGACTAACGAGAAAAATTCTCAAAGAGGCCAACAAACAAAAAGGGAGCTCATGAGTAACATCAGAAACAAACAATCAAGATTTTTCTGGCACACCATGATAAGAGGAAAGTTGGAATATTTGGTTACAACTGGCAAAATACAGAGAAAGAGAGATCGCGGAAGACAAAGAGAAAGAATTACTAGATAGCTTGGTATCATGGCATGGAAAACAGTCAACAACATAACTGATACGGTGCACGGTATATAGTAGATTAAGAAAGGATATGATTGTCTACGCCAACCAGAGATCCCCTCCACAGCAAGTCCCGCAGTGTCCAGTGACTGACAACTCCAGTTCTGTGTTAGTTGATAAGTCTTCTTATGTATACTGAGTGATTCGATGAGCATGATAAAAAAAAGTGGAGGCGGGCTCTGTACGCATGCAATGGGTAGAGTCGTTGCAGAAATCCAAAATACGTAAGGTCACCTTTGTCTATGTCCCTGGACATGCGGGAGTACGGGGAAATGAAAGGGCGGACAGGTTGGCTGGCTGCGCTGTCGTTGAGAACGGGCAACCAATGGATCGGGCGGACATCATCGGTGCCCTCCGAGATGTGGTGGGGGGGGGGGAGCACAGGACTTCGACAAACACAGATCCACGTCACTTCTTCGGATGATGGAAATGGGAGTTAAGTTGGGCACAGCCAGAATGAGGACACACTTAGTGGCCGTGTAAGAAGACTTATCAACCAACATAGAACTGGAGTCGTCAGTCGCTGGACACTGAGGGAATTGCTGAGGAGGGGATCTGAGCACCTATGGACATGTTCGGAGTGCAATGATGATGACCCGCAAAAACTCAATAACTGAGGAGGGGATCTGAGCATCTATGGACATGTCGGAGTGCAATGATGATGACCCGCAAATACCAATAAATGAGGAGGATCTGCACCTATGGACATGTGGAGTGCAATGATGATGACCCGCAATAACTCAATAACTGAGGAGGGGATCTGAGCATCTATGGACATGTTCGGAGTGCAATGATGATGACCCGCAAATAACTCAATAACTGAGGAGGGATCTGAGCACCTATGGACATGTCGGAGTGCAATGATGATGACCCGCAAATAACTCAATAACTGAGGAGGGGATCTGAGCATCTATGGACATGTTCGGAGTGCAATGATGATGACCCGCAAATAACTCAATAACTGAGGAGGGGATCTGAGCATCTATGGACATGTTCGGAGTGCAATGATGATGACCCGCAAATAACTCAATAACTGAGGAGGGGATCTGAGCATCTATGGACATGTTCGGAGTGCAATGATGATGACCCGCAAATAACTCAATAACTGAGGAGGGGATCTGAGATCTATGGACATGTTCGGAGTGCAATGATGATGACCCGCAAATAACTCAATAACTGAGGAGGGGATCTGAGCATCTATGGACATGTTCGGAGTGCAATGATGATGACCCGCAAATAACTCAATAACTGAGGAGGGGATCTGAGCATCTATGGACATGTTCGGAGTGCAATGATGATGACCCGCAAATAACTCAATAACTGAGGAGGGGATCTGAGATCTATGACAGTCGACAATGATGTGACCCGCAATGAGGAGGGGATCTGAGCGGACATGTCGGAGTGCAATGATGATGACCCGCAAATAACTAATAACTGAGGAGGGGATCTGAGCATCTATGGACATGTTCGGAGTGCAATGATGGCCGCAAATACTCAATAACTGAGGGGGGATCTGAGCTCTAGGACATGTTCGGAGTGCAATGATGATGACCCGCAAATAACTCAATAACTGAGGAGGGGATCTGAGCATCTATGGACATGTTCGGAGTGCGATGATGATGACACGCAAATAACTCAATAACTGAGGAGGGGATCTGAGCATCTATGGACATGTTCGGAGTGCAATGATGATGACCCGCAAATAACTCAATAACTGAGGAGGGGATCTGAGCATCTATGGACATGTTCGGAGTGCGATGATGATGACACGCAAATAACTCAATGATAAGTCTTCTTATACGCCCACTAAGTTTCTCATTTCTTGCTGTGCCCATCTTAACTCCCATCTCTTACATCAGAAGGAGTGACGTGGACTCATAGTTGTCAAAGTCTTGTGCCCTTCCCATATCTCGGAGGGCATTGGCTTCGATCCATTGGTTGACCGTCTTCAACGATAGCGCAGCTAGCCAGCCTGTCCGCTCTTTCATTTCCCCATACTGCCGCATGTCCATGGACGTAGACAAAGGTGACCCTACGTATTTTTGACTTCTGCAATGACTCTACACATTACATGCGTACATACCTCTACTTTTTTATCATGCTCATCTGGCTACCTATCTTTACGACACATAGTACCATTGCTGGTGTATGTCGGGGGTCAACGACAGAACTCGAGGGATAAAGGCCGCTTGGTCAAGCAGTCGCCACGACGTGTGAGACTCAGGATTTTTATTTCACCACCGATATCTCTCTCTCTCTCTGCGTTCAGGACTCAATCAGAGTAAGGATTCCAGACTCTCATATGAAGTCAGCTGTCAGGCTAAGTGTGTTGATCGCCCCCACAGACAGAACATCACAATTAGAGTCTGTCAGATCCACTCTGACTGAACACCCGTTAATACGTTGCACTGTGTTCTGCGTCAGTGGCCCAGTGCATCCGATTTCAGCCAGCATTTTTTCAGGTTTGCTTTCCTTAGCCTTTGATTGTCCCCAATCTTCCTGCAAGGCAGCAGTTGATCTTTTCTGTCGGGGGATTCTGCCCTTAGATGGTCGGCCTTCCCAGGTTTACGAGCACCATCTGCCCGAGTCACTAGAGGTGACTAACACAGACATGCGACTTGTAATATGAGGAAACTGCAACAAGGAACACATTTCATGCATAGCCTCCATTTGTTCCCGCCGCCTATCCCCATATACCGGTAAGTCACGTCCTCCCGAAAATGATGATCATCGTAGCACTTGATGATGTTAGGCCATCGTTGATGACTCCAATTCCGAACATATAGACACACAGTCAGTCGTCAATTTATTCTTGTTGCACATCAAACAGCAGACCGTAAGATTTGCGCACGGCCGGTTTAGGGAACCAATACGATGACGTAGGACACAATGTCGCCAAACTCATAATCTCGATACCTTTAGACTTATGTCTGATTACTCAAGTGTAAACAGTCTACGACGAACAATACACGAAGCAACTTCCCCAAAGAGACAAAACTGCGACTGACGAAGTAGTTTACATTAATGTGTAACGTGGAAATAACTTGCGTCAAAGAATCCCAATAACGGTCTTGAACAGCACTAATGTGACGTAAAGCACAGATGAAGTCTGGACGGTGGAATGTCTCACTCACAAACACTTGATTCGTCAAAAACGGACTGTTGTCGACCTACGACCTCGTCTTAGCGACACAGATGTATCAAGCATATCATCATTTTGACTTTTACGCAGAAAAGTGCAATGAAGATCCGAAATTAATCAGACCTTGGGTGCATTTTCTGCAGCGATCGAGAGGACGTGGACTAGATCCGCCATCTTGGAAACGGAAGTCCTCCACCGATATAAAAAATCATTTCTGTCTACCGCGGACTTCGAACACCGTGTGCCGGATTTTCAGCTAGTGGAACTTTGGTTTTAGCCGCACGGCCACGCGCACCTCTCATCAAATCACATAATATGCAGGCGTGGGTGTAGTCTTGCGATTCTAGCCAGATGAATGCCATGGTCACTGACATTATCTCCATCGTCGTGCTACTCGTGGTCATAACGTATGCAACTCTGCCTTCTTTGACTATTCTGCCTGCTGAGCGTGCTTTAAATGTTCAGGCACTCCTTTAGTGCCGTATTACAAATCCGTCTGTATAGATGACTGCATCTCCTCGTCGGTGTTATCCCAGATGAGACCGTTGACCTCCGCATTGACAACGACTGTATGTGAAAAGAAACACCTCCCTACTAAAATAAGAAAGGTTTCTGTTTTTGAGATTGTGGTTCTGTCCTATGTGCCGTCTTCTGCTCGAAAGGACAATAGACAGACAGCCAGACAGACGGACGGACGGACGGACAGACTGACGGACGGATAAACAGACAGACAGACGGACGGACGGACGGATAAACAGACAGACGGACGGACGGACGGATAAACAGACAGACAGACGGACGGACGGACGGATAAACAGACAGACACAAGGACGGACGGACGGATAAACAGACGGACGGGCGGATAAACAGACAGACAGACGGACGGACGGACGGACGGACGGACGGATAAACAGACAGACAGACGGACGGACGGACGGATAAACAGACAGACAGACGGACGGACAGACAGACAGATAGATAGAAATAAAAAAAAGTATCCATGTGGTAGCAGAAAACATATAGCTGAAGCAGCAATGTCCTTCAAAAGCCTTAAGAAGTTGTGGATATGAAGCACAAAAACAAAACTGAGACTATTCAAATCAAATGTACTATCAACATTTATATATGCATGCGAGAGCTGGAAAAGAACAAGAGACATAGAAACAAAGTTGAACGCATTTGAAAATTAATATCTAAGGAAAATACATGGTATAGCGTAAAACGAATTAAAAACACACGAGGAAATTAGAGAAATCGCCAATCAACTACTAATCCCCAGTAATCAAGAAAAGACGTTGGACATATGTTAAATGTGACGAGGAGAGAAATAACCGAATAAAAAAGAAAGCCATTAAGTCGGAACAACGGGTAGGTAAAAAAGAGGCCGACCTAGAGAAATACTGATAAGAACATTGATCAGAGAGGCAAAGGCAGCAGGAATCGGCTCCCTCAATGTGATCGAGATATTTGCACAGAACAGAGACAAATTTCGAGATTTTATAAAAGATCTTTACAAGGATTGAGACTGCTAGAAAGTCAATTATAAAAAGAGGAAGGGTATCTTGGTCTATGCTCTATGGGCAAGCCACGGCTCGAAAGGTCAATAGACAGACAGACAGACAGACAGACAGACAGACAGATAGATAGATAGATAGATAGATAGATAGAGAAGATAGATAGATAGACAGACAGACAGACAGACAGACAGACAGACAGACAGACAGAGACAGACAGAAGACAGACAAGAGACAGACAGAACAGACAGACAGGACAGACAGACAGACAGACAGACAGACAGACAGACAGACAGACAGACAGACAGACAGACAGACAGACAGACAGACAGACAGACAGACAGACAGACAGACAGACAGACAGACAGACAGACAGACAGATAGACAGACAGACAGACAGACAGATAGATAGATAGATAGATAGATAGATAGATAGATAGATAGATAGATAGATAGATAGATAGATAGATAGATAGATAGATAGATAGATAGATAGATAGATAGATAGATAGATAGATAGATAGATAGATAGATAGATAGATAGATAGATAGATAGATAGATAGATAGATAGATAGATAGATAGATAGAAAACAAGAAAAGAATAAAAGTCACACCAAGAGGATCGATATGCAGAACAATTACTAGAGAAGGTTTAGCCATGCGACTAAGAAACAACCAAGAGGTTACATGATCTAGCAGAAACTCGTACATCATGGAGAACTATGAATTTTGTCCAATGGGCCGTCTTTAGCACGAGAGGAAAATCAATGAATGGATAAATAAAAGAATGAATGAATCTTCTTCTTTCCTCCTCGTTTGCATTTAAGCTTTGAGGGGAGATATAAATGCTGTCTGTTTTGCTCTTCTTTTCGCCTCTGCTGCTGTTATGTTTCCTAGTGTTTCTAATATTCCATCAATCCATCTTTTTCGTGGTCGACTGTCGAGTCTGGTGTTCTCACGACGTTTATTGAAGGCTCGTCGTTTTTGTTTTGATCTTTCTGCCCTGTCACTGCCAAAACCATTTTATCTGTTGTTTCTTTATATATTCTATCTATCTATCTATCTATTGACCTTTCGAGCCGTAACCGGCCCATAGGCGTAGACCAAGATACACCTTCTCCTATATGAATTTTTGTTCTAGCAGTTTTCTTTTAAAGATATTTTATCAAATCTCGCCATCTGTCTCTGTTCTGTGCAAGCAGTTCTATCTCATTGAGGGAGCCGATTCCTGCTGCTCTTGCCTCTCTCATCAATGTTCTTCTCAGTGTCTCCCTGGGTCTTCCTCTTTTTCTTTTACCTGTTGTTTCCCATATGAGGGCTTGCTTTGCTATTCGATTATTATCTCTTCTCATCACATGTCCAACGTATGACCATCGTCTTTTCTTTATTACTGAAGATATTAGTGGTTGATTGGCGATTTCTCTAATTTCCTCGTTTGTTTTGAATTCGTTCCATTCTATACCAAGTATTTTCCTTAGACATTTATTTTCGAATGCGTTCAACTTTGTTTCTATATCTCTTGTTGTTTTCCAGCTTTCACACGCATACGTAAGGGTTGATAGTACATTTGATTTGAATAGCCTAAGTTTTGTGTTTGTGCTAATGAGTTTTGATTTCCACAACTTTTCAAGGCTTCTGAAAGACATTGCTGCTTTAGCCAGTCTGATTCTAATTTCTTTGCTCGTATCCCCTTCTCGATCAATGTGACTTCCAAGATAGATGAAGTGATCGATCTCTTCTACTGGTTTGTTTTCCATGTATATTTTGTCACTTGTTGGAATTAAACTTTTCATGACTTTAGTCTTTTCATGATTGACCTCAAGCCCAATTTTGCTGGCTATTGATGATAGTTCATTTGTGTTTTCCTGCATCGTTTTTATCTGATTGCTGATGAGAACTATGTCATCAGCAAAGTCCAGGTCCTCCAAATGGTCTCCTTGTATCCATTCGATGCCTTTATTACCAGTGCAGCATTTCTTCATTATGAAGTCCATAACAATTCCAAATAACAAGGGCGATAAAATACATCCTTGTTTAACCCCAGTTTCTATTGGGAAACATTCGCTCAGTCCTTCCTCTGTTCGAACTGCACATGTGTAACCATCATACATGTCTTTGATAATATTTATGATTTTTGATGGTAAGCCATATTGCTTCAGAATTTTCCACAAAGAATCTCTATGAATACTATCAAATGCTTTTTTGAAGTCGATGAAGTTAAGTACAAAAGGTTTTTTCTTTTCAATGTGTTCCTCCAATATAAGCCGTAGAGTGAAAATGTGGTCAAGACAGCTTCTCCCTTTTCTAAACCCAGCCTGTTCTTCACGCATTACTGTATCTATTGAATCCTTTATTCTATTTAGGATGATTTTACAGAATAATTTTGAGGCAACTGACAAAAGTGTCACGCCTCTCCAATTGTTACAATCTCTAAGATTGCCCTTTTTTGGGATCTTAACAATGATTCCTTTTTTCCATTTATGAGGCGTCTTCTCTGTTTTCCAAATGATGTTGAACATTTTTTGGAGATGTATTAAATTATGGCTATCAATTGCCTTGAGGATCTCAGCTGTTAACTTATCCTCTCCAGCAGCCTTGTTATTGGTCATTAGCTTTAAGGTGGTTTCTATTTCACTCAAGGTGAAGTCATCTAATTTACATCTAATTCTGCTGCTGGTGTTTCAGCTTCAAAATCTATTAAACTGTGAGGTAGTGGACGGTTAAGAATTTCTTTGAAGTGTTCCGCCCAACGGGCTTTTATGTCTGCGCTTGTTGTTAGCATTAATCCAGATTTGTCTAGAATTGGTGTTCCACTGGATGTATAGGTGTTTGTCAGCATCTTTTGTACAGTATAAAGAGTTCTGCTGTCTCCTGTAATTGCAGCTGTCTCTGCTTTCTCTGCCAAGTTGTCTATATAAGCTCTTGTATCTCTTCTTGCCGAACTTTTCACTTTGTTGTCTAATTCTTTGTATGTTGCTTTTGCCAGAACCTTTCCAAGATCTGTCTTTACATTAGTCATGGCTCTCTTCGCTTCTCTTCTTTCTTTGATGTATTTCCATGTGGTGTCTGAGATCAAGCTCGTTTTTCCATTTTCTTCAGTCCAGCACTTGCTTCTGCTGCTGTCATTAGTATTTTGCTCTGTGAGTCCCACATTTCATTGATATCTAAGTCTATTTCACCAAGTGCTGAATAACAATTACTTAGCTCTATGTTAAAATTTTCCTTTATTGCTTCATATTCAGTTTTGGACTATCAATTTATGTGTAATTGACCTCTTCTTGTTGGTTTCTAAATTTTA
>JAVIAB010000145.1:18132779-18190279 GCA_032433765.1 Megaustenia siamemsis | reverse complement strand
ATTTAGGGAATTAGTAAAACCCAGGTGTCCTCGCCAGGGTACGAACCCCGGCTGTTGCCGTGGTAAGCCAACCGCCTATCGATTGCGCTAACCGGACACCCGAACAGCGAGTCGAAACGGAGACGTTTTAAACATTGCGATCAGGGGCGGTTGTGGGTAAACTGATTGACAGCTATTTATAGCTCAAGACGTCACATGCTTTGGGTGATTTCGGTGAAAAAATCCTCTGCCTGCAGGCCTTTGTTAAGCCACAACGAATTTTAGATTTACTAAGGCCCGCGGGCAGAATATAAAACTGGAAAACCCTCCAATTAGCCAGTCTTTCAGATATAGGCAGCTGACATTACTCTTCCAGCGAATGGAAGAAAAACGCATCCCCAGGCAAATACTATATCGTGAACTAACACACGGAAAAAGACAAATTGGCAGACCTAAACTACGATATAGAGATATCTGTAAATCATCTCTGAATGACTTCTCCGTCTGTGAAAATGATTGGGTACATCTGGCTAGTGATTGCACGTCATGGAGAGCATGTATAAGGAATGCTATAACATCATTTGATACTGTGCTAAGGCAACACTTAGAAAAGAAAAGACTCACGAAAAAGGATGGAAAACCCTGTGGGCCTTGTTCATTCTGTGGCCGCGTGTGTTTGTCAAACATTTGTAGAATTAGCCACGAGAGAAGCTGTTTGACAAAAACAAAACCTCAAAAAATACACAAAGGCCTCCACTCGACCATCTGAAAATACGAAAAGGGCAATAATAAAATTAAAAAAATAGCATTACTCTACCCTTAACCATCCCTGCTCGCAAAGTTAACAAATGTCACGCTAGTTTGATGTTTTCCGAGAATTTCTTCTCAGCCCTCAGGCCTTAGCTTAAGAAAGGCTTGCGGGCAGAGAGGGTTTTTCCCTAAATCACCCAAAGTATGTGACGTCTTCAGCTATAGATCGCTGTCTATCAGTTTACCCACATCCGCCCCTGATCGCAATGCTTAAAACGTCACAAGTTCAGAGTTCTTCCCTTCGACTATAGTTGTGTGTGTAGTCATTTTTATCGTTGCTTCCCCCTTTTATCCTACTAATTGTTTAATGTTTATCTTGCCAGTTATAATCTATTCAAGCTTTTCGCGTCTTGTCGCTTGCCCAGGTAGACATGACCTCTTGCGCTTCAAAGAATTTGTGGGTGTGTGCTTTTTGGGCGTTTATCTCATTCATGATACCTCTTCTTTCCTTCCTCATTTGAATTTCAGCGTCGAGAGGGGATATAATTTGCAGTCTTTTGCTCTTCTGTTCGCCACTGCTGCTATGTTTCCTTGTGCTTCTAACATTCCACCAATCCATCTTTTTCGTGGTCGGCCTTTGAGTCTGATGTCCTCTCATTGTTTATTGAAGGCTCGTTGTGTTCATCATCATCATCGTCATCGAGTGCCGTCTCCGCAACGGAGGTTGGCTACCATGGATCGCCATTCCACTCTGTATCTTACCTTGATGGTGCAGGTTGTCATAGATTGGCGTGTCCATCTTTTGATGTTACTCGTCCATGTTAGTCTTGGTCTGCCTCTTTTACCTTGTATTTTCCCTTCCAATATTACTTTTAGTAGGCTGTTGTGTCTTTTAACGTGTCCCCAAAATTTCATTTGTCTTGTCTTTCTATGGCTTTCGTTGTGTTGTGTTTTGATATTTCTGCCTTGTCACATGGCCAAACTATGTTATCTGGTGTTTCTTTATATATTCTATGACTGGGACTATTCCTATCTTTTTTCTCAGTCTATTCTATCTCGCAGGCTGTTTCCTGTCATTCGTCTAACACATTTCATCTCAGTAGAGGTTATTTTTCTTGTTGTTCTTGCATCTAGGTCTGACATTATCATTAGCACAACGTTGGGATAACGATTGTGTTGTAGAGTGCCCGTCTTGCCTTTATGGTTATTTCCGTGTTGGACAATAGTGGTGATAACTGTCCAATGATTTGACAAATACTTGGTGTGCGCTTATCTTATACTTGATGTACGCTTATCTTATTGAGGATACTAGATGTGCGCTTATCTTATTGAGGATACTAGATGTGCGCTTATCTTATTGAGGATACTAGATGTGCGCTTATCTTATTGATGGTACTTGATGTGCGCTAATCTTATTGAGGATACTAGATGTGCGCTTATCTTATTGATGGTA
Organism: Megaustenia siamemsis; assembly: GCA_032433765.1. Lineage (NCBI taxonomy): Eukaryota > Metazoa > Mollusca > Gastropoda > Stylommatophora > Ariophantidae > Megaustenia > Megaustenia siamemsis. The sequence goes on along the minus strand of JAVIAB010000145.1, from coordinate 18,188,097 downwards.
CTTGATGTGCGCTTATCTTATTGAGGATACTAGATGTGCGCTTATCTTATTGATGGTACTTGATGTACGCTTATCTTATTGAGAATACTAGATGTGCGCTTATCTTATTGAGGATACTAGATGTGCGCTTATCTTATTAATGGTACTTGATGTGCGCTTATCTTATTGAGGATACTAGATGTGCGCTTATCTTATTGAGGATACTTGATGTGCGCTTATCTTATTGAGGATACTAGATGTACGCTTATCTTATTGAGGATACTAGATGTGCGCTTATCTTTTTGAGGATACTAGATGTGCTCTTATCTTATTGAGGATACTAGATGTGCGCTTATCTTATTGAGGATACTAGATGTGCGCTTATCTTATTGAGGATACTAGATGTGTGCTTATCTTATTGAGGATACTAGATGTACGCTTATCTTATTGAGGGTACTAGATGTGCTTTTATCTTATTGATGGTACTTGATGTGCGCTTATCTTATTGATGATACTTGATGTGCGCTTATCTTATTGATGATACTTGATGTGCGCTTATCTTATTGATGATACTTGATGTGCAGGATTCATGTACAGTTAAACTATTTTTCTGACTTCAGCTGACATATTTTGATTCAGAATTCTTTACTTATATGCAATGTTGCCGTAACTCGGGCGTTCTACATACTCGTTCATGCATGGATGCACCTCCCATCTAAAGGTATTAATAGAAGAGTGTATTCAAAGTTCTTGACCTGTTTCTGTACTGCCCCATTTTGTGATCTTTTACTCCTTTCTGTAATGTTGTGCTTTTTTTTAAAATATCCATTAAATTGTATTTGAAGATCGTTATTCATTTTTGTGTTTTGTTATATTACGGTCATTATCGCTGCGTTTAATAGTTACTGGCTGTTACAGGAGTGTAGCAGGGATTTATTTGATCTCCCTTGATATTTGGAATTGCCATCGACTACATACTATGGAAATACTGTACAGGTGATAAAGACATGGAAAGGGCACGGTAAAGGCTTTATCGCAAAGTCATCATGATGCAGTTAAAAAAAAAAAATACCATTTCTTCGTTGGCTGGAAAAATAGGACTTAAGATCAACCAAGAAAAGACAGAAGTAATGACAATAAAATTCGTGCAGAAAAAAAAAATATATATGTCTATTGTCCTTTCGAGCCGAAGACGGCACATATGGCAGAACCACAATCTCAAAAACAGAAACCCTGCGTGCCAAAATGGCACATATTGCAGAGATCACTGCTCTAAAATCTATGGCGCTGTTTCCATAACAATACTTTTTTACAATGGCAGCTTGTCAAGCCATCGATCAACCTCCTTAGTCGCCTCTTACGACATGCCTGAAAAGTCACAGTGTCACTATTCTTTTCCTCAGGGTGTATATATATATATATATATATATATATATATATATATATATATATATATATATATATATATATATATATATATAATATATATATATATATATACCTGGAAGGAAAGCAGCGGAAGAAGTAGATCACTTTGTATATCTTGAAGCTGCATCAAGAAGGAGACACAAAGAAGGAATTAGAATCAGAAAAGCAAAGGCAGTAATGACTTTCAGAAACCTTGATAAAATATGAAAATCAAAATTACTAAGCACAAAAACAAAGCTCACGATTTTCAAATCAAACGTATAATACACCGTTATGTATGCGAGATTCGGACAACAAGAACAGAAATAGAAGACAACTGCATCAGCAAAATATTTTGTATACATCATCAAGTACCGGGCCTGTTGGCGTAGGTGATCATGTCTCTCCACAACTTTCGATCTCAACAGTTGTTTATAATTTCTATTGTTGACCTTCTGCCAAGACATTCTCTTAAGCTGTCTGGTATCATTTCTCTTTGCTTCCCTCTATCTCTTCATCCCTCAATTTTCCCAATTGTTACAATTTATCCCAGCTGTTCTCTTCTCATTGCGTGACCAAAAAATGACGACTGTTTCTTTTTAATATTGGAAATTAGCTGTCTTTTTGCTTTGGCCTTTTTCAGTATCTATCTATCTATTGACCTTTCGAGCCGTAGCCGGTCCATAGGGCGTAGACCAAAATACTCCTTCTCGTCTAAATTTTTATTCTAGCAGTTTTCAAATCTTTTAAAGACCTTTTATCAAATCTCACCATTTGTCTCTGTTCTGTGCAAGCAGCTCTATCTCATTGAAGGCTTTTTTCATTATACATGACATGAATTTAAAACTAGTGCAAAAATAAGAGAAATGGCAAACCATTCAAAAAAATATCATATAGAGGAGAAGGTGGTCATTTGTTGGTTACAAGATGAGAAGAGGCAGCAAGAAAATCTCAGAGCAGGTCCCAAATGGGAAGTGAAAGATAAAGAGGTCGACTTAGAGACACGCTGAAAATAACACTGAAGCGAGAGGTAATAACAGCAGGCATTAACTCCCTCGCCGAAATTGGACAACTCATCCTGAACAGAAACATGCGGAAAGAAACAATGAGGGTCTGATGTTTGATAACAAAGATTGATGAACAGAAACATGCGGAAAGAAACAATGAGGGTCTTGTGTCTGATGTTTGATAACAAGGATTGATGGACAGAAACATGCGGAAAGAAACAATGAGGGTCTTGTGTCTGATGTTTGATAACAAAGATTGATGAACAGAAACATGCGGAAAGAAACAATGAGGGTCTTGTGTCTGATGTTTGATAACAAAGATTGATGAACAGAAACATGCGGAAAGAAACAATGAGGGTCTTGTGCCTGATGTTTGATAACAAGGATTGATGGACAGAAACATGCGGACAGAACAATGAGGGTCTTGTGTCTGATGTTTGATAACAAGGATTGATGGACAGAAACATGCGGAAAGAAACAATGAGGGTCTTGTGTCTGATGTTTGATAACAAAGATTGATGAACAGAAACATGCGGAAAGAAACAATGAGGGTCTTGTGTCTGATGTTTGATAACAAAGATTGATGGACATAAACATGCGGAAAGAAACAATGAGGGTCTTGTGTCTGATGTTTGATAACAAAGATTTATGGACAGAAACAATGAGGGTCTTGTGTCTGATGTTTGATAACAAGGATTGATGGACATAAACATGCGGAAAGAAACAATGAGGGTCTTGTATCTGATGTTTGATAACAAAGATTGATGGACAGAAACATGCGGAAAGAAACAATGAGGGTCTTGTGTCTGATGTTTGATAACAAGGATTGATGGACAGAAACATGCGGAAAGAAACAATGAGGGTCTTGTGTCTGATGTTTGATAACAAAGATTGATGGACAGAAACATGCGGAAAGAAACAATGAGGGTCTTGTGTCTGATGTTTGATAACAAAGATTGATGGACAGAAACATGCGGAAAGAAACAATGAGGGTCTTGTGTCTGATGTTTGATAACAAGGATTGATGGACAGAAACAATGCGGATCTTGTGTCTGATGTTTGATAACAAGGATTGATGGACAGAAACAATGAGGGTCTTGTGTCTGATGTTTGATAACAAAGATTGATGAACAGAAACATGCGGAAAGAAACAATGAGGGTCTTGTGTCTGATGTTTGATAACAAGGATTGATGGACAGAAACAATGCGGATCTTGTGTCTGATGTTTGATAACAAGGATTGATGGACAGAAACAATGCGGATCTTGTGTCTGATGTTTGATAACAAGGATTGATGGACAGAAACAATGAAGGTCTTGTGTCTGATGTTTGATAACAAGGATTGATGGACAGAAACAATGCGGATCTTGTGTCTGATGTTTGATAACAAGGATTGATGGACAGAAACAATGCGGATCTTGTGTCTGATGTTTGATAACAAAGATTGATGGACAGAAAAAAGATCCTGTAATGTCTGTACTATGTGCCGTCTTCTGCTGGAAGGGGCAATAGATACATTGCAAGAATCACTGCATTCAGGACGCACCCATAGATGCTCAGATCCCCTCATCAAAATGCCGAAAACCTCCGATGATAGCCCTGACTCAAGTGCACGAACTACGTGGTTCGGCATGAGATCCATATATTGTACTTGTTCATTAATGGTCACATTTCAGTGTTTGCTTGCTTGCGTTCGCCCGATGACTAAAGTATTCTAGAGTATTCGTAGACTGTAGAATTCCTCTTCGTCATCCGTCCTTAAAAGGACGTTAAGTGGACGTGTCTGTGTTGTGTTGTGGTTTGCAGTATAACTGTTATATTTGCGCCTTTCGGCCTTACACATCCGACTTCAGCACGACATTTTTGAGTACCGGGTTGTCTTCCCTCTTCGATCCCTGTTCGCTTGGCCAGACTAGGCAGATTAGTCTGTTACTGGAGGCACCGCGGAGAGGTGGAGCAGGGCCTGGATGGTTTTCGTTCACCGAACCTGGCGCAAGCTATCAGCTGTGGGTCGCTACAACTTCCAGCTCTGCTGCTGGGAGCGCGACTTCGCCTCCGATTTCAGTGTTTGGAACCAAGCTTCAGTGTAAACATATCTGTTGAGTTACTCTTGCATGGTTTCATATCTGACAGGCCATACAATAATCATCATGGCTCCTGCCTTGTCTTGGGTAGTATTTTATTGGAATATTTTCAGAATATGATATCTTAATGGTGTATGGTTTCAGGATCGTCTAATCACGGACCACTTGTATCATGGGGTGCGGAATGTTAACTAACTTCCTTAGGGTTTGCAATACACTCTGCATATCCAATCCGCATAACCAATCAATCCACATATACAATCTACATATCCAATCCACATAGCCAATCCAAATATCAAATTCACATATCCATTCCATATATGCAATCCGCATATCCAATCCACATATCCAATCCACATAACCAATCCATATATCCAATCCACATATCCAATCCACATAACCAATCCATATATCCATTCCGCATAACCAATGCACATATGCAATGCACATATGCAATCCACATAACAAATCCACATAACAAATCCACATATCCAATCCATATATCCAATCCACATAACCTGTACACATATCCAATCCACAAATTCAATCCACATATCCAATCCACATAACCAATCCCCATATCCAATCCACATTTTCAACCGTTTAATATTGTTATGTTACTACCCCTTCCTCTTCTTAGATTGGATGCGTTGTGTCGCTAGTTCACGACCTAGTCGAGATATATACGACTTCCGGCCCGCACATCCGCCCTCTGCATGGCTGGGTAGATTTGCTTTTTTTAACTTTAAACTGCCAAGGGTTCTTTAACGTGCGCGAACGTACACGGGACCGCCTGTTTTTCGCCATTTTCCCAGAGGATTAGATATCAGGTCTGACTACTCAGAGACCCCATTTCCCCAGAGGACTAGATATCAGGTCTGACTACCCAGAGACCCCATTTCCCAGAGGACTAGATATCAGGTCTGACTACCCAGAGACCCCATTTTCCAGAGGATTAGATATCAGGTCTGACTACCCAGAGACCCCATTTCCCCAGAGGACTAGATATCAGGTCTGACTACCCAGAGACCCCATTTTCCCAGAGGACTAGATATCAGGTCTGACTACCCAGAGACCCCATTTCCCCAGAGGACTAGATATCAGGTCTGACTACTCAGAGACCCCATATCCCAGAGGACTAGATATCAGGTCTGACTACCCAGAGACCCCATTTCCCCAGAGGACTAGATATCGGTCTGACTACCCAGAGACCCCATTTCCCCAGAGGACTAGATATCAGGTCTGACTACCCAGAGACCCCATTTCCCCAGAGGACTAGATATCAGGTCTGACTACCCAGAGACCCCATTTCCCCAGAGGACTAGATATCAGGTCTGACTACCCAGAGACCCCATTTCCCCAGAGGACTAGATATCAGGTCTGACTACCCAGAGACCCCATTTCCCCAGAGACTAGATATCAGGTCTGACTACCCAGAGACCCCATTTCCCCAGAGGACTAGATATCAGGTCTGACTACCCAGAGACCCCATTTCCCAGAGGACTAGATATCAGGTCTGACTACCCAGAGACCCCATTTCCCCAGAGGACTAGATATCAGGTCTGACTACCCAGAGACCCCATTTCCCCAGAGGACTAGATATCAGGTCTGACTACCCAGACACCAGGGGAGGGTAAAGCCATGAAGAGATCACGGATTAGATTTGTGAAGAATTTACCCGGCCTGTGGTGGGAATCGAACGCAGGACATTTCTGTACAGAGGTGGACGTCTTACCTCAAGACTATCCAGTCCGCCCCTCAACACCCCCCCCCCCCCACCCCCCAACAAAAAAAATGTTACCGCCAATTACATCAGCGAGGTAGAGAAGTAAGTAATGAGTTGATCTACAGAGAGGAAAGAGGTCGAGTTATTTCCCCCTGAAGGATCGAGTTCTAGGTCCAGCCACTCATAGATAGGACCAGACTTATTATTTGAAGGACAGAGAGACGACATGGCGTAGAGCTGTTCGTTATTGAATTGATCTACTGATGAAAAGGAGTAGATTTATTTTTCTTGGCTTCTAGGTTCACTCATTCATAAATATATATGGTCTTTGGCGTCTTGACAGGTGGTTGGTAGCAAGCAATTATATGTCTGTCATCATCATCAAGTACCAACATGCTGGCGTAGGTGATCATGCCTCTCCACAACTTTCAATCACGGCAGTTATTTATCATTTATGTTGTTGACCTTATGCCAAGCCATTCTCTTAAGCTGTCTGTTATTTTTTCTCTTTGCTTCCCTCTATCTATTCGTCCCTCAATTTTCCCATTGTTGCAATATATTCCAGTTGTTCCCATCTCATTACACGGTCAAAAAATGATTGTTTCTTCCTAATATTGGAAATTAGCTCTCTTTTTGGTTTGACCTCTTTCAGAACGTTTTCATTACTCTTCTTAGCTGGCCATGGTATTCTCAACATTCTTCTGTAAAACCACATTTCTACAGACTCCAGTGATTTTCTTGTCTGTTGTCATATTGTCCATGATTCACATCCAATATGTTAAGTCTGGCTCTACATAACATTTAAGAACTTTTTTTCTTTTTTTCCCCCTAAATATAAGTCTGTAATTTGGTAAAAAAAATATGAGTGCCTTATGCTGGATGCTGGTTTGCTGAACAGCTTCTCTCTAATCTGCCAATATTGGATAGACAGAACCGTCCGCAGAATGAACAAAATGTATTGGTGGTGCCCTTCCTCGTCTTCTTTCTGCTGCGCCTCTTGTCTTCTGAATTTGATATCATCACTGCCTCGAAAGTTGCTGTTTTTTTATTGTTTTTTCTCCATGCAGAAACCATGCAGCCAAATTTTCCCAGTTTCTTTCACTGATAGAGAATTCCCCTCAAGGGAGCCCTCCAAACATCTTTGTATCTGAGCACTGGTCTGCCAGTGTTCTTATGGATTTTAATTCGTTTGCAGTGATACCGAGGCCTTCCATAACCAAATAACTGGTCTGCCACTTGGTCTCTTCCCGTACGTTCGCCATACAATAACTATTTGGGAATACGGTTGTTTGCCATTCTTCGTACATGATCACATGACCCAGCCACCGTAGTCTCTGACTCAAGTGTTGTCATGATGGATGGTAGTTTGGCTCACTGTAGGACTTTCATTACTAGTATTATTAGAGTTAGTTACTTTGTCCTGTCATTTCATGTTCATAATCTTCCAAAGGTAACGCACATGAAGCTGTTTACCTTTCTCCTGTCCTGCATAGGTAGTCCAAGTTTCTAATCCGTATAGAAGTGTACTAAGCACACCGCTTTGGTAAATTTTGAATCTTAGACCTGAGTGTTAATTAGGTGGTGGTCCATGCTCTATCTTTAAGTTTACCAAATGTGAAAGCCGCTGTTCCGATTCGGATATTTCTTTCGTCTTCAAGGGAGACAGTGGTTTATCATAAACATTTATCGGAAAAACAAAATTCTAGGACAGAAAAACAGCATGGCTTAATAAAACAGTAAAAAAGTAAAGTGCCCCCGTCACGCCAAGTGGCGTATAGGGAATATGGTGTTAGTGGCCATACATTTTACAGACCTTCGGCACATGATTTTTGGGGTAATGTCGTCGGTATTACGCCCGTGCCGCTTTACTTTCTCAGAAAAAATCCGGTACCCATTAAAGGCTGGGTGAACCCGGAAGCTGTGAGATCGATCCCTGCCTCTTTTCCTTTGTATAGTCCAGTTCACTAACCACTGAGCTATCGCGGCTCAGCATGTATTAATGCTACCCTTTAATAAATTTGTCTACAGGGGAAAGGAGCTCAAGTTATTTCCCTTTGACGACCGACTTCAAGTCAACCCATTCATAAATGGGACCGAGAATGTGATTTTCTCTACGTCAGAAAGACAGTTTGACGTAGTACTGACCACATTACTCAAGTGTGTGCTGGTGGTATTAACAATAGTACAATACATTAATTGACACTACATTTTTCCTATATGCTATATTCGAAGAGTAACATCGCTCTTTTCCTCTTCGTGACATGAGAAAATAATATGCAACCGGAATCAAACCGCCGACCACTTGCTAGACAAACAACAGGTTTATCACTAAAGGAAATCAGATCAAGTTTTATTTCAATGTTTATTTGTGGTGCCAGATTCATCATCATCATCGAGTGCCGTCTCCGCAACGAAGGTTGGCTACCATGGAGCGCCATTCTGCTCTGTCTCTTGCTTTGAAGGTGCAGGTTGTCATAGGCTGATTTGTCCATCTTTTGATGTTACTCGTCCATGTTAGTCTTGGTCTACCTCTGTCTCTTTTACCTTGTATTTTCCCCTCCAGGATTACTTTTAGTAGGCTGTTGTGTCTTTTAACATGGCCCAAAAATAGCATTTGTCTTGTTTGAATTGTGTTTAGTAGTTCTCTTTTAATTTTTAGTTGTTTTAAGACTTCATCGTTTGTTTTCTTTTACTTCCATCCAATTCTACCTATTCTTCTATATATCCACATTTCAAAGGTTTCAATTCTCTGTTCTGTTTTCTTGTCTAATGTCCATGTTTCTGCACCATAAAGGAATATTGAGAAGATGTAACACTTTGCTATTCTTAGTTTTAGCCCTGGTGTTATTTGTTTTAATGTTAGTATATTCTTCATGACATTAAAATTACTTTTTGCCATTCCTATTCTTTTGTATATTTCAGTTTTACATTTTCCATCACTGGTTATAGTATGTCCACGGTAGTTGTAGTTCTTGACTACGTCAAACTGTGGCAGATTAATTTACTTTAAACAGGTTGAGAGTTATCCTTCCCTGTTATCAGATCTTTCGGTTAATGTGTCTAGTTACCCTGTCATGTAACGGGATAGATGACGTGTTTACTATAACCTTGATTTAATACGAGTGTGAATTTCTCTTATTGATTTCTTTGTACAGACGGATATAAAGATGTTATTGTTATGGAAGGGCCCGGTATCACTGCAAACGAATTAAAATCCATAATTGCTCAACCGCCCGTGCCAGTGGAGTCATCCGAATTACTAACTCATCTCCCAAACAAGGAAAGGTAGCTGTAGACCCCATCATAGCAGTCTCAGCACACGCCAAAAGAAGTTCTCCTTGAAGATTTTATTGGTGGAGAAAGAGTGTGGGAGGGAGGTAGATGGTGGTATTAGGTGGGGAATGAGGAGAGGTATTGAGATAAAGGCATAGAGGAGGAAAAGGATGTGTGTGTGTGAGAGAGGTAGATGGAAAAGATGTGTGGCAGGTGGAGAAATAATGCGGAAGGATGGAGAAGGAGGACGAGTTGGAGGAAGAAAGGGGAAAGAGAGGGAGATGATAGAGGGGAAGGGAGAGAATACATGTATGGAATAGGGAGGAGAGATGTGTAGAAGAGGAGAGGTGGATGTAGAGAGGGTAAAAAGGAAAGAAAAAGATATAGAAAAACAAATGGAGATATAGTTAGAGAGTGGGAAGGAGAGATGATAGTAAAAGTGAAAAGACGTATTTAGAATGAAAGTGAAAAAAAAGATATGCAGAGGTTAAAAAAAATAAATAAATATAACATAAATTAAATATCAAAATGTTAATACATTTTTGTCACCATTTGATACTTTCTATTACTCTCCCGTTAACGAACTGTGTAATGTCTATATTCACCAATGCTTTATAACACCTCTTCCCCAAAATGATTTTGATTATTCCTCTTCTTCTCTATTTTAATTTCCCCCCCCCCTCCTTGTTCATTATGCTTTCCTCCCTTCCAATTTTGTTTCTTCGCCCTTCGTTACTAAAACTTTAAATTTTCCCTTTCTCCAGCAGTTTAATTACTTCCCCTTATGCAGTAGTTTAATTACTTCCCTTGTGCAGTATAGTATTTGTTTCCCCCTATGCTGTAGTTTAATGACTTCCCCTCGTGCAGTAGTTTAATTACTTCCCCTTATACAGTAGTTTAAGCGATCCCATCTCTCCAACAGTTTAAATGTCTTCCCAGTTTCTCCAATAGTTTAATTACTCATTCTTCTCCAGTAGTTTAATAACTCCCCGTTCTGTAATAATTTAATTACCCTCACACATTAGTTTTATTACTTACCCTTCCTCATTTATTTAATTACTCCCTTCTTCAAAAATGTAATTACCTCCATTCTCAAGTAGTGAATTACTCCCCCTTCTCCAGTAGTTTAATTACTCGCCCTTCTTCATTAATTTAATGACTCCTCTAGTAGTAATTTCCTTGCTTCCGTTCTTCATTAATTGCTCAACTTCTCCAGTAGTTTAATTACTCGCCCTTCTTCATTAATTTATTGACTCCTCTAGTAATTTCCTTACTCCCGTTCTTCATTAATTGCTCAACTTCTCCAGTAGTTTAATTACTCGCCCTTCTTCATTAATTTAATGACTCCTCTAGTAATTTCCTTACTCCCGTTCTTCATTAATTGCTCAACTTCTCCAGTAGTTTAATTACTCGCCCTTCTTCATTAATTTAATGACTCCTCTAGTAATTTCCTTACTCCCGTTCTTCATTAATTGCTCAACTTCTCCAGTAGTTTAATTACTCGCCCTTCTTCATTAATTTAATGACTCCTCTAGTAATTTCCTTACTTCCGTTCTTCATTAATTGCTCAACTTCTCCAGTAGTTTAATTACTCGCCCTCTTCATTAATTTAATGACTCCTCTAGTAATTTCCTTACTCCCGTTCTTCATTAATTGCTCAACTTCTCCAGTAGTTTAATTACTCGCCCTTCTTCATTAATTTAATGACTCCTCTAGTAATTTCCTTACTTCCGTTCTTCATTAATTGTTCAACTTCTCCAGTAGTTTAATCCCCCCCCATCCAATAATCCAATTATTCTCCCTTGCATTGCTCCCTTTACTCTCTATCATCATCATCATCATCATCAAGTACCGGGCCTGCTGGCGTAGGTGATCATGTCTCTCCACAACTTTCGATCACGACAGTTATTTATCATTTCTGTTGTTGACCTGCTGCCAAGCCATTCTCTTAAGCTGGTATCTTTTCTCTTAGCTTCGCTCTATCTCTTCGTCCCTCAATTTTCCCAGTTGTTACATATATTACAACTCTTCCCTTCTCATTACATGGCCAAAAATTATTATTTCTCCCTAATATTGGAAATTAGGGAGCCGCGATAGCTCAGTGGTAAGTTAACTGGACTACAAAGGACAAGGGGTAGGGTTAGATCCCAACCGACGGATGCCGTTCACCCAGCCATTAATGGGTACCGGCTTTTTTCTGGGAAAGTAAAGCGGCACGGGCGTAATACCGACTACATTACCTCAAGAATCACGTGCCGAGGGTCTGTAAAATTTATGATCACTAACACCATATTCCCTATACTTCACTTGGCGTGATGTTGGGTACCTGCTTTTTTTTTTTTTAATTGGAAATTTAGTCCCCATCGTAGCAGTCTCAGCACACGCTAAAAGACATAAGGCGAAACCGCGCAGAAAGTGAACTCAGCAGCTCTCTTTTAGCTTTGGCCTCTTTTAGAACGTTTTCATCACTCTTAGCTGTCCATGGTATTCTCAACATTCTTCTGTAAAACCACATTTCTACAGACTCCAATGATTTTCTTGTCTGTTGTCCTATTGTCCATGATTCACTTCCATATGTTAAGACTGGCTCTACATCACATTTAAGAACTCTTTTTCTTGTTTATATTTTACTCTCTATGCACAGAGTAAAAAATTCCTGCTGTTTCCCGAAATGTTTCCCATTTTCCCTCCGATGTAATTTAATTCGTTCCGCTCATTTTTTGTCTTTAGATTCTGCCTATTTTCTGCATTTTTTTGATCTGCTCTTTCCGTTTCATCAGAGTAATCTCCCGTACAAATGTTATTGCACATGTTTTTCTTGGCCTGCCGGAAACATATGCTTGTAAGTGCACGCTTGTCTTGTTGTCTCCCCTTATGACGCACGTGAGCTTCGTGGGGCACGATCCGGAGAGGTCGCGGGAACCGCCTACGACAGCGATTCTCAAACTGTGTGATGGGGGACTGGTTGGTCTCGAGGCATGACACCGGCTTCGAGACAGAGAGGTTATGGGTTCAAATCCCGGCTGCACCGGTCGGGATTTTTATTTATGATTTCTCTCTGCGGCAACCACCCCTGGTCTCAGCAGCGAGGCTCGGCTTGAAATTTCAATTGCTTATCGACGGAAACAATATGAGTACCTCAGAAGTTGGAGTTATCTGCCTGTGCGGCGAGGGACATCTATGCACATGGCTGCCAGGGAAACATGGATTCTTCTTCTTCTTTCCTTCCTCATTTGCCTTTCAGCGTCGAGGGGAGATATAATTTGCGGTCTTTTGCTCTTCTGTTCGACTCTGCTGCTGTTATGTTTCCTAGTGTATCAAATATTCCATCGATCCATCTTTTTCGTGGTCGACCCTTGGGTCTGGTGTTCTCACAACGTTTGTTGAAGGCTCGGTGTGTTGTGTTTTGTTCTTTCTGCCTTGTCACGTGGCCGAACCATTTTATCTGTTGTTTCCTTATATATTCTATGGCTGGGGCTATTCCTAGCTTTTTTCTCAGTTCTTCATTTCTGATCTTATCTCTCAGACTGTTTCCTGTCATTCGTCTAACACATTTCATCTCTGTAGAGGTTATTTTTCTTATTGTTCTTGCATCTAGGGTCCAGGTCTGGCATTGGTAGCACAACGTTGGGATGAAGATTGTATTGTATAGTGCTCGTTTTGCCTCCAGAGTTATTTCCTTGTTGGACAATAGTGGTAATAACTGTCCGATGATTTGACAAGCTTTGTTGCATCTTGATTCTATCTCTGCTGTTTGGGAATTATCGCCTTACTCCCATTAGACTTCAGTCATTAGACTTCCTAGGTATTTGAATTCCTCTACTTGTTGGATTAACACGCAAAATTCAGTTCCTATTCTCGAGGGACTTCGTCATAGGTAAAAGTTGGAGAACGAAAAAAAAAAACCACCTGAAATCTTTAGAATAATTTAGCTGGCAGGTCGTCTTCATTACGCAACATGTAACTCCACAGTGCTCAGATCCCCTCCACATCACGTTCCACGGTATGAAGCACGTCACCCACACACTGACTAGACCACTGAAGATGGCTTCAGCTCACGTGCACGAAACTCTGTGCTATCACCGTGAAGACCATTTTGGTGTACCTAAAGCATTCACAAGGGAGCCGTGATAGCTCAGTGGTTAGTGAACTGGGACAGGGAGCCGTGATAGCTCAGTGGTTAGTGAACTGGGACAGGAGCCGTGATAGCTCAGTGATTATTGAACTGGACAGGAGCCGTGATAGCTCAGTGGTTAGTGAACTGGGACAGGGAGCCGTGATAGCTCAGTGATTATTGAACTGGGACAGGGAGCCACGATAGCTCAGTGATTATTGAACTGGGACAGGGAGCCACGATAGCTCAGTGATTATTGAACTGGGACAGGGAGCCGCGATAGCTCAGTGGTTAGTGAACTGAACTACAATGGACAAGAGGTCGGGTTCGATCCTAATCGACGACTTCCGGGTTTACCCAGCCTTAAATGGGTACCGGATTTTTTACGGGGAAAGTAAAGCGGCACGGGCGTAATAACGACCACATTACCCCAAAAATCATGTGCCGACGGTCTGTAAAAATTATGGCCACTAACACCATATTCCCTATACCGCACTTGGCGTGACGGGGGCACTTTAATTTACTTTTACTTAAAACCTTCATGGTCCCCTGTGTCTATCACCAAAAGGTTCCAACCGTAGAGCACAATAGGCACAGAGGAAACACCGTGACCAAAAGGAGCCAACCTTAGAGCACAATACGCACAGAGGAAACAATGTGACTAAAAGGAGCTAACATTAGAGCAAAACAGGTACAGAGAAAACACTGTGACTAAAGGGAGCCAACCTTGGAGAACAAACGCACAGAAAAAAAACACTGTCACCAAAAGGAGCAAACCTTAGAGCACCACACGCACAGAGAAAACACTGTGACCAAAAGGAACCAACATTAGAGCACAACTTTCACAGAAAAAACACTGTGACCAAAAGGAGCCAACATTAGAGTACAACACGCACACAAAAAACACTGACCAAAAGAAGCAAACCTTAGAGCACCACACGCACAGAGGAAACACTGTGACCAAAAGGAGCCAACCTTAGAGCACAACACGCACACAAAAAACACTGACCAAAAGGAGCAAACCTTAGAGCACCACACGCACAGAGAAATCACTGTGACCAAAGGAGCCAACCCTAGAGCACAACACGCAGACAAAAAAAAACTGTGGCCAAAAGGAGCCAACCTTAGAGCACCACACACTCAGAGAAAACACTGTGACCAAAAGGAGCCAACCTTAGAGCACAATACGCACACAAAAAACACTGACCAAAAGGAGCCAACCTTAGAGCACCACACACTCAGAGAAAACACTGACCAAAAGGAGCCAACCTTAGAGCACCACACACTCAGAGAAAACACTGTGACCAAAAGGAGCCAACCTTAGAGCACAACACGCACAGAGAAAACACTGTGACCAGTGCTAACTGAAACCTCCTGATGATAAAACCTGAAACTAACTTGTCACTAGAAACTGCGCAGGCTGTACACAGTAGGAGACCCTCCTCCACGACACTGCGAGGTCACATACTGCTGGAGCATCAGCCTCGGTTAATTAGGAGCTATGGGTCGAGTCCGCCTAACATGTTTAAAGTCAAGGTCAAGTACGAGACTTGAACCGGCGTCTTAGCACGCGAGTTTCCACCCATATGTGCTCGGCCGCCTATCCAGAAATGTTCGGAGATTTCTGTACAGTGTCGCCTCAAGCATCGAAACTCACGATGCGAAGCAACATTCCTCACCTTCCCAGGGTAATACCCTGGTACCCATTTCTGCCAACGGCTGGGTCGACCGTGGGGGTATTTTTTTTTTCCAACCACGAGTACAATTCACACTGCTCCCAGCGGGAATCGAACACGGGTTGTCCGAACGTCGGTAGTCCAGTCAGATTACACGTTTAGCACTGACCCAACCTCGCGTCCTCGGATTTCCACGTCGTCGGTTCACTTGAAGATACGCTAAGTTAAGCGATTTTTGAGACAACATAAAGTTCAATCGGCTGTGCTTGGAAGGCCGCGCACCGGTCCAAAAGAATTCATTACCAGCGGTTTCTAAGCACTGACGTTTGTGCATTGAACTAGGCGGAATGGAACTATACTAAACAGTGATAATGTAATTATTTTAGTGTTTTCAATACGAATAATCTGTAAACAAAATTCAGTTTTCTGTTAGTCATTTTGTGTATTCACTAACCCAAAATTCAGTTTTAAGTTAGTCATTTTGTATATTCACTAACCCAAAATTCAGTTTTCAGTTAGTCATTTTGTATATTCACTAACCCACAATTCAAATAACGTCCTACAGAAGTCTTGATGAAGATAGTGTTTAGTCCTTTCTTTTCTTCTATTTTGGAAACCTATGTTTAGCAAGTGTGACTAAATGATCACTTAATTAATCAATTAAACCACTTTAGTCCCCTTTATTTTTGGAACATAGGTCATAGACAAATGTCTCTCCACCCATCCCTATTCTTTGACATTCTATCTACTTCTCTCTAAACGATTCATGACTTCTCTCTTCTCCGTGCATTGCAGTGCATTCACTTCTTTCTTTCCCCTGTGGTTTCTATGACAGTGCCTGTCTTACTATGTTGGCATCAGGTTTTTGTGTCTATCCAATCCACCGCCATTTTCTATTAATAATCTGCTGCTCTTTTGGCCCTGCTTTTTGTTCTTTCTCGACAGCCGTCATTTCCGACCTTGACAAGATGTTTGGTGCAGTTTTAAGTCATCTTAATCCAATGTTGGGAATGTATGCCACGTTCAAGGATATATAAACAGCGGGCCCCCCCCCCCCCCCCCCCGTGGTTTAAAAAAAAAAAATTCAAAACCGTTTGTCTGCTGTATCTTATGAAACACATAGAGAACCAGGCTGGGAGAGGGCTCGCGTGTCCGCGTATCGACTCGTCGTGTTAAATAAATGTGTGTGTATGGAATCATAATTACCGTCATATCCGGTCTCTGTATGAAGTATATGAGTGTTCTCCCTTGAAAGTCATACCACATTTTAAGTGAAGAAAAAGAGTTGTTCTCTCCTCTTTCCCCCCCCCCCCCCAATGAATTGGTTCCTTTTATTTTATTTATGTGGGGAGGGGTGTGAGTGAAGTGATACCTGAAGGGGTAAGAATGTGGTATTTAAAGAGTGATGAGGGTCGGGGCCTAAAGAGCGGGTGGGAGGGGGTATGAACAGATGTAAGGGCCCTGTAGGCTTGTTGTTTGAGGATAAGATTGAAACCGACCTAAACTAATGAGAGGAAGAAACAATCATCATTTTTGGGCCATGTAATGAGAAGGGAACAACTGGAATATATTGTAACAACTGGGAAAATTGAGGGACGAAGAGATAGAGGGAAGCAAAGAGAAAAAATACCAGACAGCTTAAGAGAATGACTTGGCAGAAGGTCAACAACAGAAGTGATAAATAACTGTCGAGATCGAAAGTTGTGGAGAGACATGATCACCAACGCCAGCAGTTCCGGTACTTGATGATGAAACTAATGGAGCACACCTTCTACAACAGCCTTGAAGGTCGATGCTTGTAGAATGAGAAAGGGGCGGTGTCGAAACGTAAGGGAGGATGGTGCCCAAATAGCGGAATGGGAATATTATCAGATGAGTGGAAGGTACCTTTACGGAGGAGGAGCGAATGGTATTAACAGTTGATGGTACTTGTAGAGTCGAAGAGGGAATTGTATTAAAAGTGTTGATGGTACCTGTATAGCTAAGGAGGGAATTGTATTAAAAGTGTTGATGGTAACTGTATAGCTGAGGAGGGAATTGTTTTAAAAGTGTTGATGGTACCTGTATAGCTGAGGAGGGAATTGTTTTAAAAGTGTTGATGGTACCTGTATAGCTGAGGAGGGAATTGTTTTAAAGGGATTGGTGGTAGCTGTATAGGTGAGGAGGGAATTGTTTTAAAAGTGTTGATGGTACCTGTATAGCTGAGGAGGGAATTGTTTTAAAGGGATTGGTGGTAGCTGTATAGGTGAGGAGGGAATTGTTTTAAAGGGGTTGGTGTAGCTGTATAGGTGAGGAGGGAATTGTTTTAAAGGGATTGGTGGTAGCTGTATAGCTGAGGAGGGAATTGTTTTAAAGGGATTGGTGGTAGCTGTATAGGTGAGGAAGGAATTGTTTTAAAAGAGTAGGAGAGTGGATTGTACCTAAGGGATGAGGTAACGCTGATCTAAAGAATGATAGAAATAATATGAAATAGTAAGGCTAGGCCCCTAAAGAACAAGGGAGTTACCTTAAGAGAAAGTGGGTGATGCTTGAGAATTATTGAAATAAATGAACAAAGAGTGAGGGATGCGTATAAATACAGAATAAATCAAACGTGCTGAGCTGATCGACATTGCTGTGTCAGCAAATTCGATTCTTGTCCCAGACTGACAGATGCCTGAAACCACACGGGGTTCAGTTTAACCGTTGATCTGGTCATGTAGGGATTTAGGCAACAATAGAAGCCTACATTAAGTGCACCGCCGGTGCACGGGGTTGGTAGAGATCGGAGCTGTATTGTGAACACGTAGGGCGTAGAAAAGCCATTCACTGATTGTTGTTTAGAAACCGTACAACAAATTTGAAACGCCAGTTACTCATCGACGGAAAAAAAAACATGACTACCTCCTAAGTCGGAGTTATATGCCTGTGAGGCGAGGGACCCCTGTGCACACGGCTGCCAGGGAAAAATGGGTTAACATACAAAATTCAGTTCCTAGTCTCTAGGGACTTCGTCAGAGTTGAAAGCTGGCGAACGCAACAACAACAACAACAATTTGTGACACTAAAGCTCGCTGAGTGAAGGGATGCGAGCCCAATCGTGGAACGAGTATCGTCACCGTCATCATGATGTGCCATACCGGTTGGTGTAGGCGATCATGTCCTTCCACAACTTTCTATCCATCGTGCATCGTATCAGTTCTGTTGTTGACTGTTTTCCATGCCATGACACCAAGCTATCTAGTATGTTCTCTCTTTGTCGTCCGCGATCTCTCTTTCCTTGTATTTTATCAGTTGTAACCAAGTATTCCAACTTTCCCCTTCTCATGATGTGCCCGAAAAATGTTGATTGTTTCTTTCTGATGCTTCTTAGGAGCTCCCTTTTTGCATTGGTCTCTTTGAGAATTTCCTCATTGGTCTTTTTAGCTGTCCAGGGAACTTTCAACACTCTTCTGAGGAATCCCATCTATGTGGCTTCTAATCGTCTTTTCATTTGTTTGTCTACTGTCCATGATTCACTTCCGTAGGTCAGAATTGGCTCTACATACCATCGATAAACTCTCTTTCTCATTTCTATTGACATATATTTGTTGCATAAGATATTTTCCATTTTCTGAAGTGCTATTTTGGCCTGAGCTGTTCTGCTTTTTATTTCTGTGGTGCATCTTCCATCCGATGTTATTATTGTGCCCAAGTATTTGACGCGTTGCACTTGTTTCAGATTTGCCCGGTTTATTTTTATGCTGGATGATTGTGATGATTATTTCTTTGATATGACCATCACTTCTGTTTTCTTACTATTCTCGAGTATAAAAGGGATATTGATAAGATGAACGACTGGAATGGTTAAACAGTATATATTACCATCAGCATTTTAGAGTGATTTTATTTCCAAAATATTGACACCACATCTTATGACATATGAGGGATGTTGTGCTAGTGCACCTATTTTTTAATGACCAACGACACATTATTTTGGTGATGTAGTTGTTATTACGTCAGGCCTAGTTTTTTTTTTTTTTTTTTGGGGGGGGGGGGGGGGGGGGTTACAAACTCTGGTGCACATTTTCAGATGCTGGGTGATCCCAGGGGCGGTTTTTTGCAACACCGTCAGTTCTGTTTTCACATTATTTCCCAAACCTTTACCCAGCCTCAGCAGAATTGTATAATATCAAGTTAAACTAGTTAGTCTATTCTATAATATTTAATGAAACTGGTTAGTCCATTTTATAATAGCCATGAAACGGTTATTCCATTTTATAATAACCATGAAACTGGTTAGTCCATTTTATAATATCCGGTTAAACTGTTTAGTCAATTTTATAATAACCAATTAAACTAGTTACTCCATTTTATAATAACCAGGTGAACTAGTTACTCCATTTTATAATAATCAGGTGAACTAGTTACTCCATTTTATAATAACCAGGTGAACTATAGCTCGTTTCAAATAACTTGCCCAACTTCAAAACGCTATTGCTCAGTAACCGTTTGTTAAAAAACTGTTGAAATTTTTCAAATGTTATTAGAATGCAAAAGACTCTTTAAATGTATATTTAACAAATATCTTGCAGCTGCAGTTTTCCTAAAGCGGCGAATTTCTTGATGTTTGTCAAATTGTAAATTGTGAACCCCTAAATAATAGAAATTACCGTAGTTGCTGGTCTATGATTAATTTTCACTAGATAAAGGCGTGGCCGTAATGGGGAAATAACCTAATAAGACAAAACACCAGGAGAATTATTGTCTTCTCAGTTCGAGGACGGACGATAATATCAAGGTATACCTGTATGTCCAATTTTCATAGTTGTGTGGTCCTGATAAGGACATTTGTTGAACTAATTTAAGGTAATATAGGGGCCAACATTGTGGGGGCTATATACTTTCATTCTGAATCAGACGAGTCTAAAAGATTAATAACTGTTTGGGGTTGAATATTCCACAAACCATCATTTTTTCAATATTCCTCTTCCTGTTTTAAGACGTGGTCTTCACATTTAGCCCAATAATCTTTGTCTATATTTAATAAAGCGAGATTAGCAAGAGTCTTTACATCGCATATTTTGAATGTTGTATTTTCATCTGCCACTTGTCCTTTTAATTTTGCCCAGATTAGTTCTATTGGATTTAAATGAGCATGGTAAGGTGGCAGCCTCAAACTTATATGACCGTGCTCTTGGATAATCTTATCTATTTGAAAAATCGTTGTCCTTTGTTTTTGCTTTACTAGAGATAGTAATTCAGGTTTTAAGTACATGTTATTAAATTGTATGTGCTCCTTTGTGAGCCATATCTTAATAGCATCTTTTGTACTGGATGACGTCGGGACTTTATCTTCAAGTGCAACAATGTTGTGGTACGCTGCATTGTCCATTATTAGGCAAGATGGTCGATCTAGTGATGGGAGAACAGAATTTTCAATCCAATGTCTAAATATGTGACCATTCAACTCAGAGTGATAATCCCGATTGTCTATGGATTTTGAAAGAAAAATGAGCTCTGCATTCTGTATTAGTCCATGTTGTCGACTACCTGCATGAGCAATTATCAAGCGCTGTCCTTTGCTGCTAGGTATTAATCTCTTAATCTTTCCATCTGATGACTGCCATTCCCTTTGGTAAGTGTGGTGAGCATTGATACATGTTTCATCCAAGTACACAATATCATAACCTTGCTTGCGCACCTCTTTTACTTCACGTAAGTACTTGCTTCTCATGACTACTATATGTGGCTTCTCACAGATGATGTTTCGTCCATTGGAATACTTTCTGAATGTAAAGCCTGCAGCTCTCACATTCCTCCATAATGTAGACTTTGATATTTCAATACTGTTGTTCTTTTTCAGCGAAATTTTTAATTTTCTTATTGTAACAGTTTCATTCATACCCAACATTTTGCGAATTTCACTTCTAATAAGTTCACTGTCGAAATTATCAAACATTTTTGCTCTTCCTTGTGATTTTGTATATTTTGAACATTGACGGTCACGTGCTTGAATCCAGCGATTAAATGACCGTTTAGATCAATCCAAAATGTGTCTTGTCCTATTCTCAGGGTTTTCTAAAGAATGAAATAATCTTCCTCGTTTAGCCTCTTTGCAAAAATAGTCATACATTTTTATTGCGATGTTTTGTAAACTGCAGAATTTCATTTTAAGACTCATGATAAATGTTATCGTTCCACGTCTACACCTATGAATGAACGGAAATGAAACACACAATTTCTCAAGTGTCTAATTGAGTCAAAAAAACCACGGCGAAAGCGTGCAAACACGTCAATTTTACCGTGTATGGATTTTTACTCGCTATTTTAAACTTAAAATACTGTAAACATTAAGTTTTGACTACATCAATGGGTCGTTATAAATTTATATAAATCAAATAAGCAACAATAATAACCAAATGTTTTTTTTTAAAATGAAATTAATTCCCTGTTGGGTTCTAATCATTATAACTTTACATGCACATTTTGAACAACTTACAACAAGCGGTTAAAAAGCTATCGATTTTAAAAGTTGGGCACGAGTTATGAAACAAGCTATAGTTGCTCCATTTTATAATAACCAGGTGAACTAGTTACTCCATTTTATAATAACCAGCTGAACTAGTTGCTCCATTTTATAATAACCAGGTGAACTAGTTACTCCATTTTATAATAACCAGGTGAACTAGTTGCTCCATTTTATAATACCAGGTGAACTGCACTCCCTTTATAAATAATGTTGTAGCGCAATAATAAAGTTTCTCCCTTCGGGCATTCCATGTCAGTCCTTTTGCAGGATGCCCCAAGTCAGGCCCATATTGTTTGCCACAGTTTCTACTTTTTTTTGCACCAATATGTCCCTTAATCTGTCTTTCATTGCCTCCTGTCAACCGCAGAGTCCACTGCATGATATTTATCACTTAATTCTGCTCATGGATCTCTTTTGGATGCATATATGTCTAGCCTAGTCTAATTTGCCTTTTGTTGTGGGTGTGTTTGTGTGTGTGTATATATATATATATATATGTATATATATAATATATATATATAGTATGAAATATTAAACCTAATGTGCACACTACATATCGACAGCACTGGATGTAAAGCCCTTATTTATTCCCAGCTCGTTAGTAAACTCTCCAGCCGGTCCCAAAATGTGGATGACGTAATAGTTTAGTTTTGTAATTTGTTGTGCTGAGAATTTGTTACTTCCCTTGCCCGTGCAACAACGTCACGGAAGCTAATGGCCGACACGTCTAGTCCTCGTCTAGTGATGGCTAACAAATAACACGGGCACTGAGGAATTCGAACAACACTGGGACAAATCTATAAGAACATAATAGGCAATTATTTGTGCTCATGTTGCTTGCACTTTCACTCTATGTTATTGGTTTATATGTGAGACTGCTATGATGGGGACTACAGCTACCTTTCTTTGTTTGGGAGATGAGTTAGTAAGTCGGGTGATTCCACTGCACGGGCGTTGAGCAATTATGGATTTTAATTCACTTGCAGTGATACCGGGGCCTTCCATAACCATGCACAATATTTATATACCTGTTTCTTGGCATAGTTTTAGTATTTATAAGGAATTGAAGTCAACGGCCACAACATACAATTTTGCGATATGCGGATGACTCAGTCGTAATAGCAAAGACGGAGAATGAACTACAAGAATTGATAGATAAAAGAAAGCAACAAGAAAGGTCTCAGTCTGAATTGGAAGAAAACAGAAGTAATGGTTATAGCGAAGAAACAATCATCACAAACATCCAACATAAAAATAAACAGGACACACCTGAAACAAGTGCAACGCGTCAAATACTTGGGCACAATAATAACATCAGATTGAAGATGCACCGCAGAAATAATAAGCAGAAAAGCTCAGGCCAAAATAGCATTTCAGAAAATGAAAAATATCTTATGCATCAAGTCTATGTCAATAGAAGTGAGATAGAGAGTTCATCGGTGCTATATAGAACCAATTGTGATCTATGGAAGCGAATCGTGCACAGTAAACAAACAAATGAAAAGACGATTAGAGGCCACAGAAATGGGATTTCTCAGAAGAATGTTGAAAGTTCCCTGGGCGGCTAAAATAAAGACCAACAAGGAAATTCTCAAAGAGACAAACACAAAAAGGGGGCTCCTAAGAAACATCAGAAAGATATAATCTACATTTTTTGGGCACATCGTGAGAAGAATAAAGTTAGAACACTTGGTTACATGGCAACATACAGGGAAAGAGAGATCGCAAGGCAAGAAAATCACTGGAGTCTGTAGAAATGTGGTTTTACAGAAACATGTTGAGAGTACCATGGACAGCTAAGAAGAGTAATGAAAACGTTCTGAAAGAGGCCAAAGCAAAAAGAGAGCTAATTTCCAATATTAGGAAGAAACAATCATCATTTTTTGGCCACGTAATGAAAAGAGAACAGCTGGAATATATTGTGACAACTGGGAAAATTGAGGGACGAAAAGATAGAGGGAAGCAAAGAGAAAAAAATACCAGACAGCTTACGGGAATGACAGAAATGATAAATAACTGTCGAGATCGAAAGTTGTGGAGAGGCATGATCACTTACGTCAGCAGGCCCGGTACTTGATGATGATGACTATGTAAAACGTGCAGACAGTCTTGCTAGTTTGGCTGATGGGGTATGCGAAAGAGCTATGGACCACGCTGAAATTTCGAATGTCCTCAAGGACTCTGGACGGAACACGGACTAACAAAATTACCGAGTCGGCAAGCACGAACAAACCTAACGTATATCATGTCAAGGTGGGAGCTGGCGCTCCGCAGCGCTACGCAGGAAGCCAAAGAGACGCTTGTAAACAAACACAATGCAGGTGTTGTTAGTCACCTTCCGTTGGGGGATATGCTTCACGGCTGTTTAGTTTTATCTAAAAGTGGCATTTTGGTTATAATCTTTGTAAACTTGTGCTTTTGTGTATTAAGATGTCCAGGGCCTAGTACATTGCACTCGTTTTTAAAACTGATATTTTATGGAGGCGTTTTTCAGTTTGTAGGAGCCTCGGTGGCTGAGTGGTTAGCGTACTCGCTTCCTGACCAAATGGGTCCGGGTTCAATCCCCAGAAGTGGCGGATTTTTATTGGGGGGACTGACACGACTTCGGGGTTCAACCAACGTCTAAAAATGAGTACCAGAGATTTTTCTGGGAAATAAATTCGGCTTGGCGTGACACCGACCACATCACCCAAAACTGTGCCGTGGTCATAGAAGAATATGTTCACTAACTCCTTATTCCACATACGCCCAGCAAAGCATGGAGGGAACCTTTACTTTACTTTCAGTTTGAAAACATCGCACCCAAAATCTAAAATGTTTAAACTAGATTCAGTATTTATGTACGAATTTATATTTTAGTTGTTAATGCTGGTATTAAAAAAAAGGCCAAAGACTAGCACATTTGAGAGTTTCTGTGGCGTGCAATATTCCATTCTTAACCACCTTTGTACTAATATGAAAACAAATAACACCAGAGCTAAAACTAAGAATAGCAAAATGTTACATCTTCTCAATATTCCTGATGGTGCAGAAACATGGACATTAGACCAGAAAACAGAACAGAAAATTGAAGCCTTTCGATATGTGGATTTATAGAAGAATAGGTAGAATTGGATGGAAAGAAAAGAAAACAAACGATGAAGTTTTAAAACAACTAAAAATGAAAAGAGAACTACTAAACACAATTAGAACAAGACAAATGAAATTTTTGGGGCATGTTAAAAGACACAACAGCCTAATAAAAGTAATATTGGAAGAGAATATGCAAGGTAAAAGAGGCAGACCAAGACTAACATGGACGAGTAACATCAAAAGATGGACAAGTCAACCTATGACTATATCTGCACCATCAAGACAAGAGAGTGGAAAAGCGATCCATGGTAACCAACCTTCGATGCGGAGACGGCACTCAATGATGAACCACCTTTAATTTTCAGATACAGCCTCTTCTAATCATGGTACATGACCTTCTAACCACCCTGAATGTACAACAGATGACGGTTGTATGTTTTATTTCTGGAAAGACACACAAAATAAAATTATCTAAAGTACCGGTGATAAGCAGCAGTTACCAAGTAGGAGATATGAGCACTTGTGGACTTGTTCGATATGTACTGAGAATGACTTGTCGACTAAACTAGATTTATTTTATCAGAGAGCAACGGAAGTCATGGGCGTTTATTTTGATATTGACTTCCGGTCAATATGGTAGATAGGCGGCAATGAACCGTTGAAGCACTGCCTGGAAGGGTTCCTTGTTGCAGTTTCCTCATAGTCAAAGTCCGGTTTGCTGCCAGAGCTACTGAGATTAGTGCTCTATGCACACCGTGAGCTGCGTGTTTCATCTTGCTTCCGATGAATGATGACATCGTATGACGGAGGACAGTTCAGCTGCGTTCAATTCTATCTATCTATCTATCTATCTATCTATCTATCTATCTATCTATCTATCTATCTATCTATCTATCTATCTATCTATCTATCTATCTATCTATCTATCTATCTATCTATCTATCTATCTATCTATCTATCTATCTATCTATCTATCTATCTATCTATCTATCTATCTATCTATCTATCTATCTATCTATCTATCTATCTATCTATCTATCTATCTATCTATCTATCTATCTATCTATCTATCTATCTATCTATCTATCTATCTATCTATCTATCTATCTATCTATCTATCTATTTGTCTGTCTATCTATCTATCTATTTGTCTGTCTATCTATCTATCTATTTGTCTGTCCGTCCGTCCGTCCGTCCGTCCACCTACCCACCCACCCATCCATCCATCCATCTATCCCTGCAATGTTACTTGTATAAATTTACTGTTATCTTTTTGTAGTTCTTGCAGTGGCCCCTAACACTAAAATGGTCATGTATATTGAAACAAACAACTGTGTTAACTAGCCAAACGACTGTCTAAAACCATTGCCTTCAGTGCTACAAAGAATATAGCTGAGACCCTATCATTAACATCAGTATCAAAGAGACAGACTGGCAGTAGGCAAAGTTAGATAATTGACTTATTTAAACAAATGACATTTTCACATGCCTACTTATGACTCCCGCACATTCTTCATGCAAATTTGTTGGCACTGCAACCCGCATTCCATTATTATCTCTGGTTCCACCATCCCTATACTGTGACTTTATTTCCACGTTTTCATGATTTAAATTATGATTTTACCACCCATGTACTGTGATTTTAACTCCATGTTTTCATGATTTAAATTACGATTTTACCACCCCTGTACTGTGATTTTAACTCCACCCACGTTTTCATGACTTTACCACCCTGTACTGTGATTTTTAACTCTATGTTTTCATGATTTAAGTTATGATTTTTTACTTTGCGGCTTCACGATTCATATTCTGATTTCACCATTCCGGTACTATTACCTTAACTCCATGTCTTCATAGTTTAAAACTCTCTGACTTCATCACTCCGGTACTCTGACTTTATTTCCGCGGCTTCAGTTGACTTTAATTCCATGTTTTCATGAGTTAAACTCTGACTCTACCATGCAATCTTTGCAGCTTCATTGATTCCGTGACACACAACTTGCCAATCACATAACGTGACACAACTCGCTAGTCCACACCACGTGATATACTACTCGCTAGTCACACCACGTGACACACATAGGTTCACATGTTTCATCTTGTGATGTTTTCTGTCCACATTGTCTTGGTCTGCCTCTGCCTTATCGACCTTGCACGTTCCTCTCCAAGATGACCTTCAATAGGGTATTGTCTCTCTTCACATATTTCAAAGTTTTCACTTGTCTTTTTAGAATTATGTTAAGTAGTTCTTTAAAACAAAAACAAAAAAAAATAAAGAGAAAAAAATATGGCGTTAAAAAAGTTCAATTATAGTTCACCAATCACAATCAAGGGCGTTCTTCTCGAGAATGCATGGGAAAAGACCAAGAGGAAGACCCAGAAGAAGATGGATAGAAGCAGTGATAGAGACATGTAACAACAAAGGAAAATCACTAATTCAGACAGTTCGAGCAGCTCAAGAACGACACATGATATAAACCACGACACCTTTTAGGTATCAGTGAAAAGAGAAAAGAAGAAGAAGAAGTTCTTTTTTTCTTCTTTTTTTTTCAGCTGATTTTGAACTGATTCAAAACTTCCTGGCGTGTCTTCCTTTCCTTCCACCCATTTCTCCTCATGTTTCTAAAAATCTCCATTCTAAAGGCTTCGGTTACATATACAGCGTATAAACATTACAGAGGTTGAATTTGGGTAAGGTAATCACTGTAGCTAGTTTGCTGCTAGTTGATAATGATGTACTGCTTCTACCTTTCGACTCCCTGTGGAGCATAGGTCTTCAACAAACACTTTCCAAGCCGTTCTGTTTCTTGCCATTCTTTTAAGATCATTCCATGTCTTCCCCATCATCTTCATCTCTGTTTCTATCTGTCTTCTCCAAGAATTCCTTGGTCTTCCTCTTTGTCTTTTCCCCTGGTGATTCCAAAAAAAGGCCTGTTGTGTAATACTCTCAGTTGGCTGTCGCAGTGTGTCCTATCCAGCGCCATCGTCTTCGCTGTATCTCTTTATCCACTGGTATATGACTAGTACATTTCCATAATTCTTTGTTAGTGATTTTGTCCTGCATTGTCCTGATAATGATCTTAATGTGACGTCATCGGCGTATGTCGGTAACTCTTACACCCATGGAGGTTAAATTGTGGGTTGGAATTACCTTTCTTTATGTTTTTTGTTTAGTCAGCTGACAAAGAAACATCTATCCCTCTAGGGTAACAACATGCGATAAATTAGGCTTGTCTTAATAGGAAAATACAGATGTACAATTTAGTCCCAAAATTTGAGTTAAGAAAGTCCCGTTATCTGGTCAGACTTCTTCCCAAGGAGAGGCAACCTCGACTACAAATACCTGTTGTAGAGCTTGACGGGCCATGTAAACAAGGGTAACAACCTGCGATAAAGTAGGCTTGTCTTAATAGAAAAATACACATGTACAATATATTCATAAAATTTGAGTTAGGAAAGTCCCGTTATCTGGTCAGGCTTCTTCCCAAGGAGAGGCAACCTCGACTACAAATACCTGTTGTAGAGCTTGACGGGCCATGTAAACTAAAGACCAGGGGAAAAAGCCCGAGAATATTCTTGTTAAAGATGGAAGCATATTTATAGTTATAGTTAGTCGAAGGCCACGGTATCACTGCAAACTAATGAAGATCCATAATTGCTCAACCACCGTGTTAGTGGAATCATCCGAATTAACATCTCATCGAATGCCCAAACAAAGAAAAGGAACTGCAGTCCCGATCATAACAAACACAGCGCACGTCAAATGACATAAGGCGTATCAGCACCGAAAGTGAACGCAGCTGAACTATCCTTCGTCATATGATGTCATCATTTATCGTAAGCAATTTGAATATAGAATCACCATCCGGATGAAAAGCACAGCTCACGGTGTGCACAGAGCGTTGAAACTCAGTATCTCCGGC
Source organism: Megaustenia siamemsis (assembly GCA_032433765.1). NCBI lineage: Eukaryota > Metazoa > Mollusca > Gastropoda > Stylommatophora > Ariophantidae > Megaustenia > Megaustenia siamemsis. The sequence goes on along the minus strand of JAVIAB010000145.1, from coordinate 18,159,347 downwards.
AGCAAGCCGGACTTGGAATATGAGGAAACTGCAACAAGGAACACTTTTCAGACAGTGCATCAATGGTTCCTGCCGCATATCCGCCGTATTAACCGGAAGGCCAGATGGAAGCATTTGACCACGTGGAGCACACCAACATTCAAGACAATTCTCTTATCATCTTGCAAAGAAAAATAAACAAGCAAAAAGTTTCATTTGAAAAAGAAAGTTCCACCAAGGAAACAGCAAGTACAATAGTTGTTTCTCATAAAGAATGTACTTACTTCTTCTTTCCTTCCTCATCTGCCTTTCAGCGTCGAGGTGATATATAATTTGCGGCCTTTTGCTCTTCTGTTCGCCTCTGCTGCTGTTATATTTCCTAGTGCTTCTAATATTCCATCGACCCATCTTTTTCGTGGTCAACCCTGGGGTCTGGTGTTCTCACAACGTTTGCTGAAGGCTCGTTGTGTTGTGTTTTGATCTTTCTGCTTTGTCACGTGGCCAAACCATTTTATCTGTTGTTTCCTTTTATATTCTATGGCGGAGGCGATTCCAAGCTGTTTTCTCAGTTCTTCATTTCTGATCTTATCTCTCAGACTGTTTCCTGTCATTCGTCTAACACATTTAATCCCAGTAGAGGTTATTTTTCTTATTGTTCTTGCATCTAGGGTCCAGGTCTGGCATTGGTAGCACAACGTTGGGATGAAGATTGTATTGTATAGTGCTCGTTTTGCCTCCAGAGTTAATTCCTTGTTGGACAGTAGTGGTGATAGCTGTCCAATGATTTGACAAACTTTGTTGCATCTTGAGTCTTATCTCTGCTGTTTGAGAATGTACTTACCGAAGAATTGACACCAATTCTGCAGTGATTATGTTTTAAAAAAAAAAGAAAGAAAGAGAAGAACTTAATAATGTTCCCTTTTAGCTTCAAGTTATAGAACCATTGACTGTGTCGTCGCGATCTAAATGATCATTGAAACTTGCGATGCCTTCACTTACCTCCCCTTTCCAATTATCCTGAAAGGCTGTCCGGGGATTTAAATAATGGACAGCAACTTTCTCCATTCCACCGCTGTCAATCCGGATGTGTCATTTATTAATGTGTAGTATATGTTCTAGGTAAGGGGTTTCAAAGCTGTAGGCTGTGGGAGACGGTGTCAAAGCTGTGTTGTGGGGGACGGTGTCAAAGCTGTGTTGTGGGGGACAGTGTCAAAGCTGTGGGTTGTGGGGGACGGTGTCAAAGCTTTAGGTTGTGGGGGACGGTGTCAAAGCTGTAGGTTGTGGGGGACGGTGTCAAAGCTGTGTTGTGGGGGACGGTGTCAAAGCTGTGGGTTGTGGGGCACAGTGTCAAAGCTGTGGGTTGTGGGGAACAGTGTCAAAGCTGTGGGTTGTGGGGACCAGTGTGAAAGTTGTGTTGAGTTGGGACGTTTCACATAAAGTTGAGTGTTGGGGCTCATCACATAGAGTTGAGTGTTGGGAGGTATCACACAGAGTTGAGTGCTAGGGCGTACCACATAAAGTTGAATGTTGGGACATATCACATAGAGTTGAGTGTTGGGACGCACCATATAGAGTTGAGTTTTGGCACGTACCACATAGTGTTCAGATGTACCACATACTGTTAAGTATTAAGATGTACTACATACAGTTGAGTGTTGGGGCATACAACATACAGATGGGTATTAAGATGTTCCACATACAGTTGAGTGTTGGGACGTACCACATACAGCTGAGTGTTGGGACATACCACATACAGTTGAGTATTAAGATGTACCACAAAGAGCTGAGTGTTGGGACATACAACTAACAGTTGAGTGGGGCCGCGATAACTTAGCGGTTAGTGAACTGGACAACTAAGGATAAGAGGGGTCCTGATCAACCGTTTCTAGGTTCACCCAGCCATAAAAGGGCACCGAATTTTTTTATGGGAATGTAAAGCGGCTCGGGCGTAATACTGACTACATTTCCCCAAAGCATGTGCCGAAAGTATATGAAAAATATAGACGCTACACTATACTCCCTACACGTCACGTGGCGTGACGGAACTATTTACTTTTTAATACTTTTTTATACATACAGTTCTATTTTTAGAGCAAAAGCAATGACACTCCACATAGCCATACAAACTGTCAACACACGAGGTTCTGAGTCCAAAAATTGTCATTCTCACCGATGCAAATTCAGTCTTGCAAATTAGCGCCATCAGTTACCATTGGTTTGTCCCTGCCGGGCCAGGTGTGTCGCACTGACTACCCATAGCCCACAACTTGAAAATCAACATCAATAAAACAGGAAGACATGAATATCGGAAAAGAGAAAAAGGACATCAACATAACATTTGCCGGTTAAAACAAGTAGAGGAATTTAAGTAGCTAGGAAGTCTAGTGACAAATGACAGTTCACAAGCAGCAGAGACAGACACAAGATGCAACAATTCTTGTCAACTTATCGGACAGCTATCGCCACTATTGTCCAACAAGGAAATAACTCTAGCGGCAAAACGGGCGCTCTACAATACAATCTTCATCCCAACGTTGTGCTACCAATGTAGTAGTACTTTAGATTCATGAAAACTAGGAAAGATAATCATTACAAAGGTGAAATATGTTAAATGAATGACAGAAAACAGCCAGAGAGATAAGATCAGAAATGAAGAACTAAGAAAAAAGCTAGGAATAATTCCCGCCATAGAATATATCAAGAAACAACAGATAAAGTGGTTCGACCACGTATATAGACAGAAATTCCATAACACAACACAACGAGCCTTTAATAAACGTTGCGAGAACACCAGACCACGAAAAAGATGGATTGTTGGAGTCTTAGAAACACTAGGAAATATAACGGCAGAATAGGCCAACAGAAGAGCAAAAGACTTCAAATTATATCTCCACTCAACGTTGAAAAGCAAATGAGGAAGAAAAGAAGAAGTTAATATATTATCATTTCTAACGTATCTTTGGGCCCCAGTGAAGCTCATAGCGGTGTATCGTATGGCTTGGTATCAATATAGGGCAAACATGCTTGTACGTACAGCAGGTGTTGCAGGTGAACCGTGGGTTATGTAAGTAATTTATCCATAGTTTATATGCAACAATGTATATGCAATTATGAGGGCTTACATCTCCATAGATTTACAAAACACATACGAATGTTAATTCGGTTTTTGATAGTTTAGCTCTTGATGTTGTCAGTCCGTCACTTGATGTTGTCAGTCCGTCACTTGATGTTGTTAGTCCGTCACTTGATGTTTTCAGTCCGTCACTTGATGTTGTTAGTCCGTCACCTGATGTTGTCAGTCCGTCACCTGATGTTGTCAGTCCGTATCTCGATGTTGTCAGTCCGTATCTCGATGTTGTCAGTCCTTCACTTGATGTTGTCAGTCCATCACTTGATAATATCAGTCCATCACTTGATGTTGTCAGTCTGTTACTTGATGTTGTCAGTCCATCACTTGATGTTGCCAGTCCGTCGCCTGATGTTGTAAGTCCGTCACTTGATGTTGTCAGTCCATAACTTGATGTTGTCAGTCCGTCACTTGATGTTGTCAGTCCGTCACTTGATGTTGTTAGTCTGTCTCTTGATGTTGTCAGTCCATTACTTGATGTTATAGGTCCATCTCGTGATGTTGTCAGTCCGTTTCTTAATGTCAGTCCATCTCTTGATGAAGTCAGTCCATCACTTGATGATTTCAGTCCATCCCTTGATGGTGTCAGTCCATCTCTTGACGATGTCAGTCCATCACTTGATGATTTAAGTCCATCTCTTGATGTTGTCAGTCCATCTCTTGATGTTGTCAATCCATCACTTGATGTTGTCAGTCAACTTCTCAATGTTGTCAGTTCCATCTCTTGATGTTGTCAGTCCATCTCTTGATGTTGTCAGTTCCATCTCTTGATGTCAGCCCATCACTTGATGTTGTCTTTCCATTTCTCGATCTTGTCAGTTCCATCTCTTGATGTTGTCAGTCCGTTTCTTGATGTCAGTCCTTCTCTTGATGATGTCAGTTCCATCACTTGATGTTGTCGGTCCACTTCTCGATGTTGTCAGTTCCATCTCTTGATGTTGTCAGTCCATCTCTTGATGTTGTCAGTCCATCTCTTGATGTTGTCAGTCCATCTCTTGATGTTGTCAATCCATCTCTGGATATTGTCAGTTCTATCTCTTGATGATGTCAGTCCATCACTTGATGTTGTCGGTCCACTTCTCCATGTTGTCAGTCTATCTCTTGATGTTGTCAGTCCATCTCTTGATGTTGTCAGTCCGTCTCTTGATGTTGTCAGTCCATCTCTTAATGTTGTCAGTCCATCTCTTAATGTTGTCAGTCCGTCACTTGATGTTGTCAGTCCATCTCTTGATGTTGTCAGTTCACTTCTTAATGTTGTCAGTCCATCTCTTGATGTTGTCAGTCCATCTCTTGATGTTGTCAGTCCATCTCTTGATGTTGTCAGTTCACTTCTTAATGTTATCAGTCCATCTCTTGATGTTGTCAGTCCATCTCTTGATGTTGTCAGTCCATCGCTTGATGTTGTCAGTCCATCTCTTGATGTTGTCAGTCCATCTCTTGATGTTGTCAGTCCATCTCTTAATGTTGTCAGTCCGTCACTTGATGTTGTCAGTCCATCTCTTGATGCTGTCACTCCATCTCTTGATGTTGTCAGTCCACTTTAGTGTATTCTTTTCTGTGTGTGCCTCTTTATCGTTTACCATTTATTTTCCATTTCAGAATGATTGTCACTAATTTGTTTGTTTCTTTTACTTCGTGTGTCCACACATTTCATTTAACTTGTTCCTGTTGTATTAAATTGTTCGTTTATTTCATTCTGAGCTATTTCAGAACTTCTTTATTTTGTTTATCTCCTGTCTGCCTATTTCGTCCCATTCGGCTGTCAATTCTCATTTCAAAGGCTACAATTTCTTCTTTTTTTAATGTCCATGTTTCTGCGTCATACAAGAATATTGAATGTATGAGCTCGAAAGTGTGTTAATTCATAACATTATGATACATCCACTTTGTTATCGTTCATTTAAGAATTGGTGATATTTGCTTTAATGTGAGTATGTATTTCATGTTGCTAAGAGGCTTTTTTTTACCATCCCTGTTCTTTGCTTTTTTATTTCTCCCTCTGGCATAGACTAAAGACAGTTGTATTTGCTTCTTCTTCATTCCTTCCTCGTTTGCCGTTCAGCGTGGAGGGAGATATCATTTGCGTTCCTTTGCTCTTCTGTTGGCCTGTCCCGCTGTTATATTTCATCGCATTTCTAATGTTCCATCAATCCAACTTTTGCTCTTCTATTGATCTCTCTCACTGTTATATTTTCTAGCGTTTCTAATATTCCATCAATCCAACTTTTGCTCTTCTGTTGGTCTCTCTCACTGTTATATTTTCTAGTGTTTCTAATATTCCATCAATCCAACTTTTGCTCTTCTGTTGGTCTCTCTCACTGTTATATTTTCTAGTGTTTCTAATATTCCATCAATCCAACTTTTGCTCTTCTGTTGGTCTCTCTCACTGTTATATTTTCTAGTGTTTGTAATATTCCATCAATCCAACTTTTGCTCTTCTGTTGGTCTCTCTCAATGTTATATTTTCTAGTGTTTCTAATATTCCATCAATCCAACTTTTGCTCTTCTGTTGGTCACTCTCTCTCACTGTATATTTTCTAGTGTTTCTAATATTCCATCAATCCAACTTTTGCTCTTCTGTTGGTCTCTCTCTCTCACTGTTATATTTTCTAGTGTTTCTAATATTCCATCAATCCAACTTTTGCTCTTCTGTTGGTCTCTCTCTCTCACTGTTATATTTTCTAGTGTTTCTAATATTCCATCAATCCAACTTTTGCTCTTCTGTTGGTCACTCTCTCTCACTGTTATATTTTCTAGTGTTTCTAATATTCCATCAATCCAACTTTTGCTCTTCTGTTGGTCACTCTCTCTCACTGTTATATTTTCTAGTGTTTCTAATATTCCATCAATCCAACTTTTGCTCTTCTGTTGGTCTCTCTCTCTCACTGTTATATTTCTAGTGTTTCTAATATTCCATCAATCCAAATTTTGCTCTTCTGTTGGTCTCTCTCTCTCACTGTTATATTTTCTAGTGTTTCTAATATTCCATCAATCCAACTTTTGCTCTTCTGTTGGTCTCTCTCTCTCAATGTTATATTTTCTAGTGTTTCTAATATTCCATCAATCCAACTTTTGCTCTTCTGTTGGTCACTCTCTCTCACTGTTATATTTTCTAGTGTTTCTAATATTCCATCAATCCAACTTTTGCTCTTCTGTTGGTCTCTCTCTCTAACTGTTATATTTTCTAGTGTTTCTAATATTCCATCAATCCAACTTTTGCTCTTCTGTTGGTCTCTCTCTCTCACTGTTATATTTTCTAGTGTTTCTAATATTCCATCAATCCAACTTTTGCTCTTCTGTTGGTCTCTCTCTCTCACTGTTATATTTTCTAGTGTTTCTAATATTCCATCAATCCAACTTTTTCGTGGTCGACCTTTGGGTCTGGGTGTTTTTTTTGCTTGTTTCGTAATTAAAAAAAAAAAAGTTGGTATTGCCTTATACATTGTTGGTCTTTGACAAAGTATGTACGAAAATTCTATGTATCTGAACAATAACTGGCGTGGTTGCAACAGGATAGTGAAAGTATATGTTTGAGATCTACTCCATGAGACACGAGTTGGCCACATCCAGCTCTAAATGCTGTGGTCTAGGCGTCTTTGGGTTGCATGTCATTTTTAGAACGTTGCATTCACAACATCTTGTCTGAAAGAAATTATGTCTCTTTCCAGATCTCCCACAGAACGGTGCAATCACCATATCCCGTATGTAGGAATCTCTATCTTTAGCCAGATCTCCCATTGAACGTTCCATTCACAACAGCCCGTCTGAAAGAATCTCTGTCTCTAGACAGATCTCCCACAGAACGTTGCAATCACCACATCCCGTATGTAGGAATCTCTATCTCTAGCCAGATCTCCCACAGAACGTTGCATTCACCACAGTCCGTCTGAAAGAATCTATGTCTCTAGACAGATCTCCCAATGAACGTTGCATTCACAACAGCCCGTCTGAAAGAATCTCTGTCTCTAACCAGATCTCCCATTGAACGTCGCATTCACAACAGCCCGTCTGAAAGAATCTCTGTCTCTAGCCAGATCTCCCATTTAACGTTGCATTCACAATAGCCCATCTGAAAGAATCTGTCTCTAGCCAGATCTCCCATTGAACGTTGCATTCACAAATGCCCATCTGAAAGAATCTTTGTCTCTAGCCAGATCTCCCATTGAACGTTGCATTCACAAATGCCCATCTGAAAGAATCTTTGTCTCTAGCCAGATCTCCCACTCCTTATGTTATCATACCCAATGGCTCCTTGATATATTGAAACCACTTTCTTCTTAGTCTGCCCCTGCTGTGTCGTCCAGGAACAACCTTCCTTTATTGTCCCTTCTACTCCACTATTTAATGTTTTTTTTTTCTTTATGTTGTTGCTGTGAATGCAACATTTTACTTTCTTATGTAAACTACTATTTATAATCAAATTCCTTTCAATGTTTTAATATACTTTTATTGGTCTGTAGCTTAGTGTCACGTAATTTATACTTTACCCGTTACGGCTTAAATCTGTCTTGGAGCATTATTTTAATTTATTTGGTTTTAATCCTGGAAGCCACAAACAGGGGAATCTGTCGTAACGGAATGAGTCACCGTCTTAACTGTCGTGTAGTAAATGTTAGCAGGTTATGATGGGAAGTAGGTTATAGTGGGTTGTGATGGGAAGTAGGTTATAGTGGGTTGTGATGGGAAGTAGGTTATAGTGGGTTGTGATGGGAAGTAGGTTATAGTGCGTTGTGATGTGAAGTAGGATATAATGGGTTGTGATGTGAAGTAGGTTATAATGGGTTGTGATGGGAGTAGGTTATAATGGGTTGTGATGGGAAGTAGGTTATAGTGGGTTGTGATGGGAAGTAGGTTATAGTGGGTTGTGATGGGAAGTAGGTTGTGATGGGATGTAGGTTATAATGGGTTGTGATGGGAAGTAGGTTGTGATGGGAAGTAGGTTATAAGGGTTGTGATGTGAAGTAGGTTATAGTGGCTTGTGATAGGAAGTAGGTTATAGTGGGTTGTGATGGGAAGTAGGTTATAGTGGGTTGTGATGGGAAGTAGGTTATAATGGGCTGTGATGGGAAGTAGGTTATAGTGGGTTGTGATGGGAAGTAGGTTATAATGGGTTGTGATGGGAAGTAGGTTATAATGGGTTGTGATGTGAAGTAGGTTATAATGGGTTGTGATGGGAAGTAGGGTATAATGGGTTGTGATGTGAAGTAGGTTATAATGGGTTGTGATGGGAAGTAGGTTATAGTGGGTTGTGATGTGAAGTAGGTTATAATGGGTTGTGATGGGAAGTAGGGTATAATGGGTTGTGATGGGAAGTAGGTTATAATGGGTTGTGATGGGAAGTAGGTTATAGTGGGTTGTGATGGGAAGTAAGTTATAGTGGGTTGTGATGTGAAGTAGGTTATAATGGGTTGTGATGGGAAGTAGGTTATAATGGGTTGTGATGGGAAGTAGGTTATAGTGGGTTGTGATGTGAAGTAGGTTATAATGGGTTGTGATGGGAAGTAGGTTATAATGGGTTGTGATGGGAAGTAGGTTATAGTGGATTGTGATGGAAAGTACGTAGGGAGGTTAAAAAGTAATGCACACCAATTTTTTTCTCGGAAACTATTCGGACAAAATGTGTGAAATGTTCACAGATTGTAGCTGAACATTCCCTTTACACTACCTATTTTTCAACATAATCCTCGTCCAAGCGTATTGCCTTACGCCAACGCGAAACTAGGTCATAAATGCCTCGTTTGTACCAAGTTTTGTCCTGCTCGCGTAGCCATATTTTAAACTGCACGGATCAAATCCTCATCATTGTCAAAGGTGTTCCCACCAGGAATTTTTTGAGTGGTCCAAACAGATGGAAATCTGAGGAAGCCAGATTCAGGGCTGTAGGGAGGATGGGTGCAGTACAGTCCAACCAAAATTGTTGATTCTTCCCGTGTTACCAGACTTGTGTGAGGGCTGCATTGTCTGTTGAAGCAAGAAAATCTGCAGATGGCTTATTAGGCCGAACTCTGTGGAACCGACTTTTGAGTTTTGTCAGTGTATTGATGTAAGCTGTCGAGTTGATTGTCTCACCTCTTGTTACGGCTGATGGAGATGTTTTGAATTTTTTTCTTTTTGGTGACTGCGGATGATGCCATTCCATTGACTGCATTTTTGTTTCAGGCTCATAATAATGTGCCCACGTTTCGTCACCGGTAACAATTTTTGACAAAAACATTTCTCCTTCAACACCGAAACGCTCCAACAATTCAGAACAGAATGTTTTCCTTTGAACTCTGTGATCATTTGTTAGGCACCGAGGAACCCATCGAGCGCAAATCTTTGAATATCCGAGAGTTTTAAAAATTGCGATTGCACTTCCCTTGCTGACTGTAAGCTGCAATGCCAATTGCTGAATAGTGATACGCCTATCCTTACGAATAATGGCATCAGCCCGGTTTAACATGTCTGTGCTGGTAGCCGAGGCAACACGTCCAGAACGCGGTAAATCATGCAGCTCCACTCGTACACTTTCTGCAGCTTTAATTCTCTGAACCCAGCGACTAACTGTGCTCCTATCGACTGCAGACAATTAGTACACTGCACACAGTCGTTTATGAATGTTTGCCACAGTTTCTTTTTCCGCAACCAGAAATTCTATGACAATTCGCTGTTTGTAACGGACATTGTTGACAAGCTCCATTTTAACGGTTCATAGATTGCGTAATATCTATCCGAATGCTGTGCAATTTGGTGCACATAATTGGAACATGTCATATTCCAAGTGTGCAAAATTTCATATTCCTATCTTTATTATTAGCCGTGAAAAACATTGGTGTGCATTACTTTTTGACCTCCCTTCAGTAGGTTATAGTGGGTTGTGATGGGAAGTAGGTTATAGTGGATTGTGATGGGAAGTAGGTTATAGTGGGTTGTGATGGGAAGTAGGTTATAGTTGGTTGTGATGGGAAGTAGGTTATAGTGGTTTGTGATGTGAAGTAGGTTATAGTGGGTTGTGATGTGAAGTAGGTTATAGTGGGTTGTGATGGGAAGTAGGTTATAGTGGGTTGTAATGTGAAGTAGATTAGGGTTGTGATGGGAAGTAGGTTATAGTGGGTTGTGATGTGAAGTAGATTAAAGTGGGTAGTTGTGTGAATTAGATTAAAGTGGGTTCTGATGTGAAATAGATTAAAGTGGGTTGTGTGAATTATATTAACGTGGGTTGCGATGTGAAGTAGATTGGGGTGAGTTGTGTGTTAAATAGATTAAGGTGGGTTGTTGTATGAAGTGGAATTACTTGAGTTTTAGGGTGAAGTAGATTAAAGTGGACTTTTGTATGAAGTAGATTAAAGTGAGTTGTTGTATGAAGTAGATTAAAGTGGGTTGTTGTATGTAGTAATTTACGTCAGTTGTGATGTGAAGTAGATTGAAATGGGTTGCTGTATGAAGTAGATTAAATCAGGTTGTGAAGTGAAGTAGATTAAAGTGAGTTGTGATTTTAAGCAGATTAAAGTGTGTTGTGATATGAAGTTGATTAAAGTGAGTTGTTGTATGAAGTAGCTTGTGTATTATATTCTTTATTTCTACTCTGAAAGTCTCTATTTCACAAGCATATAGACACCTTTTCATAACACCACTGCACATTAGCCTGACTTTAGATCTTAATGTGATTATCTTATCTTTCTAAGCAGGTAATCGGCTTGCAAGGGCTGCTGACTACCAAAATAGTCAATATTTCAGGTTTCGAGCTGTCAGTTATCTCTGTTATCAAATGTAGCTTATCATTAACATCAACCAACTAAAGTTATCATTAGCCAATTAAATTATCACCTGCATTAATCAACTGAAATATCAAAATCATTAATCAACTAAATTACCACTAGCATTAATCAATTAAATTATCACAAGCATTAGTCAACTAATGGGTGTCCGGTTAGCGCAATCGATAGGCGGTTGGCTTACCACGGCAACAGCCGGGGTTCGTACCCTAGGACACCTGGGTTTTACTAATTCCCTAAAAATTAGTGGGAGCCGCGATAGCTCAGTGGTTAGTGAACTGGACTACTACGGACAAGGGGTAGGGTTCGATCCCAACCGACGGCTCCGGGTTCACCCAGCCTTAAATGGGTACCGGATTTTTTCTGGGAAAGTAAAGCAGCACGGGCGTAATACCGACCACATTACCCCAAAAATCATGTGCTGAAGGTCTGTAAAATATAGGGTCACTAACACCATATTTCCCTATACGCCACTTGGCGTGACGGGGGGTAAAAAGGGAAAAAAATTAGTCAACTAAATTACCACTAGCATTAATCAATTAAATTATCACAAGCATTAGTCAACTAAATACCACTAGCATTAATCAATTAAATTATCACTAGCATTAATCAACGAAATTATAACTGGCATTAATAAACTAAATTATCTGAACTAAATTATCACTGGCATTAATTATGTTATTTCATTCACATTTCATGCGATATTAAATACTGGACCCACTCCCACAGAAAACCAATTTTATTAGTAAGTAGAATGTAGTAGAGTATTAAAACAGGTAAATGAATTTAAATATTTGGGAACTTTGTTGACGGAAGATGTACAAAAGAGGTGAGATGCAGAAGGGGTCAGGCAAATGCAGCTTTCCAAAAAATGAGGAAGATACTATGCAATCCATTTTTGACAATAGTAACAAGAAAAAGAGTTCTTAAATGTTATGTAGAGCCAGTCTCAACATATGGATGTGAATCACGGACAATAGGACAACAGACAAGGAAATCACTGGAGTCTGTAGATATGTGGTTTTACAGAAGAATGTTGAGAATACCATGGACAGCTAAGAAGAGTAATGAAAATGTTCTGAAAGAGGCCAAAGCAAAAAGAGAGCTAATTTCCAATATTAGGAAGAAACAATCATCATTTTTTGGCCATGTAATGAGAAGAGAACAACTAGAATATATTGTAACAACTGGAAAAATTGAGGGACGAAGAGATAGAGTGAGGTAATGAGACAAGATACCAGACAGCTTGAGAGAATGGCTTGGCAGAAGGTCAACAACAGAAATGATAAATAACTGTCGAGATCGAAAGTTGTGGAGAGACATGAACACCTACACCAGCATGGCCGGTACTTGATGATGATGAGAATGTAGTAGATCCAGGTCTTCATCGCCTATTTCTGCGCAGTGTCAAGGTTTGGAACTAAATTGCTATTTTTTTTTAGATTGAAATAAAGGACTCTAATAATGGTGTCTACGTGCCATTATCACGACTCAAGGTAATAGTTACATCATATATCATGTTAACATATAAGGTTCCTTAACAGATTAGCCGCATTATGTCACTTATCCGTGATTAGCGCTTTTACAAATCATGTTTCTGGGGCCTGTGTGTCTGCTCTCATGTTTCTTTTCTTTTCTGTAAAACATTGAGACGGACAAAATGGTTGGTTTTGGTATTTGGAAGTAAATAACGGACAGATTTACAACAAACAAGACCTTCTTTCATTCCTTCCTTCATTCCTTACTTCCTTCCTTACTTACTTACTTACATATTTATTGAGTTATTTGCGGGTCATCATCATCCCCTCCTCAGCAAGTCCCACAGTGTCCAGCGACTGGCGACTCCAGTTCTGTGTTGGTTGATAAGTCTTCTTGCACGCCCATTAAGTGTCTCGTTTCTAGCTGTGCCCATCTTAACTCCCATCTCTTTCATCCGATGGAGTGACGTGGACTCATGGTTGTCGAATTCATGTGCTATTTTCACATTCATCTTACTTACTTACTCACTTACTTACTTGTTTACGTACTTGCGTACTTACTTGTTTACGTACTTAATTACTTACTTACTTTTTACTTATTTACTTACTTGTTTACTTACTTACGCACTTGTTTACTTACTTACTTAATTACTTACTTACTTTTTTACTTATTTACTTACTTACGAGTAGTGAGAAAAACAGGTATACATTAGCCGAAAGTGCAAGCACATTTTATATAGTCTATATAAAAAGTGTCTGAACATTTTGTCTGAATAGTGCTGCACATTTTTTTTTGCTCGGCGTTCGGCTGAAATGGTGCTGCGCATTTTTTTTGTTCGGTGTTCGACTGGTTCCGGCCTGTGACCCGTCGACCCGTGACCCGGTGATCCGCGCTGGCTCAGCTGTTGTCAGGGCGTCTCGTGATGTAAACACTCGTGATTATCGGTTGTATTGTTATGGATTTTAAATGCTGACGGGTAGCGGTGAGCTTGTTGGGGGAAGTAGGAAAAATTAAAACGCGCGTTCAAAAAGGGAAACGTGCTGACGTTATCTCTCCTAACTTTATTCTTTATAGGTTTTTAATGTTAGTCCATAGCTTCACTGTAACACGTGTTTGAATAACTAATTAGACAAAATACCCCCTTTAACCTGTATCACAGAGTCATTATACCCCAGCATACCCTCATCAGCATCATCAAGTACCGGTTGGTGTATAGTGATCATCCACAACTTTCGATCTCTAACGAAATAATAAAAGTGAGAGTTTTAAAGTGTTACTTTTAAATAAAACATGCAGCCCGCCCGTATAAGACTGGGGCTATGAACTGGCCGGAACTTACATCGTAGGCCTCTATCAGCTGAACACATGACAAGTAACGCGTATATGATTGGGTTCATTGATCACCGGGGTGACGGCGACGTGCTGTAAGTGAATGTTTACTTTTCAAATCTATTAGCGTGTCGCGGTTCTAAAACTTGGGGAAAGCGGTATTGCAGGGTGAATATGCTGTGTGTCATGTGTTTATATTTTGAGGAAAGGAGTACCTGATTCAGTGGTTATCTCGGATAGAAAAGACTAATCGTCATCGATGACTTGAAGTCGGAGACGGACGAGAGGTTATCAAAATTATTCACCAAAGGTAGTCATCACAGAGATATTAGTGTTATGTACATTGATCAAAATCTATTCGGAAAAAATAAAGAACATCGAACCATAAGCCTCAAACACACTATTTAGTCCTTTTCTAGAACCCGAGAGTTGGAAGTCAAATTATCATTCTGTCTAAACAAATGTACCCAGGACAGGTGGGGTACCTCCAAGATAGTTTTAAGGATGCGACAACGTCTCCTCACTGTTACATGTTGGTTGACCTTCGTCAGGACACACCGGGTCATCTTAGGTTGAGGACAAAGATATTTCCAGGGAGAGACAAATCGTCAACGTGCCAAAGTAAAAAAAAAACCTGTGCAATTAATCGTGAAATGTTGAAATGTATGCGCGCCGCCACGCCGAGAGGTTTAAGAGCCATATTGAAAACAGCCTCTCCCAAACTAATTAACTTTTTGTGCAAATGTATTCATAACATATTAAAAGGTAATGTTAGTCTCACCTGCGCCGCGCTCGTGGTCAGGAAAGCTAAGCTGAACCCCGCGATTTTTCTGGTCCACGAAAAGGCTCTTTTAAGGGGAATGCTCGGTACGGCAATCCTCGGCATGTTCCATTGCTAGCGGGATGATCACCCACAGTCAAGACAATTTATTTTTGTCTCAAACACCAGCCCGTATAGTGATAGGACTGATTACCGCCAGTGCCTTTAATTGTGTCATACCGCTAACATGTTCTATTTTCAACACTTTGGTTTGCCTTATATGAACCTGACCGTCGACAGGAGTATATTTCCGGAAAGCCTATAACTGGGCTATGAACAAAATCAATACGCGAGAGCCTTCTTTGGTACAAATCTGGCCGTGGGTCTGATTGGTAAAAACGCTGTGAAGCACATTGATTATCGAGAGTTCAAGGACGTTTTTGTCTATTTGGTTTTGACCTTTACTCCAACCTTCTAGACGGGTCCCACTTTGAGCTAGCCACAAGTGGGCCCTTGTCGATAGAGCTCAAGTTCGCCGCTCCCACAACTACTCCCCTACAAGTTATCGTCTACGTCGAGTTGGATTCAGTACTCGAGTTATCCAAGACACGGCAGGTTCTAACAGACTTCGCCGTTTGAGAGAAAGAAAATGAGCACGGAGATTTACAACCTTTTGATGTCGGATATTGTCGTTCGACGTTGTTCCCTTGTTAGTGTCCTTCCACGAAAGCACTTACCCTCCCAGCATCAACTCACCCATGACTGCAGCCTTAGTCATAAACACCGACCTTGCCCACAAACCTGGTGAGCATTGGGTGGCCCTCTCTTACAACGGTCTCGGAGAATGTGAGTATTTCGATTCCTACGGTTTACCTCCCAGACACATAGATATTTTAAACTTTATCGAGTGGAATTCACACGTTCCATTCGTCTACAACCCACGGGTGTTGCAAGATTTGTTTAGCAACACGTGTGGTCTATATTGTGTTTATTATATAATTTTTAAGTGCCGTGGCGCGAAGCTTAACAGAATTCTCATGCCATTTTCGTAGAGACAACACATTAACGACCGTACCATTTATCGGTTTCTCACCCCATGGATATTTCGGCTTCGGGGAGCCCATGGATGCCCAAATTCATCAACCGGACAGTAGCATATATATATTTATAGATATTTAACACAAACAGACAGTACCACCAAAACAGGAGGGAGGAAGCCCAGACGGTTAAAATTAATAAATTCATTAACCGGACAGTAAAATATTTTCAAATATCTGTTCTCTTCTGTATTAATAAAAAGCTGTGAAATTAAATATTGAAAGTATTTGTTTCATTTGACTTGTTTTAACTTGAATGTGAAGAGAGAGAGAGAGAGAGAGAGAGTACATGTGGGTGGTCATGTTGATGATGATGAGACGAACAATCAAAAGGGAAAACACCCCTTTTCTCCATTTTTAGAATCATCACAACGAACACGTTATTTAAATTCCCACACCTGGTCTTATGGTCACCCTATATCAGCACACAGATACCTTAAGGGATAATACTCAACCACACTTACACCCGAGATAACCACTGAATCAGGTACTCCTTTCCTCAAAATATAAACACATGACACACAACATATTCACCTCTGCAATACCGCTCTCCCCAAGTTTTAGAACCGCGACACACTAATAGATTTGAAAAGTAAACATTCGCCTTACAGCACGTCTGTCGTCACCCCGGTGGTCACCCAATCATATACGCGTTACCTGTCATGTGTTCAGCTGATAGAGGCCTACGATGTAAGTTCCGGCCAGTTCATAGCCCCAGTCTTATACGGGCGGGCTGCATGTTGTATTTAAGAGTAACACTTTAAAACTCTCACTTTCATTATTTCGTTAGAGATCGAAAGTTGTGGATGATCACTCTACACCAACCGGTACTTGATGATGCTGATGAGGGTATGCTGGGGTATAATGTGTCTGTGATACAGGTTAAAGGAGGTATTTTATCTAATTATTTTTTCAAACACGTGTTACAGTGAAGCTATGGTCTAACGTTAAAAACCTATAAAGAATAAAGTTAGGAGAGATAACGTCAGCATGTTTCCCTTTTTTTGAACACGCGTTTTAATTTTTCCTAGTTCCCCCCTAACAAGCTCACAGCTACACGTCAGCATTTAAGACCCATAACAAAAGCAACCGATAATCACGAGTGTTTACATCACGAGACGCCCTAACCACGATCCTGCCCACAGCCGAGCCATCGCGGATCACCGGGTCACAGGTCGACGGGTCACAGGTCACCGGCCGGAACCAGTCGAGCGCCGAACAAAAAAAATGCACAGCACCATTCCAGCCGAACACCGAACTAAAAAATGTGCAGCACCATTCAGACAAAATGTTCAGACGCTTCTTATATAGACTCTATATAAAATGTGCCTGCACATTTGGCAAATGTATACCGTTTTCTTTAATACTCTTATGTACTTACTTATTTATATACTTACATACTTACTTAATAACTTACTTATTTACTTAATTAATTCATTACTTACATGCTTACTTATATACTTACTTACTTCTTGCTTGCTTACTTTCATCGTCGAGAAGATATAGATACACTTTGCTGCCATTTCTCTTCTGCTGTTATTTTTTCTACTGCTTCGTCTATCAATGCCACCATGGTCGTGGTCGGTCCCTTTGTCTAGTGTTCTGGTATCGTTTGTTAAAAGCTCGTTTATTTTGTGTGTATGTGTCTTTTTATAATCTCTCTGTCTTATTACTTACCCAGTCTATTTTATTAGTTGTTTCCTAGTACTACAAATATTATATTTATATTTTTTCGTGTTCATATTCATCAAATTCATATATTTACCGTTAGTTGAAGGTTCGCTGAGTAATATTTTTGTGTTCTCCGTCGTATCACGTGACCGAACCGCTTCTGCCAAACCCAACACACACGCACACACACACACACCCCCGTGTTTCTAATATTGAGTCAATTCATCCTTTTCGTAAGCGGCCCTTGGATTTGGTGTTCTCGTAGCGTTTGCTGTTCTCGTAGCGTTTGCTGATGGCTCGTTGTGTTGTGTTTTGATCGCTCTGTCTTATAACACGGCAAAACCATTGTATCTATTGTTTCTTAGTGTTTCTAATATCCCAAGAATCCATCTTTTTTCGAAGTCGGCCATTGGTCTGGTATTGTCGTAACGTTTGATGAAGGCTCGTTGTGTCGTGTGTGTTTTTTTTTTTACATTTTAAATTGTATTAATCACCTAGCCAGACGGTTTAATCTGTTGTTTATTTATGTATTCATCATCATCAACATTTGCATTACTGGTTGATGTCAGCGATCATGTCCTTCCATTATGTTCTATCCACAGTGGATTATATCAATAATATTGTTGACTGTTTTCTATGGCAGGGCACGAAGCTAATAATTTCTCTCTTTGTCGTCCATGATGTCTCTTTCCTTGTATTTTGCCAGTTGTAACCAAGTATTCTAACTTTCCTCTTCTCATGTGCCCGAAAAATGTTGATTGTTTCTTTTTTTCGGATGTTTTTAGGAGCTCCCTTTTTGTGTTGGCATCTTTGAGAATTTCCTAGTTGGTCTTTTTAGCTGTCCAGAGAACTTTCAACATTGTTCTGAGAAATCCCATCTCTGTGGCCTCTAATCGTCTTTTCACCTGTGTGTTTACTGTTCATGATTCGCTTCGATTCACAATTGGCTATATATAGCACCGATGAACTCTCTTTCTTACTTCTATTCACATAGATTTGTTGCATAAGACGTTTTTCATCTTCTGAAATGCTATTGTGGCCTGAGATATTCTACTATCAAGACTGTGTCATCCGCTTATCGCAAATTGTTTATGTTGTGACCATTGACTTCAATTCCTGCTATATCTACTATTGATCTCATAATATATTTGCTGTAAAGTGAAAACAATTCGGGCGTCAGAACACAGCATTGCCTAATTCATTGTTTTGTGTATTGGAGTTGTCCCGATTGGGTGCTTTTTTTACGTCTGCTGTTTGTTTCAGTACATGTTTTTGTGTGTTTTTTTTAAATGATTCGCAGATCCTTGTCACAGCTGATGGCTTGCGCCAGGGATCGGTGAACCAAAACCATCCAGACCCTGCTCCACCTCACCGCGGTGCTTCCAGTAACAGACTAACCTGTCTAGTCTGGCCAAGCGTGCAGGGATCGAAGAGGGAGATAACCCGGTACTCAAAAATGTCGTGCTGAAGTCGGATGTGTTGGGCCGAAAGGCGCAAATATAACAGTTATACTGCAAACCACAACACAACGCAGACTCGTTCGTCCACTACGTCCTTGTAAGGGCGGATGATGAAGAGGCATATTCTAGTCTACCATAATACTCTAGAATACTTTAATCATGGGGCGAACGCAACCAACCAGATCCTTGTCATCAATGTTTAATTTCTCCAGCATATTGATTATTTCAATCCACGTTGTTCCTCACTTATTTCTGGATTTATTTTGTCCCTTAAACGTCTCATGATGACTCTTAGTAATATCATCATCATCATCATCATCAAGTACCGGGCCTGCTGGCGTAGGTGATCATGTCTCTCCACGACTTTCCATATCGACAGTTATTTCTCATTTCTGTTGTTGACCCTCTGTCAAGCCATTCTCTTAAGCTGTCTGGTATTATCTCTCTTTGCGTCCCTCTATCTCTTCGTCCCTCAATTTTTCCAGTTGTTACAATATATTCCAGTTGTTCTCTTCTCATTGCATGGCCAAAAATGATGATTGTTTCTTCCTAATATTGGAAATTAGCTCTCTTTTTGCTTTGGCCTCTTTCAAAACGTTTTCTCTTCTTAGCTGTCCATGGTACTCTCAACATTCTTCTGTAAAACCACACTTCTACAGACTCCAGTGATTTTCTTGTCTATTGTCCTATTGTCCATGATTCACATCCATATGTTAAAACTGACTCTACGTAACGTTTAAGAACTCTTTTTTTCTTGTTTCTATTGTCAAAAATGGATTGCATAGTATCTTCCTCATATTTTGGAAAGCTGATTTTGCCTGAACCATTTTGCATCTCACCTCTTTTGTACAGCTTCCGTCTGAGGTTAACAAAGTTCCCAAATATTTAAATTTACCTGTCGTAATATTGTTCCACTTGTCTTTATTTTGCACTGAGGTGATGTCTTTTTCTTTGTTGTTACCTTTACTTCTGTCTTTTTGCTATTAAGGCTGGGTCCTTTATTTTTGCTTTCTTTCACTGTAATGTTCAACATTTCTTGTAACTCATTTTCACTCTTGGGAGCTGCGATCGCTCAGTGGTTAGTGAACTGGACTACAAAGGACAAAGGGTAGGGTTCGATCCCAACCGACGGCTTCCGGGTTCACCCAGCCTTAAATTGGTACCGGATTTTTTTCTGTTAAAGTATACCAGCACGGGCGTAATACCGACCACATTACCCCAAAAATCATGTCCTGAAGGTCTGTAAAATATAGGGTCACTAACACCATATTTTCCTATACGCCACTTGGCGTGACGGGGGTACTTTACTTTACTTTTTATTTTCACTCTTACTGATTAAGACTGTATCATCATCATACCTTAGATTATTTGTATTATTTTTCACCTTTTTCTTAGTATATATATATATATATATATATATATATATATATATATATATATATATATATATATATATATATATTTCCTATATAATAATGTATATCCTTTAAGGAGGCGAAGGCACGCCTCACAGAACCAGAGCTGGAAGTTGTCAGCGACCCACATCTGATGGATTGCGCCAGGATCGGTGAACCAGAACCATCCAGACCCTGCTCCACCTCTCCGTGGTGCCTCTAGTAATAGACTAACCTGTTTAGTCTGGCCAAGCTAGTAGGGATCAAAGAGGGAAGATACCCCGGTACTAAAAAATATCGGGCTGAAGTCGGATGTGTTGGGCCGAAAGGCGCAAATATCACAGTTACACTGTAAACCACAACACAACGCAGACACGCCCACTTAACGTCCTTTTAAGGGCGGATGATGAAGAGGTACACTCCTTTAGTCACCAGGCGAACGCAAGCAAGCATATATATATATATATATATATATATATATATATATATATATATATATATATATATATATTCTATATATATATATATATATATATATTCTATATATATATATTCTATATATATATAGAATATATATATATAGAGAGAGAATTTTTACCACTAAGGCTGAATTATCTGTTATCTTAGTGGACATGAGTAGAGGCCAGTCCTTAATAATTAACCGTGTCTCTCCGTTAAATGTGCAAGGAACGATGTTGCCATCATTTGTGTGTTTTCTCAACCATCACAAGTGATAAGTGCTTTGTCATCTCTGCCTGATGATTAGTGCGTGCTATGGTATCGATTTTTGACTTTTTTGGGGGTTTTATTTTTTACATTTCTGTTTGCATTCTCCCACAATTCATTGCGCAAGTGACGTCATTATTTCAGGAAAGTTGAATCTGGTCGAGGTGATATGTGCTGGTGATTTAATCTCAGTAACAGCGGTTTTCAAATCTTTTCAGACAGGTCACAATTTGCCTTTTGTATGTTTTGTACGAAATATACTGAAATAAACAAAAGAATAGGAATGGAAAAAAGTAATTTTAATGTTATGAAGAACATACTAACATCAAAACAAATAACACCAGGGCTAAAACTAAGAATAGCAAAATGTTATGTCTTCTCAACATACCTATATGGCGCAGAAACATGGACATTTGACAAGAAAACGGAACATAAAATTGAAGCCTTTGCAAATGTGGATATATAGAAGAATAGGTAGAATTGAATGGAAAGAAACGAAAACAAACGATGAAGTCTTAAAAGAACTAAAAATGAAGAGAGAACTACTAAACAATTCATAAAAGACATGCGATTTTGGGGTCATGTTAAAAGACACAACAGCCTACTAAAAGTAATCTTGAAGGGGAAAATACAAGGTAAAAGAGGCAGAGACAGACCAAGACTAACATGGACGAGTAACAGCAAAAGATGGACAAATCAGCCTATGACAACCTGCACATTCTTAGCAAGTGACAGAGCAGAATGGCGCTCCATGGTATCCAACCTTCGTTGTGGAGATGACACTCAATGAACGAATGTTTTCTCCCTCTTCTGACACGGTATTTCAACATTGGCCACGCCTCATTTTGTGGGAAGTCAAGAATAGTGACACTGTGACCTTCCAGGCATGTCGTAAGAGGCGACTAAGGAGGTTGATCGATGGCTTGACAAGCTGTCATTGTAAAAAGCATTGTTATGGAAACAGAACCATAGATTTTAGAAGCAGTGATCTCTGCAATATGTGCCATTTTGGCACGCAAGGTTTCTGTTTTTGAGATTCTGGTTCTGCCCTATGTGCCGTCTTCGGCTCGAAAGGACAGTAGATAGAGATAGACTATAGGAAGCCGTCATCCATACTTAAAACGACGTTAGGTGGGTGTAGACCCGTTGCGTTGAGGTTTACAAGAACTGTGATATCGGCATGTTTCAGCCCAACACATCCGGATTCAGCACGGCGTTTTTTGGGTACAGGGTTGATTTCCTTCTTCGATCCTTACTCGCTTGGGGTTAGTCTGTTTGTAGTGACTCTGCGAAGAGGTGGAGTATTGTCTGGATGGTTATGATTCACCAATCTTGGCGCAAACTTTCAGCTATGAGTCGTTAGCAGCTTCCGGATTCTGTTGCTGTAAGGCGTCTTGCCTCCGTTAAGCAAGTCTGATGTTATTCTTATATATCTTCTTGTTTTATTTTCCAGCTCCCTGTGGAGCATAGGTCTTCAAGAAACACTATCAGCTCCCTGTGGAGCATTGATCTTCAACAAACACTTTCAGCTCCCTGTGGAGCATAGGTCTTCAAGAAACACTATCAGCTCCCTGTGGATCATAGGTCTTCAAGAAACACTATCAGCTCCCTGTGGAACATAGGTCTTCAAGAAACACTATCAGCTCCCTGTGGAGCATAGGTCTTCAAGAAACACTATCAGCTCCCTGTGGAGCATAGGTCTTCTAGAAACACTTTCAGCTCCCTGTGGAGCATAGGCCTTCAACAAACACTTTCAGCTCCCCGTGGAGCATAGGTCTTCAACAAACACTTTCAGCTCCCTCCCTGTGGAGCATAGTTCTTCAACAAACACATTCAGCTCCCTGTGGAGCATAGGTCTTCAACAAACACTTTCAGCTCCCTGTGGAGCATATGTCTTCAACAAACACTTTCAGCTCCCTCCCTGTGGAGCATAGGTCTTCAACAAACACATTCAGCTCCCTGTGGAGCATAGGTCTTCAACAAACACTTTCAGCTCCCTGTGGAGCATAGGTCTTCAACAAACACTTTCCAACCTGTTCTCTTTAGTGCTACTTTCGTAAGAACGTTCCATGTTTCCCCAATCCTCTTTATCTAACTTCCCCCCGTCTTCTACAAGTATATTTTGGTCTTCCTCCTTATCTTCTCCTCAGGGAATTCCAAAAAGGGCATGTCGTGTAATACTCTCACTTACCTTCGGCAGTGTACCCTATCCAGTACCGTCTTTATCTTATCTCATTGTTCACTTGTATTTCTCTGGTACTTTCCCATACTGCTAAGCCAGTCATTTTCCCCCTGCCGACTATAATCCTTTTAATGTGCGCAAGCAGCCGTTACACAGCCGTTTGTCGCTGATGCTTTAGTTGATTTGTCCATTTATTGTTTTCCATGAAGAGAAAAGGCACATACTTCTCATCATCATCGAGTGCCGTCTCCGCAACGAAGGTTAGCTACCATGGAGCGCCATTCTGCTCTGTCTCCAAAATGGCCCAAAAATCGCATTTGTCTTGTTTGTATTGTGTTTAGTAGTTCTATTTTCATTTTTAGCTGTTTTAAGACTTCATCGTTTGTTTTCTTTTCCTTCCATCCAATTCTACCTATTCTTCTATATATCCACATTTCAAAGGCTTCAATTCTCTTTTCTGTTTTCTTGTCTAATGGCCATGTATCTGCAACATATAGGGATATTGAGAAGATGTAACATTTTGCTATTCTTAGTGTTAGCCCTGGTGTTATTTGTTTTGATGTTAGTATGTTCTTCATGACATACTCCTACTTATCTACTATTACACTTACAATGTGATTAGAGGAAGTGTTGGTTTAAAAGTTAACAACCTTTGTGATAAAAAAATTGAATATTGAGGCACAGAGACTCTCAGATTTGTCAATCTTAGATCATTTTGTTGCCAGAATTAGCAACTAATATAAGATTATATATATATATACATATATATATATATATATATATATATATATATATATATATATATATATATATATTTATATAAATATATATATATATATATATATATATATATATATATAAATATATATATATATTTATATATATATATCTGGGGTTGTTTCAATTCAGGGCACCCTCCCTTAGCCTTTTACTCCGAGGTAAGATGCTGAATGTCGAATGCCAGTGGATAAAGAGATACAGCGAAGACGATGGCGATGGATAGGACACACGCTACGGAAGCCGGCTGAGAGTGTTGCACAACAGGCCCTTTTTTGGAGTCCCCGGAAGGGACAAAGAGAAAGACCAGGGAATTCTTGGAGAAGACAGATCGAAGCAGAGATGAAGATGATGGGGAAGACATGGAATGATCTTAAAAGAATTGCAAAAAACAGAACGACTTGGAAAGTGTTTGTTGAAGACCTATGCTCCACTGGGAGCTAAAAGATAGAAGAAGAAGAAGAAGATGCAGAATGACTCAGGCAAAGGCTGATTTCCAAAAATAAAAATTTTTAAAAAAGAAATGAGTAAGATACTATGCAATCCATTTTTATAGAATAGAAACAAGAAAAAGAGCTGCTAACTATTATGTGGAGCCAGTCTTTACATATGGATGAATCATGGACAATAGGTCACAGGACAAAAAAATCACTGGAGGCTGTAGAAATGTTTGCTTTACAGAAGAATGTTGAGAATACAGCAAAGAAGAGTAATTAAAACGTTCTGTAAGAGGCCTAAGAAAAAAGAGAGCAATTTCCAAAATTAGGAAGAAACAATCACTATTTTTTGTTCATATAATGAGAAGGGAACAGCTGGAATATTTTGTGACAACTATAAAATGGGGGACTGCTTGGTCTCGAGGCAAGACTCCGGCCTCGAGACAGAGGTTGTGGGTTCAATCCCGACTACACCGGTTGAGATTTTTATTACGATTTCTCTCTGCGGCAGCCACCCCTGGTCTCAGTAACAAGGCCCGGCTTGAAATTGTCAATTACTCATCGACGGATAAAATCGAGTTCCTTCGAATTCGTAGTTATCTGCCTGTGCGGCGAAGGAACCCCTGTGCATACGGCTGCCAGGGAAAAATGGTTTAGCGGAAAATTCAGGTCCTAGTCTCAAGGGACTTCATCAGAGATAAAACCTGGCGAACGAGGGGGAAAAAAACTGGGAAAATTGAGGGACGAAGAGATATAGTGAAACAAAAAGAAAAGATTTCAGACAGCTTAAGAGAATGGCTTTTTTTTGAAGGTCAAGAACAGTATTGATAACTAACTGTCAAGATCGAAAGTTGTGGATAGACATGATCACATACGCCAGCTGGCACGGTACTTGATGACGATGATAATGTAATGCAACACTGGAGGCGGAGATCACGACACCACCGACGCTGACAAACGACCGTTTCTGAAATCCTAGTCAGTGTTTGCCCTAAGGTTTAAGCATGCTTCTATCATAACCTCAATTTATGGGAGGAATATTCATGTTGGTGTCTCAACGCAGCGGTTCTCAACTTATTCTTATGGCACACATGTACATACATAGAAACAAAGTTGAATGCATTCGAAAATCTGTGTCTAAGGAAAATACTTGGTGTAGCGTGGAACGAATTCAAAACAAACGAGGAAATTAGAGAAATCGCCAATCAACCACTAATATCTTCAGTCATAAAGAAAAGACGATGGTTATATGTTGGACATGTGATGAGAAGAGATAATAACTGAATAGCAAAGCAAGCCCTCATGTGGGAAACAACAGGTAAGAGGAAAAGAGGAAGACCCAGAGAGACACTGAGAAGAACATTGATGAGAGAGTCAAGAGCAGCAGGAATCGGCTCCCTCAATGAGATAGAGCTGCTTGCACAGAACAGAGAGAAATGGCGAGATTTGATAAAATATCTTTAAAAGAATTGAAAACTGCTAGAATAAAAATTTAGATAAGAGAAAGAGTATCTTGGCCTACGCCCTCTTTTGTATGTGGAACTTTTCCAGCGATCTCTTCCCAATGTTCAGTTTAGTAGACATAAGGCCGAGTCACCTCTGTTGTGAATTGTACTCGTGATTGGAAAAAAAATACCATAGGAAACATAACAGCAGAAGAGACAATGAGAAAGAGCAAAAGGTGGATTGATAGAATATTAGAAACATTAGGAAAATAACAGTAGGAGAGAACAACAGGAGAGCAAAAAGTGGGGATGGAATATTAGAAACACTAGGAAATATAATATCCCGTTGATCACTCTCTCACTCTCTCTTTCTTTCTCTCTCTCTCTCTTTCTCTCTTTTAAAGTAAATTCACTTTGTCTTGTTCGCATTTGTCCAGAGCGTTCTTTCTTCCCTTTGATCTCTCTCTCTCTCTCTTCCTCTCTCTCTCTCTCTCTCTCTCTCTCTCTCTTTTAAAGTAAATTCACTTTGTCTTGTTCGCATTTGTCCAGAGCGTTCTTTCTTCCCTTTGATCTCTCTCTCTCTCTTTTCCTCTCTCTCTCTCTCTTCCTCTCTCTCTCTCTCTCTTTTAAAGTAAATTCACTTTGTCTTGTTCGCATTTGTCCAGAGCGTTCTCTCTTCCCTTTGATCTCTCTCTCTCTCTCTCTCTCTCTCTCTTTTTCTCTCTCTCTATCTCTCTTTTAAAGTAAATTCACTTTGTCTTTTTCGCATTTGTCCAGAGCGTTCTCTCTTCCCTTTGATCTCTCTCTCTCTCTCTCTCTCTCTCTCTCTCTCTATATCTATCTATCTCTCTTTTAAAGTAAATTCACTTTGTCTTTTTCGCATATTCCAGAGCGTTCTTTCTTCCCTTTGATATCTCTCTCTCTCTCTCTCTCTATATATCTCTCTCTCTT